>OZ022507.1:76672395-77272395 GCA_963989385.1 Ctena decussata
GAAAATAATTATGCAAATATTAATTAATCCGTTTACTGACCATATATTTCTGCTGCTGTTTCATTGTAAAATGCAACGTGGTGACTTACGATGCAGTTAAGAGGTCGATTTGATCCTCTTAATTACGACAGACTTACGGGGACCTCTTAAATTGCGAGGCGGTCGAGGTATTGCCAAAAACCACTACGAGCGTCTTACGATGACTTTACGATCACCTTAAGGCTTACGATGCCTTCGAGGTATTAACCCCAGATTACTTGAATTATGAGATGACTCCACAGATCTGTTACCATAGCAACTATGGAATTACCAACTATTGTGCTTAGGACCTTGGCAGAATATATATTCCATGACGTCACTTACACATCAATATGAATTCTTAGTTCCTATGGTAACAGATATATGACGTCATTGGTTCTGGTGCGTGGCAAACAATGTATGCCGTGCTCTGCCAATTTTTCGTCATTAGACACTGAAATTCTTTCAACAGAAACTTCAGAATTTCTCAAACAAATAATTAATTATTCTCAAGTCATTTAATTCTGTGTTTTCTGTTAGTCTCAGGCAAGACAAAAACAGCAGAAAATATGAGGGTGTACCTATGCACCTAAAATCAAAAAGCACAGTTCATTCTATATACTATACCTGCTCTAAGAGCTCTGAATCTTGGTTCACTAAACTTGTCCCAGAGTGATACAACAATACACAAGGTCCCCAGCAGAAAGATTAGGGCTAGATAAGTGATCTTGGGACCCAGTCTACAGTAGAAGCTATAGTACAACCAGGGTACAAATGATCCCATTGTTAGAAAGGCTATACCACAGTAGTCCAATCTAGAACAGAAATACAAGGATATATTGTGAGTTACAGATAAGTTGTGTAGTTGAGAAAGCATTTGAACATAATCCTGAGCTAATCTGAGCCATGTCACGACAAAACCAACGAAGTGGCATGTGCGCCCAGCAAAGACTCAGCTCAGCCTAGGCATCTGCCCAGTCTGATCAGAGTCTTTGCAGTGCGCTTAAAGGGTAGCTAAGGATCTAAGCCACCTTTAAAGCACCTTGCAAAGACTCTGATCTGACTGGGCAGATGCCCAGACAGAGCTGAGTCTTCGCTGGGCCCACATGCAACTTTGTTGGTTTTGTCATGTCGCGGCTATTTTATGTTCATCCTCCATAAAATATACTGTATTTATTTGGTTATAAGACTGGGGTTTCCTCTCTAAAATGACCCTAAATGTGAAAGCAAGTTGTATTTTATTCCCTCTGTGACGTTAATTTACATCCCCAAAAATCTAGATCCATCTTATTGTATTTATTTGGTTATACGACAGGATTTTACCTTTCCAAAATTACCGCAAATATGAAATCAGTCTTGTGTAACTCAGCTGAAAACAGGTTTTTGTCTTCCAAAACAATCCCAAAAATCTAGATATATCTTATAGGAGAAAACGCGGTGACGTCATCGATAAGGATTTCCAAGGTATTCCCCACACTGGTTGGCAAAAAGTCGATAATCAATCACGCTATATTGAACCTTTATTGGGTGATGTTAAACTATGTAATTAATCATGCCGTGTATTTTGCGCATTATGATGCATATTTTTATATAAATGATAACGCTGAGAAATGTAGGTATTTTATTGCGAAATATTGTTCTATTCTCTCTCCTAATTCATTTAAATTTTAGTTCCACATGAAGTGCTTTTAGATGCACGTTTTAGCATGGATACTTTGAAAAAAATGTGTCTGTATCTGGTGTACATTTTCAAATTAAACCGGTTGTTTATTGTTTATAATGAATGTATCGGGTATTCAGCGGGTCTTTTGATAAGGAATGTCTTTAATTATCATATTTCAAAGAACGCCGCGGGTTTCCTACAGTGACAATGTCATATTAACTTGTATAATATAACCAACTGTTTTTGTTGGTGTGGCTAATTTAAATATCAAATAAAACTCGATTATTATAATCAATGATATTTTAATATTAATAAGCTTGTCCGCTAATAAAATATAAAGAGCAAACAAAGAGAGAGAGAGAGAGAGAGAAAAGAATTTATTGTTTAGATTTCATGAGCTCGGACTAAATACTATGGTAATTACTGCATCAAAACAGAGAAGATTCTCTGTGTGTATATTATCCTTTACCGTTTTATCAAACCATTAGAGAGAGAGGGAGAGAGAGAGAGAAACAGACAGAGTGAATTTGTTGTTCAGATGTCATGCGCTCGGACTGAAAAATGTGGTAATTACTGATAGTAATTTCAAAACAGAAGGTTTTCTGCTTATACTCTCCTTTACCGTTTTATAACCTTTTCTTTTGAAACGCAGTCATGAATATAAATTCATTGACTTATTTATTTTTTTACATTTTCTTATCCCTAAATCAGATCAACATGTTTTAGTAATTTTGCATTACTTCTCATTGGATACAAGTTTCTATATTTTATTGTCTTTCATTTTCTATTACCCGTGTTATATTTACTAATCACCTTGATTGTCGAAAGGTTTAAAGGTTAAAATACTGATCTTTAGTAATTCCGATTTATTGTATTTTTATTTTATTTATTTATTTTTCTTTTTAAGTCAAAGTTATTAAGAGAAAAAGTCCTGTTCCGAAGCGAGTCAATGTATGTCGAGTAATTAAATAACTTTTATAATATCAAATAACTCTCTTTTTTCGCGCGACAAGCGATTAAAACAATATTTGCACTGGTTTTATCGGTTTCTATTTATTCGCAGCTTTCTAAACTATATTTTACGCATTTCAGAGGTTAATTTTCAGCAAAATCCCATAGAAGACCACTGTCTGTCGCTATCTTTTTGCCAACCAATCTACCCACATGATCATCCGATGACGTCACTCTGGGGATTCCCGTTATCTCCTATAAGACAGATCTAGATTTTTGGGACTGTTTTGGAAGAGAAAAGGCTCTGTCATACCCAGAGAAATACAGTACAAGACACCTGTTTTGTGACTTTATTCCTTTGTAAATAATTTTTCTACTGCAAACTGCAACCAAAAACTTGAGATTAAAGAGTTAAGATGTCTTACTTGTTGAAGAGCTTCCCTATCTTCTGTGAGTGATTGAAGACTGTGTGAAACACCCAGGAGAAGCCTAGGCACAGGATGGCCCCCAGGAAAAATGCTGAAAATACTGCCTTTTCTTGCCATTGAATCTCCAGTGAGGAACGGGTCATAAAATAAATCGTGATCCCCAGGAATGCTATAAATCCTGAAAAGCAAAGGAACAATTTGTTAGCAATTTAATCTTCATGAGTAAAGGGGCTGTAATGGTACACCTCCAAGTTTTTTCTGTTATTTTGACCAAGGGGAACAACTTTCATGACTTCCTATTTGCTTCATTGGACACTGAAAATAGAGTTTTATAGGATTAAAGGAATGAAGATGGGCAAATTCTTTCCTTTTCTGTGCAAATTCTTTCCTTTAAGAGTTGACCCTGGGGATAAGGTAGGTAAAACTGATAATGGCAGAGTTGGTTAGACACCTTAGACAACATCAAAATACACTGATTATATACCAAGTAAGCCTCATGCGAAATGCAAGTGCACCATTATGTTTTACTTTCCAATCCATTTTGATTGGTAAGAAGAACTATGGATAGGTAAATGCCAAAATTCATTATGTCAGACCAATGTTCCAAGTCAAACTTTTATACATCTGACGAAAGAAAATGTCTTAATGACATCCCTGAAAGGCCAAAATGAACACTGTTTTAAAGCTGAAATGAAAACTTTTTTAAAGCTGAAATGAACACTTATTTACCTAAAAGATGAGACCATATGTTTCCTGTCTCTGTGTGGATTCTGAATATAGACTTGAAGCAGGCCATGAATGAGTTTGTTGGAGTTCTGTGACCTTTGTGGAGAAAATCATTGTCCTTCAGCCAGGTAGGCAGCGAGTTATGATGTACCACCCTCCAGCCGGCCTCCCACACTTTCTTCACAAACTCCTCCGCTTGTTCTGCGGCCCGACAGGGAGCGGTGAAGAAATCTCCAAGACGAGAATGAACTTCTTCATCATCCTCTTCATCTTCCAGGTCCTCTTCTAGCGTGATTGATGGACCACTCATAGATGGGCCACTTAAACTGCTCACACTCTGAAAATGTTAAATAGAACATTTATACCAAGTGGACTATTCAGGGCTAAGCCTAGAGAGCGATTTGGGAGAAATAGTCTCCCTCAGCTAGAGGACTTCTCCCTATTTTGAGTGGTGGGCGAAGTGAAAATGTATAGAACATATCGAGGGCTCGGCGCGAAAGGGTTGTAACTACACTTTTTGGCAAAAATCACTTTTTTGGATGTTTTGCACTGTTTTTCATTAATACACATCCTACAAAAAGGATTAGTTTGGGATCATTATTCTTACCCCTAAAAATCAATATTGTTCCTATGGTTGTATCTGAAAATCACTTGCATGTATAGCGCGAAAGGGTTGTAAGTTGAGTTACAACTCTTTCACGCTGACAGTCAGTCAAAAGTTAGGGGTTGTAACTCATGCAATTTTACAAAATATTACTTTACATCATAATGCAACATTGTATATAAAACATGAAATTAATCTTTCACCTTTTTTTTCAAAAGCTGCATTTTCACGGATAGGCAACTGCTTAATCTGAGCCGCTATGTTAAGTCATAAAAGTCTTCTGGAGTACTTGCGGCTCTAACATTACCTTCTAAAACATTGAATCAGAATGGTGTCAGTTTGTCAGCTGAGATTATTTTTGCTGTTCTTGAATTGTTTATCAAAATAGAAAAAGGAAGAATGTTTGTCATCTCAACCTTCTAGCTAGCGTTTTATGTTCAGTCATCACATATGAATGATCTACCAAGAATCGTTTTTGTCGAAAAGCTACTATAACAACCTCTACAGACTGGCTATGTGGAAAAGTGTATTATGTGACTAAATGTATTTTATTGTGTTGATTTTCCCCCTGATACTGTTGCCAGGGCTGCCTGATAACACAACACTTAAATTCTTGGTCTGGTTAGTTTGCTAATTATGATTGTATTTCATCAGAATATATATCTTATGCTGAAATTACAATGTATTTACCAAATTTGTTTTAATAATGATCAATGATAGACCTTTTCAAGAGTTTGGATAACAGTTCAATAAACTTCCCATAATCAGTGCAGCATGCATTTCAAGATTTTGGATAATACTAAATAGTTTCAGAAACTTTCAGTAATATTGGGAAGCAAATATTTTCAGTGTTGGTTGACATCAGTACTATTGAATCTTTGTTTGCCAGTCTTACAGCCATTTGCTCTTAAATAATCACAAAAAGGACAGTCACTGCCCACCTAACGCCATAGCTAGTAATCACAATAAGGACAGTCACTGCCCACCTAACACCATAGCTAGCTGCACAATATCATTTATAAGTACTCTTACCAGCACAATACACCTTTGCATGTAGCCAGTCTGAGATGGTTGTATGACATATCCTTCAGTGCATGAATCTGTTTTTCGTAGACTGTTATTCAGACACTCTATATTAGTAGCAAATTTTATCTTGCTACAAATCCAAATTATCTTAAAGTTCTTAAAATTCCATGCGAAAAATTATAATCTAGAGCTGGACAATGTAAATATTTTAGATAAACATGTCAAGGGTTTGATGATCAAGGGCAACTCTGACTGTGCAAGGTGGCTCTGATACAGGCAGCCTGGTGTTTGTCTGACCTGCAACTAGCAAAAAGTGAGATAGGACTTTTGTTTATCCAGCATCAGCTTGGTTGGCAAAAACTTCTGTTAAGATTTCTGGTTTAGATCTGTTAGTAGTATAGAGATGCTTTGTCAGACAATGTGCAGAAAGTGGAGACAGCATTTCATGGACTTCTTGTTTATTTTTTTTTGCACTACCATGTTTTATGAGTGACTCTGCTTCAGAAATGAAACATGCATAACAAGGAGCGTGGGACTGAAACTTTCTAGGATTGCTTATTTCCTGGTCCTTTGGAATCAGGGAGTCCATTCTGAAAGTTTAAAAACAGTCCACCTAAACTGGCCTAGGAGGAACAAGCTCATTTCTTTCTTGCTTCCATGGGACAACTTTTTAATGTATTTATGCTTTATGGTGGCTGTAAAACATCTCCCCATACTTCATTATATTCAGTTTTTGGCATTCTTGGCTGGGTCCCTCCAGAAAATACGTAAACAGTTTCGTGAAAAATCTGAAAATAAAATTTTGCCTAAGCCTGAGAAAGGTGATGTGCACAGCCTTGCACATTATATTGCTGCTCATGAAGAGGAACCTTGATTCTCCTTCATCAAGGTGACCAAAGATGTTACCATGCATAATGTGCACAAGGAGTTTGCAACACACTGACATGAAGCAGAGCCATCTGAAATTGCTGGCTTGAGCCTACCCCACTTCTTGAAGACAGGTGCTATGATGAGTAGGTAGGAAAAATTTCAGGAAGTGACACAATTCAATCCCAGATCCCACCCTAGACACTATGTGGGAAAAGACAACATAAAATCAGACCTACCCGTGGAAGTGGTGATCAGGTTTGCCTTAACATCACCATTAAACAACCAAAAAGAACCAAAACAGAAGTGCAGCCTTGACACAGCCAGCAATGAAATTACTGGGGGGTGGGGAGAGGAGGGGGGGGGGGAGGGAGGTACTTATGTAGTTTGTGATCGACCGACCCCTTTAGCCCTTGGTTCTGCTTTATTGGTTCATCAGACACTTAGTTCTTTGGTTTGCATGGAAAGTGCATTATCTGAGAAACATTGAAATCAAAATTAAAACTTTAAGGTAAAACAAACATGAGGACTCACAGAAACAGTAACACTGGAATTCTGGAGCAGAAGAAACCCACCAGTTAAACCACGATGGGCCCTACCCAAGACAACCTGGGGTGGGTGTCAGATCCCAACCGTCTATGTTACTGTTAAGTTAGATTTAAGTAGGGGCCTTCATAAAGTCTGAGGCTCAACTCACCATCGTGCAGTTGGAGGTAAACAAAGTTGTTAACCTTGATTGGGTTAACCACCAAGCATGCAGTTTGTCGCAAAACATCTTTGTTATACCAATCTTTTTATATGGAATATATTATCTTTTTAGAATGATAAGGAAAATCTTTTTTACCAATTATTTTTCTGAATTCATGCACCAAGTCCCATAAAATTCAGGTTTCGAAATGCCTTGCAGAAGAAGTGTTTTAAATGCAACATTACGAGTAGATGCTAAGTCAAAACAAATAAGTTAAGAATATAAACAATATAAACACCATAGGACGTAGAATGAGGAACATCACCATCTAAAAATGGAAAATTAACAATATCAAAATCATCTTGGTTATCGTAAATTTTAGTTGTAACAAATTTTAGTCGTAACAAAACCATTGGATATAGATAAATGTTAATAAAAAAATGTAGCTGCGGTATCTGAGACCTTGGTCATATTTAACTGAAGTTCTGAAACATTGGTACATTTGATTGGCCATGCTAAAGGCCTACTTCCATGTTTTGGGAATCTTTCCTTGACCTAGTGAATCCTGAAAATCATATCATATACAGGATAGCCACCACTTTTCCACCAAGAGACTAAAGGTAATCTACCTAGGATATCGTCTGGCCTTGTGCCTTGTTCAAGTAAATAAGCTTTAACACTCCTTTCCTGCTCCCAACAATACAATTCTAGGTTATCAACTCTGGGATGAAAGTGAGGTTTCTTTTGTTGGAAGTGGAAGTATTAAAACTGTTAACTTTAGGATATTAGTTTTTTTCACACTGCCACTAGAACTCAATACTGTTGACTCCATTTGACGTATGAGGGGCAACGTCACTGCATATTCTTCAGGTCCTGACTGATCCATGGCTTAGTGCATTCCATGTTTGCAAGGGATAATTTTTCAAAACTAATTTAGGGTTGGCTATAATTCTATAAATTCATAATGAATGTATCTGATCATGAAAGTGTAGTAACTTTATTATACATGTTACTCTTATGAATTCGAAGGACAAACTCTGGCCGGGGAGTTGGCTACAGCATAAAGGACTACTTTGAGTATATTTACTAGCTGATCCCTTGAATATAGTTGTTTTAATGAGCCATCTTTATATTCAGTAAGTTTTTAAGTAAGTTCGCATGGAAAATTATTCATCAGTACTATAAAAAAAAACATTCTCACTGAAAATATCAAGTATGCTGGCTTTGAGGAAAGTTTTAAGACTATTTCCGTTCTTACTCCAAAAACATATTGTATGACCTGTCATTTGAGCAAAAATTTTCACTTGAGAAATTGAAAAATAAGCATCACAGAATTTTCTTGCATTGCATCATGTTATCTGGAGCTCTGGTAAGAACTACAGTTTCATGAGGTGTTTACGGCCCTGATAACACTCTATAGAAGAACACAAAATGACAATATTACATAACTACATTTATTATTGCGGGAGATGTTACCCAATAAGCATATCATGGGTTGCAATATCATGGTTTTAACGACTTCCTCTATCATTCCTTTGTACAAATTTGTTTTAATGGAGATTGAGTTCCCACTAACTTGATGAGCGCAAAAATTGTGAACACTAATACATTGTGAACATCCGTACAGGCACTGTAAGATCTATTGAAATATTAATTTTCAGGGAAATGTTTATGTAATGTTATTACAAATGATATACAACTGTTTCGCACTGATAAAATCATAACATTTTCTATACATTTAAAGGGTGAAACAGTTGTAACTCAAGTTACAACAGTTTCACCCTGATGAAAATATACATCTCCTATGCCATTTCTGGGGTGAAACAGTTGTAACTCAAGTTACAACTGTTTCGCACCGAGAATAGTATCTAGTTAGTGTAGCACTTCAGGTGCAATAGGGTTGTATCTCAATAAATTACAAATATCTCTTTTTTGAAATAAGATGTATACAAAATTTTAAATTACAGTTAATTTTAATGTTATTGTACCTTATATGTCTTGTTTGCATTGGAAAACTTTGATGCAGAAAAAGTTTATGAAGTTTTTTGTGTTTCCTGAACAATTTCATAAAATGTAGTTACAACCCTTTCGCGCCGAGCCCTCGATATAGGGAAATCCAAAATTTGGGCCAAAACTTCTCCCCAAAGTCTTGAAATTGTTGCAAAACTGTGTCTGAAAGCTCTCCCCTGCTATTATATCTTTATCAAATGGATGAGTCCATTCTACAATCAAGGTGTTTGGTTTGGTTTATTTTTATGGTTTTATTTTATTTTAAGGAGAAATTGTCTTCAGATCTTGTATTTTGTGGTGCCAGATCTAGGTCTGCAGTGTGCCAGTGTCGTTTTAGGGAATGCGAGTTATTAATGGGTTAACCTTCAAAACTGTCAAACCAGCTGAACAACAAACTTATATCTGCAAAATTAAAAAAAATGTTTCCTCCGAGCTGTATGATATTCAGGATTTCAAGACTAGGAGAAGAACTAAATGAGCATTTATGCTTCTGTTCTGATCATATTGTTTGTTTTGCACTAACATAGTTATCATGTACGGATTATGAGACAATAAATATGTTTAAACTAGGACTAGAGAGCAAACAGTGTCAATCTCCATGATGTGGCTCATAATGAGCCACCTTATCTGGACTTATACAGTTTGCAAATTCAACTTTTTTCATTTTTTGGCACTTTAACTTATAAGGCTTTCAATCCTGTCTTACTGTACTGATTGACTGACTGTGCATTTTGCTAGTGCAATGTTTATAAATGTCTGCTTTTTGAAACCATGGTATTTCCCTGACACAACCTACATGTACATGGATGTATGTCTCAAGAGAAATTGTGTGCTAATGGTGCATTTTTAAAACTTAAATTTAACTGAAGAAATAAGCAGAGCTCCAGATAAGAGAGGGTATTAAGGCTACTTCAAAGATAATTTTAGCTATTTCTCAATGAAAACATATGTTGTGACCCCTCATTAGAACCGTCTCTGTGAGACGGTTCTAACGAGGGGTCACAACGAATGTTTTTATGGGGAAGTATGCATAATTATCCCTAAATTATCCCTGTTACCCCTTCTTATCTGGAGCACTGAATAAGACAAGAATCCCGCAGAATGCAGTGTCTTGCCTGTCAGCACACTGCCATGAAGCAGAGCTAAATACAAAAACTCAATAAAAGTTTATGCCATCGATTCTGACAACACCAGAAAAATAACATTTCCCCCCTCCTCCTCTTAACCACAGTTGAGACAAAATCTACAGCAAGTGAGCAGTGGCTAAGTAAACCTCCGGCTGCTGGTAACGGTAAATCCAAAAGGTTTAACACAAAAAGTATCAAACAGATGAACAACGAAACTGAATGGCAAAAACTATATACTGGGCTTTTACCCTGACATGCTTTGTATGCCGCCGATATAAACTCTTTTTTGTACCAAATAATTAAGATTTAATGTGGAAGTATGTTTACCTTTTTCCCATTCATTCCCAGTAGATGGCCATGAGCTGCTCTGCAGGCTGCATCATTTGAACTCAGTGTCATGTCATCGTCGGAGTCACTGTCACCAAATGAACTTGGCATGGAAACAGTCTGAACTGAACGCTTTGGCTGTAGCACTAATGGACTTGGCTCAATGCAGGCGATCTCAGCAATTGTTTTAGACATATTGCTGTCTTTTCACAAACACACACAAACACAAATTGTAGTACTCCTCTACGTAAAACAGGCTTTCTTTATCTTAGATAGTCTCTGCTTCAGTTCCATGCCTGTATACTCATCTCTGCAAAAGAAAACAAAGAGCTTTCTCTGAGCTATTGATAAGGATGAGTACAGCAGAAGTACAGTAGAACTTTATTGGCTCAAACAGGTTTGGGACCAAGAAAATTAGTTCCAGTAAAGGTTAGTTCTACCCATCTAAGCAGGGGTTTTATTAACCATAAGTCCGTTGGTCCTGGACCAGTGATTTTTGGGCATGACCAGTTGATGTCTTTGGTAGCTGGGCCTGCAGACCAACTGATTTTGAAATTATATGAAAACACATGATAACAAAGAATAGCCGAAACATCAGGAGGACCACTTAAATTGTGGATAAGTTGGTCCTGTGGACCACCAGTCATTCAGTCCTTAGCGAAATCCCTGTCTAAAGTCAGTTTCTATATAAAGTGACCTCTAAGGACCTAAGGACGACTTCTAGTAAAGCAAGGCCATAAAGTTCTACTGTATTTTCGGATGATCATTAAATAATTTTCCTTTTTTCTGACTTAAAAGCATGTTGTGACCCATTACTAGAACCGCAAATAAGGCAATTCTTATTAAATGAATTGATGGATTGTAATTTTGTTATGACCAGGGCTACAGAAATCCGAATTTTTGTTGGTTCTGACCAAATTTGAGTTCGAAAAACCAATTCAGTTGGCATAAGACACATTTTATTGGCCTACAAAAAATCACAATTTGCGGATGTATAATGACACAATTACCTGGAATTAGCCAAGTGTCATACCATTAATTGTCCATAATTATCAGTAATACGTAAGATAGCGGCGTAGTTGCTGAAAAACAGCTGACATCGCTTTTTTTCCATAGGAAAGCGATAACAATGTCACTCTAATTTTTCTGCAAAATATGGTGTTTATTTTCTCAGTACACAGCGTGTCATGGGCTGTAGTTTGACCTTTGGCGAAATTCAACATGCTTGGCGACTGGTTCAGTGTGCAATTTTATTCTACAAATACACTCTGCAGATCGAAAAATCGATACACTGTCTAAGATTTACCTATACTGCTGACAGGTTGTAAATTTATTACCTATAGAAACGCGAGGTAGACTAGGATACCAGTCAGTAATTACCTGGCAATTACATTTTGAAAATGCCATGTGTGTGATCAAATAAGTGTAGCCGATGTATTGACAATATACACTGATGATTGCTACGAATTACAATTAAGACAGATGATGACCCTGATGATGGATTATAGGGGGGTAATTATGTCTTTTGAAGGTTGTTGTAGAGGGGTGAGAGAGAGTTAGGAACACTGATAAGATATCACAGCATGATAATCAATATTCTGAAAGGTACACAGTTATTCAAATTCTGGAGCTGGCCAGGGTTATACAGATATGGAGCAGAGACTCCAACAGCAGCTCAAACTACCACAAGGAAATAACTCACAAAGTATAAAAGCAAGAGTTATCATTCATGTATGAGACAAATTGTCATGACCTGTTCTGCATATCTGTGAAGTATCATGAAAATATTTCAAAAGGTATTCAAGCTATGGAGCGGACACCTAAAATCATCAAAGGGAAATAACTCCAAAAGTAAGAAAGCAAGAGTTGCCATTTTTGTTCACGACACATCATCATGACCTGTTCTACATATCTGTGAAGTATCATGAAAATGTTCCAAAAGGTATTCAAGTTATAGAGCGGACATGAAATCACACCTAAAACCATCAAGGGGAAATAACTCAAAAAGTCAGAAAGCAGGAGTTGTCATTCTTGTTCGCGACACATCGTCATGACCTGTTCTACATATCTGTGAAGTATCATGAAAATATTCCAAAAGGTATTCAAGTTATAGAGAGGACACGAAATCATACCTAAAATGATCAAGGGGAAATAACTCGGGGGATAAAAAAACAACAACACCTATTGCAATTATTTCAGAAAATTATGTTCTAGCATATTTTCTAACTCTGATCCCAGAGGGAAAGAGGTTGCAATGGGGGGGGGGGGGGGGGGGGGTTTTACTGTAGATCAGAGTTACTTGGTGAGCATGTTCGTCTGCCACCTCTGAAGAAGCACCCTGCACAATGCACAAATGGCTGGCCTCACAGTCACAGGTGATGGTATCGTACCTGTGACCTCTCAGCAAAAAGAAGAGAAAAAGAAACAAGAGGGCCATGAGGCCCTGAATCGCTCACCTGAACAACTGGCAAGGTGGCTTTTTCTTATCATGTCTGAAATTGTCAAAATATGAGTCTTGGGTCATGTCCTCATTTTTAGGCCAAAATCTTCAAAACTTTTCATGAAATCTTATGTTCTAGCATTTTCCCACATTTGATCATGCCGCAAAAAAGGTCAAGGTAAACCAAAGGTCACCATTTGAACAGTCTTGGTGATACTCTAGTACTCCATGCTACTTACCAAGTTTCAAGGCCATAGGTGTATTGGTTCTGGAGAAGAAAAATATTAAAGATTTATACCATAAGTGGTAATGGCGGCCATGTTGTTCATGTGACCTGGACCGTTTGAACAAATTTTTATTCAATCAACCCCTGGAGGCTCTATATGAAATGTATTTACAACTGGCCCTTTGGCTTTTGAGGAAATGGTTGAAAATGTCAAAATATGAGGGATCTGGATCAAAGGTCAAGAAATGACCTTGACCTCATAATTCTTCATGACCTCATTAAGACAACTGTATATACCAATTTTTAGGCCAAAATCTTCAAAACTTTCCATGAAATCTTATGTTCTAGCATTTTCCCATATTTGACCTTGCTGTAAAAAAGGTCAAGGTCAACACAAGGTCATAATTTGAACAATCTTGATAGTACTCAAGTACACAATGCTACATACCAAGTCTCAAGGCCATCGCTCAATTGGCTCTGGAGAAGAAGATATTTAAAGGTTTTTACCATATATGGGTGTGGCGGCCATGTTGGTCATGTGACCAGGACCATCAGAAAAATTATTCATTCCGTCAACCCCTGGAGGCTCTATATGAAATTTGGTTTCAATTGACCCAGTGGATTTTTAAGGAGATTGTTTGAAATTGTTAAAATATGAGAGTTCTGGGTCAAAGGTCAAAGAATGACCTTGACCTCTTGTACTCATGCTTCACGATTCTTAGCATGAAAAAGTGCTTCACGCTAAGAATTGTGAAGCTGTGTGTTATTGTTTAACGTCCATGGTAAACAGCTATGGTCATGTCGGCACGGTCAGTTAACCTAACCACACTATTCCTGGGCAGGCTTAGTATGGTTTGAGGGCTGGATTTGGATTTTGATTGCTTCAGTTCCTGGTCTTTGCATACTTTTTACTTTTAGACCTCCTAAGCAGTTAATCAGTACTAAGTGCACTTACTTTCACCAGTAACTGACAACTGCCCTTCTCAATTGGCTTAGTGGTTTTAGAGCAGATTCTTTGAAATTGTCAAAATTTGAAATTTCTGGGTCAAAGGTCAAAGAATGACCTTGACCTCTTGTACTCACATATCTTCATGTACTCATTAAGATGATTGTATATACCAATTTTTAGGCCAAAATCTTCAAAACTTACCATGAAATCTCATGTGCTAGCATTTTCCGATATTTGACCTTGCCGTAAAAAAGGGCAAGGTCAACCCAGGGTCATAATTTGAACAATCTTGATAGTACTTGAGTACTCAATGCTACATACCGAGTTTCAAGGCCATCGGTCTACTGGTTCTGGAGAAGAAGATTTTTAAAGGTTTTTACCATATATGGGCGTGGTGGCCATGTTGGTCATGTGACCTGTACCGTATGAACAAATTTTCATTCCCTCAACCCCTGGAGGATCTATATGCAATTTAATTACAATTGGCCTAGTTGTTTTTGAGGAGATTGTTTGATATTGTCAAAATATGAGAGTTCTGGGTCAAAGGTCAAAGAATGACCTTGACCTCTTGAACTCATAAATCTTCATGTAGTCATTAAGATGACTGTATGTACCAATTTTTAGGCCAAAATATTCAACAGTTTCCAAGATATCTTATGTTGCAGCATTTTGCCATATAAAAGCATAAGGAAGCAAATTTGACCTTACCGTAAAAAAGGTCAAGGTCAACCCAAGGTCATAATTTGAACAATCTTGGTAGTACTCGTGTACCCAATGCTACATACCAAGTTTCAAGGCCATCGCCCTATTGGTTCTGGAGAAGAAGATTTTTTCAGGTTTTTACCATATATGGGCATGGCGGCCATGTTGGTCATGTGACCAGGACCGTTTGAACAACTTTTCGTTCCTAAGGTCCCAGGAGGCTACATATGAAATTTGGTTGCAATTGGCCAAGCGGTTTTAGAGGAGAAGTTGTTTGAAAGTGTGGACGGACGACGGACGACGGACGGACGACGGACGACGGAGCCTTACCATCCTATAAGCTCCCCCGGAGCCGCTGGCTCAGGTGAGCTAAAAAAAATCACGTCTCATTGTCCCTGCGATATGGTACAGTGATTAAACAAAAACATGTTATTTGATTTGATATGATTTGTTGCTTAACGTCCACAGTAAACAGCTATAGTCATGTCGGGACGGTCAGTTAACCTAACCACACTATTCCTGGGCAGTCTTAACCAGTACTAAGTGCACATACTTTGGCCAGTAACTGACAACTGCCCTTCTTGAATCAGCAGAAGAAGAAACGAAAGTATGTGGCCAGACCAGGTATCGAACCCAGGACCTAGGACTTATGAGTCAGGTGCCCTACCGATTGCGCTACACGGCCCGGCCAAAAAACTGTTATAGTACCATGTATAGACTATATAATGGTATGGTACAGTGCCATTTTATTTTTGTTTTACTGAGGGTCACATGTACGATACCGCCAACTGTGGATAGTCTTCAACAAACCATACCATTTTGGTTGACTACAACATGAAACATGAAATTTGCAACAAAAATGAACATGACGTCCTTGTCAACTGAAATGTAGTTAGATGATGAGGCGAAACCACGCACACCAGTCCAACGGCCATGTTCAGAACCACCTCGTTGATCGCCTAGATCTACTACATTGCTATTTGTTCAAATCGGATCAGTATGACAAATAGATTACTCATTAGCGTTAACATACCAATGATGCATGTTTTATGATACATGTAGTAGTATATTGACCTGTGAGCACTCATTCCATAAGAAAAACGGGCCATACCCGGCTCACTGCGTCGCACACCACTGAACTGTGCATCGTATTCTGCTGTTATAATTTTTGTTACAATGTAATTTCCGTTGCTCTGTGTGTGTGTGTGTGTGTGTTAGTGTGTGTGTGTGTGTGTGTAAAAATTGGATTTGTCAATGTGCATCGAAATTAACGAATACAATGGAGCAGATTTATAACGTATTTTTCAGTGGTTTGCACCAGGGTGAATCATTATTGGATCTATTGTTTGCACTAAATAACAAACACAAAAGCTTTTGTAGTAGATATCTGTCACTGATATACTAATATTACATTAGAGAATACATACTTTTGTTCGTCAGCCATATATATTCAATGGGTTAAATTTTGTACCACCTTGTGATTTAAACAAATGGAACTCAGCATGTCTGTTGAGGCAGTGGAAAAAATATCCGAGTTTATTTGGCAACGTATCACATTCGGACGTGTTGCTCAGTGCTGACGTTTGATTGCTGAACCTTTCAAGAGGGACATGCTCACGTCCAGTTCGGACAGAAAAAAAATCTCTGTGACGGGCATTACTGTTGGTGAGAGAGTTCGCACAGGAAAAATATCTGGCAGATATTTTTTCTGTATAAAAACAATTTATTATAAAATCAACTTCAGAATAACATCTTTATATCACGATAATTATTTCATACTGTATCCGTCTATGTCACAGCATATGACCTGCTTTGAATGTAAATGAGGGTGATCTTAGATGCACTTTACCAACTAATCGAGTCTGCAAAAAGTACACATAGATTTATCACCGGCGGGATATGGGTGTAATGTTTGATAGTTACCATACTAACAGTTTGAAAACCATTCTCTGCTAGGTGGGGCGGGTTGGGTCGGGTGCGAATAAGTATAATAGTATGTTTTGCGGACTTTCTGTCAGCTCGGGTGAGGGGGGAAGGGTGGGGTGAGGGGTGCTTTACCACACTCTCCTCTCGACCCCATTTCTGTATAATAATTACTGTAATGTTCTGTATATGAATATATATTTGAATGTTTCTGTTGAATGTCACTTTTTTGCCAGGAGGTTTGGGCAAAATTTTTATCCTCCTGATGGTGGCGGGGGCGGGGGCAGGGGGGGGGGGGGGGCTGGACAAACAATGCATACGTCCAGGTCTATGTCTATGTGTGGGTGAAAAAGAGTATGTGGAACGGTATTTCCTGATTTTTCCTCCAACAACAACCCTCCCCCACCCACCCCAATCTTTCACCAACACCATAATTTTAACTCCTCCCCCTGCCCGCTAAAACGGCACATTCAACAGAGAAACCATGTATATTGTATATTCAACAAGAGCTGTCACCTGACAGCATAGCTCGCCTGAATAGGTGCTTGCCCATCATACAGTCGCTATGATGGTGTGGACTGCAATGCATAAAACTTCAGGCAAGCATGTCCATAATGACAACACCTTTAAAACAAAAGCTATCTCAGAAATAAGTCTTAAAATAAAATGAAAATAAAAAAATCCACATGACATATGACATTTCAAAGTCCATGAGCTTGAGGTCAAAGAACTAAGGGCTGGGATTGGGGGGAGGTGGAGGGTGTTGTTAAGATGTTTCAAAACCTTGAACCATTATCTAACACCAGTCCAAGTATTAGTATCAACTGAGTCCATTGTGGCACTGTGAAATTATGTCTTCATAAATATTAAACTTTAACCCAAACCTTTAAGACAAAATTCAAAGTAGATGACCCTGACTTCAAGGTCATCCAGTGGGGTAAGTATATGGTGTTTTGTAAAAACTCAAAAAAAGTGTCCAACATCAGTTCAAGTGCAAACTAAATCTCTGCCAAGCATTATGAATCAGTATGCTATTAGAAAACTTTAATAAAGACCAAATTTCCTAAGTCCCTGGCCTTGACATCAAGGTCACTGAGCTGAGTTGGGGTAGTACTCTGTAAAACTTTGGACAAATATCTAACTACAGTGCAATTATTAAAAGAATTCATCTGTGGGTTCAGGAGATATGTGTCTTTAAAAATTTTTAACCATAACATCCAATCAATAAAAAGACAATTTTCTAAGTCCATGACCTTGACATCAAGGTCACTGAGGGGGGCAGGGGTAGTATCTTGGAAAACTTTGGACCAATATCTAACTACAGTGCAAGTATAAAAGGAATCCATCCATGGGCTAAGGAGATATTGGGCTTTATAAAACTTTAACCAAAACATCCAGTCCCAAAAACCTCCCAATATTCTAAGTCCATGACCTTGATATCAAGGTCATGGAGTGGGGTGGGGGTGGTACCCTGCTCAACTTTGGACCAATATCTAACTACAGTGCAAGTATCAAAAGAATCTATCCATGGGTTAACAAGATATAGGTTTTTAAAAAACTTTAACCAAAACATCCAATCCGGATGCCGACGCCGACACCGACGCCAAGGTGACAACAATAGCTCTTCCTGAACTTTCGTTCAGGCGAGCTAAAAATCAGAACAACAAAATTATTGTTGTGTGTGTGTGTGTGTGTGTGGGGGGGGGGGGGGGGGGTGTCGAACAATGAAAACCTAACTCCATGGGTGGGTCAAAATAGTCCATAGGACCTCGGGACACACGCGCACTCTACTACCAACAACACCAACAACAGCTAATGCCATTTTTATATAGCATTGCATGTATCCCTTCTCCTAAAACCATAACACCTTGTTACAACGCGAAGACAAGTTGCTCAGTTGTTTCGTGACACCTTCATATTACATGTACCTGTGTACCATGGTTGATCCTGTGTATTGGAGGCACCCCAAGCCTGTTGAGCATAATCTAGCAATTCTGGTATTTTTAAAGCTACAGATAATTTGTTGCTATTAAAAAGGCCTCCCCGGTAGCAGCCTGGCCAGTAATAAAAATGTTATGGCCGGCCACGACCGAATTAAACGCAAGCGCTTGCTCCGCTGTCAACTTGGTCTGGATCTGACGTGCAGTGGGAAATTTGTAACACAACAAGAGGTGTGTCGCATCGAGCCAATCAGATCATCCGACACAAAACGGCCGAGGAAAACCGGATGTTGATAGTGTGTCGAAAATTTAGAACACGTAAATTGACCAAATATAAACAATTAAATATTTATTTAATGACAGGGTATATATCTTTTATGCATGTTTTCTGATAGATACATGTTTGACCTATCTGACTCTGTTATGAACCATTTGGCAATCACGATCCATTTGGCAATTTTTCAGCATTCCCAATTGGGGCACTCCATTTTAAAATCGACGGTCCCGTCTCTTGTGCCAGAACGGGAGAAGAACGGGGAAAAACTTTCACGGGAAAGAAACTTTCAGACTTAATTAATTAGTGTGAAGACGAGTGCGTTAGAAATCATACGAAAAATGCATATATAGCTGATAATTATCGGCTTAAATTCGGTTGCTAAATACCGGGATATTAAAAAACGCCGGAATATACCAAACCACACCAAAATACACTTTGATATTAAAATATACTTAATACTATAAAAACTGTTGTTATAATATTTAGCAAATACTGCATGTATATGCTAGCAAGTGATTGACCCAACCCAGCTTGCAATCTGCAAAATGATACCCATACGTTAGTCTATTTATTCTCACTTCCGATCCAAAAATAGCAAACTATGAGATGGAATAGTGCTTATTATACCTATTCTGGTAATATTAAAGTTTAATTTTATTTTAATAACAATAATGTATGTTTCAGTGTATTACGGTAGCAAGGTGTATTCCGGTATTTCTAGTATCCCTGCTTTTTTTAGGAAATTTACCCCTCCGACTAGCATTGAACCGTACTTTTAAGGCTGAAACTTTGATAACAGCGAACATTCTATTTCAACAACCAAAACTTTTATTAAAACTAAATTCCGGTTCCGCCGTCACTACCATGACAACTCATGAATACCTTTTTAAAAGATTAAACAGTTCAGTAGCTATAGGATTGGGAACTTAAGTAAAGATCTCATTTGACAAATATAGATACACTGTTGACTAGTACCCTGAAGTCCAAAGGCTTGTTTCGAGATATGTTGGTGAGACATGATCGCTCAATATATGCAGTTTGACACCAGCATAATACCTGTGAACGCCGGTCTGATTCCGGCCTGCTTAGAAACACTCACCATACTTCCCAGAAACATGTCATGGAAAACCTGTCTAATACCTACCTGCTCAGACACACTCTCCACACTACTTACAAACTTGTTGATGAACACCGGCCTAATACCTACGTGCTATGACACCCTCAACCCACTACTTAGTATCATATCGTTGAACATCGGTCTAATACCTACCTGCTCAGAAACACTCTCCGCACTACTTAGAAACTTGTTGATGAACACCGGCCTAATACCTGCCAGCTGAGACACCCTCAACTCACTACCTAGCATCATATCGTTGAACACCACCGGTCTAATACCTACCTGCTCAGACACTCTCCGCATTACTCAGAAACTTGATGATGAACACCGGCTAATACCTACCTGCTGACATACCTTCATCCCACTACCTAGTATCATATCCTTGAACACAGGTCCAATACTTGCCTGCTCAGACATACTCTTCGCACTATTTAGAAACTTGTTGATGAACACCGGCCTAATACCTACCTCCTGAGACACTCTCATCCCACTACTTAGGATCATATCGTTGAACACCGGTCTAATACCTGCCAGATCAGACACACTCTCCGCACTACTTAGAAACTTGTTGATGAATACCGGCCTAATACCTGCCTGCTTAGACACCCTAAACTCACTACCAAGTATCATATCGTTGAACACCAGTCTAATACCTACCTGCTCAGACACTCTCCACACTACTCAGAAACTTGTTGATGAACACCGGCTAATAACTACCTGCTGAGACACCCTCATTTCACTACCTAGTATCATATCCTTGAACACCGGTCCGATACTTGCCTGCTCAGACACACTCTCCGCACTACTTAGAAACTTGTTGATGAACACAGGCCTAATATCTGTCTGCTGAGGCACCCTCAACTCACTACCTAGTATCATATCATTGAACAGCGGTCTAATACCTACCTTCTCAGACACACTCTCCACACTACTTAGAAACTTGTTGATGAACAATGGCCTAATGCCTACCTGCTGAGACACCCTATTCCCGCTACATAGAATCATATCATTGAACACCGGTCTAAATTTTCCTGCTCAGACACACTCTCCGCACTATTTAGAAACTTGTTGATGAACACCGGCCTAATACCTGTCTGCTGAGGCACCCTCAACTCACGACCTAGTATATATCATTGAACAGCGGTCTAATACCTACCTTCTCAGACACACTCTCCACACTACTTAGAAACTTGTTGATGAACAATGGCCTAATGCCTACCTGCTGAGACACCCTATTCCCGCTACATAGTATCATATCATTGAACACCGGTCTAAATTTTCCTGCTCAGACACACTTTCCGCACTATTTAGAAACTTGTTGATGAATACCGACCTAATACCTGGCTGCTGAGACACCTTCAACCCAATTGTATCCATTTCAATGCCAAGACAGGGAAATTTGTCTTTTAAATGATTGCAAATGTTGAACGGGACATGTTTTATACATCATGTGTTTTCTTCAACATTGAATTTTTGAAAATTTTAAAAATTCCAAATTGGACAGGCGATCCATTTGGGAATATTCAGTAAAAAATCCGTATGTACCCATTTCAATGCCAAGACAGGGAGTTCTTTCTTCTACATGACTTCAATGTTGTAGGGAACAGGTTTTATACTACATTTATATTCTTCAACATTGAATTTTTGGAAAAAATTAAAAATTGCAAATTGGACAGGCGATCCATTTGGGAATATTCAGCTAAAAATCCATACGTACCCATTTCAATGCCAAGACATGGAAATTTGTATTCTAAATGATTGCAAATGTTGAACGGGACATGTTTTATACATCATGTGTTTTCTTCAACATTGAATTTTTGAAAATTTTAAAAATTCCAAATTGGACAGGCGATCCATTTGGGAATATTCAGTAAAAATCCGTATGTACCCATTTCAATGCCAAAACAGGGAGTTCTTTCTTCTAAATGGCTTCAATGTTGTAGGGAACAGGTTTTATACTACATTTACATTCTTCAACATTGAATTTTTGGAAAAAATTAAAAATTGCAAATTGGACAGGCGATCCATTTGGGAATATTCAGCTAAAAATCCATATGTACCCATTTCAATGCCAAGACATGGAAATTTGTATTCTAAATGATTGCAAATGTTCTAGGGAACATGTTTTATACATCATGTGCTTTCTTCCACATTGAAATTTTTGAAAATTTTAAAAATTCCAAATTGGACAGGTGATCCATTTGGGAATATTCAGTAAAAAATCCGTATGTACCCATTTCAATGCCAAGACAGGGAGTTCTATCTTCTAGATGACTTCAATGTTGTAGGGTACAGGTTTTATACTACATTTATATTATTCAACATTGAATTATTTGTAAAAATTAAAAAATTGCAAATTGGACAGGCGATCCATTTGGGAATATTCAGCTAAAAATCCATATGTACCCATTCCAATGCCAAGTCATGGAAATTTGTCTTTTAAATGATTGCAAATGTTGAAGGGAACATGTATCATACATCATGTGTTTTCTTCAACATTGAATTTTTGAAAATTTTAAAAATTCCAAATTGGACAGGCGATCCATTTGGGAATATTCAGTAAAAATCTGTATGTACCCATTTCAATGCCAAAACAGGGAGTTCTTTCTTCTACATGACTTCAATGTTGTAGGGAACAGGTTTTATACTACATTTATATTCTTCAACATTGATTTTTTGGAAAAATTTAAAAATTGCAAATTGGACAGGCGATCCATTTGGGAATATTCAGCTAAAAATCCATATGTACCCATTTCAATGCCAAGACATGGAAATTTGTATTCTAAATGATTGCAAATGTTCTAGGGAACATGTTTTATACATCATGTGTTTTCTTCCACATTGAAATTTTTGAAAATTTTAAAAATTCCAAATTGGACAGGCGATCCATTTGGGAATATTCAGTAAAAAATCCGTATGTACCCATTTCAATGCCAAGACAGGGAGTTCTTTCTTCTACATGACTTCAATGTTGTAGGGAACAGGTTTTTATTCTACATTTATATTCTTCAACATTGAATTTTTGGAAAAAATTAAAAATTGCAAATTGGACAGGCGATCCATTTGGGAATATTCAGCTAAAAATCCATATGTACCCATTTCAATGCCAAGACATGGAAATTTGTATTCTAAATGATTGCAAATGTTGAACGGGACATGTTTTATACATCATGTGTTTTCTTCAACATTGAATTTTTGAAAATTTTAAAAATTCCAAATTGGACAGGCGATCCATTTGGGAATATTCAGTAAAAAATCCGTATGTACCCATTTCAATGCCAAGACAGGGAGTTCTATCTTCTAGATGACTTCAATGTTGTAGGGAACAGGTTTTATACTACATTTATATTATTCAACATTGAATTATTTGTAAAAATTAAAAAATTGCAAATTGGACAGGCGATCCATTTGGGAATATTCAGCTAAAAATCCATATGTACCCATTCCAATGCCAAGTCATGGAAATTTGTCTTTTAAATGATTGCAAATGTTGAAGGGAACATGTATCATACATCATGTGTTTTCTTCAACATTGAATTTTTGAAAATTTTAAAAATTCCAAATTGGACAGGCGATCCATTTGGGAATATTCAGTAAAAATCCGTATGTACCCATTTCAATGCCAAAACAGGGAGTTCTTTCTTCTACATGACTTCAATGTTGTAGGGAACAGGTTTTATACTACATTTACATTCTTCAACATTGATTTTTTGGAAAAATTTAAAAATTGCAAATTGGACAGGCGATCCATTTGGGAATATTCAGCTAAAAATCCATATGTACCCATTTCAATGCCAAGACATGGAAATTTGTATTGTAAATGATTGCAAATGTTCTAGGGAACATGTTTTATACATCATGTGTTTTCTTCCACATTGAAATTTTTGAAAATTTTAAAAATTCCAAATTGGACAGGCGATCCATTTGGGAATATTCAGTAAAAAATCCGTATGTACCCATTTCAATGCCAAGACAGGGAGCTCTATTTTCTAGATGACTTCAATGTTGTAGGGAACAGGTTTTATACTACATTTATATTATTCAACATTGAATTATTTGTAAAATTAAAAAATTAAATAATCCAGCAATAAAGTTACTCCTTGTAAACATTTCATTAAGTTGCCATCTTGCTAGGGAAAATTATAACCTAAGTAAGTCATTTGCGCTATTTTGACTGGTGTCCATGTACATAAACTGCGGAAAACACGGCCGAGGTGTCTTATTTGATCGCCCGCTAATTACTCGCCGACAATCATGACTTCTGAAGATTGCTTAAACAACCGTCATCTCGTTATAATCTGTAGAAACGGACAATTACATTAATCTTATTAAAAGATATCCATCTTTAAATAATTCTGCGCGATAAGCAATGTAGACCCAAAACAGACGCCTAAAACGCATGCAGCGTTCTTGAATATGCCTTTCAAGGCAATGAAATACTGTCATCAAACGATTTAAACTCATTATGTAATGTGCGCTAAGTAAAGTTCTCCAAGTGTTGTTGCACATCACAATCAAAATGACACTGAGAATTTAATTGTGTGCTTATGAAGGTTATAGTCACCTCAACAAATATCGCATTGACGGAAACAGGACAATTCGGACGAAAGACAACTCGCCCCACAAAAATCTCGGCCCGGGACAACCCGTCCTAATTTTTTAACTTACCCTTAGTCAACTCGTCCCATATAATAAACTTGCCAAAAGTCAACTCGCATCAAATTATAAAAACTCGGTCCAGATTTATCATGAGTATCTTGTTCTTGTAATGTTTTAAATGCCACTGAAAATCTACCGTCTGCACTAACAAAATAACAGTCCCGGGCACACAACTTGAAGGGATATATAGTAATTACGAGCGTCTTTGTAAATTTGGTTTAAGCTCCCCCCGCCACCCACCCCTAACCCTCCTAAACAAATGTTAATCACTAACGTTATAGCAAGACATTTAATTGATTTAATTGCACCTCAGCGGAACGTACGTATCCATAGCCGCAGTACCGGGGCGCCGTCCGTCCGTCCATCGAATAAAAACTGTTACACAACTTAATTTTGTTATTATTTCAGACAAAACAGGTGTGAAAAACAACAATTATCTGTGTGAACACCGAAAACGTCATGTTAGTTTTTATGCAAAATAAACACTGTTTTGACCGCAGTATCATTAATTTTTTTTTTTATGATTTATTAGAAACAACACATCTCTAGCATTTACATACAAAGAGGTATAGAAACATACAGTATCTAGTGTATATACAAAAATACAATTTTTGTCACTTTCGCATTAGCCAATAACATTTTTGCTAAGTAATACATAAAATAATTGTAATTAAATGACAGAGGCATTTTATTATTTATAAAAACATCCCTAAATTTGCCATCGCCGGTAGCTACATGCTAAAAAAGAGAATACGCAGGATTTATTGCAACCATGCGTGAAAGCATTTCACAGAGCAGCCTGGTAGGTTGGAAATGAGAGCTCACATAAAGTACAGTATCTCTCTCTATAATGATACTAACTAGAAGGGAAAAAAGAATAATAGGAAAAAATAAAATTCATATCGCTTGGTAAATATTTTTATCGGCTAGGTATACATCATTTAAGCGAGTAGAACACACTAGTTTCATTTCACTGCACAGGCAGACAAAGTTTCGCTTCGATAATTATACTGTGGAATGTATATAGCATAATGTATGTACAAGTTCTTTCGTGGGTCGTATTTGGATTTTATCATACTAAACGGTAAGTCAAATTATATTTTATAAAAGACTTTCACTACGCTTGTACCATAAGTTACAAATAGAATGGATGGGTGGATGACTTGCTATTTTACGTCCTTTTTTAACAATATTTCAGTTATATCAGGACGATGGGACGGTGATAATGAAAGGCTGTGTGCATTGGAACCCCATTTAAGGTAGAAAAGATTCTTGCCTCAAGCGGGATTCGAACACCATGAGTTACAAAGTTACTCATACAACTGAGGGGCAGATGCGAAAAGATAAGAAAAGGAAAGGAAAGGGAAGGGAAAGAAGAAGAAAAAGAAAACTCTCAAATACGACGTCAGAGTGAAAACAGTACTCAAGACATTTCCCGACAGTATTTTGCCATAATTGTTTTTTAACATACTTTGTGGTTATAACTTTTGCAATTTGTGGACATACTGTACAATGTTTAGATTTTACCTCAGAATAGCGGCGTCGGAATTAAACGATTTTTTTCCACATCTGCCAAATAATCGTTGTTGGTTAGTTTATCATGAGTGTTATGGATTATGGGCAAGTTTCAAAACACTATGCCACGAGGGCGACTCAAGAGTGAAGCATACCTCGCTATTGCTCGATAATATTTTTTTCGCGGTTCTCTGCCAAATAAGAAGAATAGAAAAATAGCTTCGATTCTAAAGAATAGAAAGGTGAGATATAAGCATTTTCCCTAACAGAGAAAGTCCTACACACACATCGACGTAGTCATATCTTATTAATAGCACCGTGCGATATCAATATCCAAAGTAAAGAATTTTTCAGTATATTTTCATGTAAAACTATTGTATTTAACGGGTTCTGATTATTACAGTAACAGTATCATTAATAACGTTCGCTAGCAAGATGGCGACTTTATGCAATTTTACAAAGAGTAATTTTATTGCTGGATTAACTATATTAAATGGGTAAAATACTTAATACATAGTTTTGAAAACTTAGTGCCGTACCCGGAGCCAATCCTCACAGGACTGTCTCCAGGTACGGTTCCGTACCTGGAGACCCAGAGTCTCTGGGTACGGTTCCGTACCCGGAGACCAAGGGTCTAGGGATACGGTACCGTACCCGGAGACACTTCCAATTAAAAAAAAAATAGAATCTCATTTTCATGAGTTAAAGGGGACTGACGGTTAGCGGGAGATTTTGACTGCTCAAAACCAAAACATTCGGTATGCAAATCGTTGTGATGTAAACAAAATTTGAGAGGCACTTCGGAAATCATCGGTAACTGGTAAACACCGATAACTGGGTCAATGAGTAGTTTAGGAAATTCCGGCAATTTTGAATATGTCGGTATTTAGCAACAGAATTTAAGCCGATTATAATAAGCTATACAGTTTTCGTTAAGAGCTTGTTTCTAAAGCACTTGTCTTCACACTAATTAAGTGTATTATATGATAAGAGTATTGTAGATTTTGGTGTATTCCGGTATTTCGGTTATTAGATGTACTACTTCGGTAATTACTGTAACCGAGCGCCAAATGCTTTATAAAAACAATGTTTATCGGATGTTTTAGCATGCTTGGGTCAGGAAAACATAACTTTTCACTTGTGCTCTTTTGAAGTGAGAGCCGACAACCAATTTTAAAATCAGGCGTTTAAATTAGAAATTCCAAAACGGATCGCAGTCAATTTTAAAATCGGAAGGATTGCCAAACGGGCAGTGACAACGATACCAGGTTTATAGGGATTGTGCAATTTTTACTGGAGAACCTATTTTTGCTGGAGAAAATATGCGCGGAACGAGCATGGTCGAGCAGGGCTCGATTTTGAGTTCCTCACCATGTTTATCATTAGGGACAGGATTTAGGGATTTACAATCTCTTTGGAACTCGGGTGCCAGTGGGGGGAATTTACAAGCAGCAAAACAGTGCCAGAGCATTGACCGTCACGTATATTATAAAAATAACAATGTTTACCACTTGAAACAAATTCAAAAATATATACAAGAATCCTTTGAAAGAACTACGCTTACAGCTGACTGTAGCACTATTGTAAAAACGCTAAAACTGCTGCATAATATCTAAAAATTTAACAAAAACAAGACAAGAAAAAATGTCAACCTATTTCCGGAAGTGTATTCGTAAAATTGCTGGTTTCCGTCTTGGAGTTTCATCAACAATCTGCTCGTCTGATATTCGTGCACCTAGTAATTGTCACCCGCGCAAGGACTACCTTACTGAAGAGAACGGAAGATTAATGAACATTCTTACAAGTTACATTCTATTCTAGTTCAAGACCGGCTACTTCTACTTAGTACTCTAAGCAGTCTACTGCTGATCGCGGGTTTGTGGTGACAACAAGATAAAAGCATCTTGTACTTGTACTTGTACTTGTACTAAGGAGTTCCACCCTTGTTAGGGTCACCGTAGTTATACGTATTCTTCTGGAGTAAAGAGCTGACTAAAAACTTTTACAGTACGAGGCAGCATGCACCAGTCTGTCTCTACCACTGAATGTCTTTAGTAATCAAAGGGCAGTTGAAATACACCGGGCAGCGTTCACGCGGCATTTTCATCACAGAGATTTAGCCTTCATAAGTATAGTCGCTCCATCCACCAGAATAATTGAATATGTGTTGTATTAAATGTTATACTGTAATTAGTAGCATAGGCAGAAGCACAAATCCGCACCACAAGAGATGAGTCCAGCACCGCAGGATTAAAAGGAGAAGAGAAGATCCAATGATGATCGCAGCATCCTGTAGGCCCTCACTCTATAGCCCTCCTTGACAACTGTGATCCACATGCACTATCTCGACCAACAAAGTCCCAGCCATAATGGGTTACCCAACACCATATTTACACTAATTTACACTAACCCTCAACGGCTAAGAAGTTACAGCTCGACATACGCATAAGATCCTCAAAAAAAAAAAAAAAAAAAAAAAGGTTGATGTATTAATAATCTAATAATCTAATATTATTATTCAGGTTGATGTATTAATAATCTAATAGTATTTATTGCAACGCATGCAACTGGTTGTATACTGGTTTAACTTTCCAATCATCAGGGCTCCAGCCAGGTGCAAATTCTGGGGTAATCAAACACCCCAATCCATTCAAAATACGACATATCATGTAGCCCCTCATCAAAGCTACCTCATACAGAATGCCCAGAAGAGGGGCCACAACATATATATCCCCATAAACATCAAACCGCCGTATCTCCTGTACATCTCCCACTCTACCTAAGGCTGGACCCCTGAACCACAGAACATCTAATTTCATTAAACACTGAGACGTCATGCAAGAGGAGAGCAAGGCCCTAAACTTAATCAATTTATATACGACTTTAACTAATGCTCAACTCCACAAGCAGACAGCACAGCTGTATAGGAATACGAATAACATCAGCACTTCAGCCATCTGCAAGTCATGGGCAAGGTATCCAGCGCATCTCCCTAAAAGAATCCGTGTTAAGGCTCCCCATCAGTGTACCCTCGGCGAGGATGCCCTGGTCAGGGGCCACAACACGTGCACATACCCCACTTAATCCCACAAAACCCAAGAAATGCCACCCCATAAACACCCCCATGACCCACCCATGGCAGGAGTCCTGATACAGCCTCTAATTTGTTTCATTCAATAATGTGGTTCTTTTCAAGTGGAGCGCAAAGCATAGGTTCCTACTCAAGGTCTCCATTTCATTCTGGAACCCGTCCAGAAGCTCCTTGCCAACAGAAGCGTCCAACACAGTGCAGTCCATGATAATGCGGCACAGCATGTCACTATCAGCTAGATACTGGTCCGCATGCTCCGGGACTACCCCAACCAACAGCCTCTTCAACCCAGAGATATACCCCACCCTAACAGAATGCAACAGGGAACAGTCAAGAAGAAAGTGCATCAGATCCTCAGGCGCGTTCTTACATAGGGGACACGTAGGAGACACGGTGGATTTTTTATACTTCGAGCGATGCGACTGCAGAACATATGTATCAGTAAGCAGCTTTACCTTTATTTGCGCCCTACGCACGTCCCTAACACTATTACTAACCAACCTCCAAGAATTGTGCACTCTACCCACCCCACATACTTCAATGTTAAGGTACCTTAGGGAAGACTTAGCGGATGCTTCAATTTGCCACTGTTCCGACACATATCCATCCACCCCATCTTTAATCGCTGCCTTAAGGGCCTGCTTAGAGTGAAATGCATTTCTGACACAGAAAACATTTGGGAGGCCATATTTATGAAGAAGCACATTACACTGCATAAACCAGCTGTCTGAGTTGATTTCCCTTACAGCCAACTGTCTTTGAAGAATTTCATGTTCCAAGGAGGCTTCATCGAACAGTACAGATGCGAACAGGGAAAGTTTTCTAAGGTCTAACTCCTGTTCTATGGGACGTACACCCAAAAGACCGTAGACAGCAACATTTGCCACACGTTCAGGCAGACACTGAATCCTCCTCAGGATCCCTCTTTGCACGGCTTCCAAGACCTCAACATCTTTCATCCTCAGGCTGCATACCTCCAACCCATATAACATTCGTGGGAGTGCAAACGTTTTCCACATCTTTGAAGAGACAAGGGGGTTCAACCCTGAGTTTCCATAGGCCCCAGCACCCATTAGAGAATACATAGTCCTTCTTCCCAGCTGCGCCTTCTTATCAATGTTACCAGATGCCTTCAGATTCCTATCAATCCCCAAATGCACTGTCTCCCGCTCCTGGGGAATAGGGATATTATCAAGAGTAACCTGTTCTGCCTCTAGCGTTTTCCGCCATTACTCAATACCACCTCCACAGACTTCTGTGCGTTGATAAGATACCTCTCTCTTCCCTTGTAAAAAGACACAACATCTACTAGCTCCCAGAGATGGCGCCTACACAAACCCAGAAGAGCAACATCGTCGGCACACGTCGGAGCACTGCAGTTTATGTGGCCAATAAATGCCCCCATATTCAGGTCCTCCAGCATATGTAGCAGGTTATTGTTATATAACTTGTAATGAAGGGTGGACAGAATTCCACCCTGGCGCACGCCTTGTTGCACCAGAAACGGGTTTGAAAGATGGCCCATCCACTTTACTGCAGACGCTGCCCCGTTGTACAAGCTAGACAGTGTTAGCCACAGGGATCCATCTATCCCGGCCAGGTAAATCTTCCGCAGAAGTGAGTCCTGCCAGACCACGTCAAAAGCTTTACAGGCGTCCAGGGTTACCAGATGAAGATTTTGCTTATTACACTTCGCTTCGTATTGTACTTCTGACACGATCAGAGCTGCATTAATAGACGAAGAATTCTTAGTAAATCCTCGCTGGAATCTAGACTGTTGACCACATAACGTGGACTCCGTACGTCTCAATAGTACTTTCTCCAAGATTTTACCAACTACTGACAGAACTGTAATTCCCCTATAATTAGTAGGGAGCAAGGGGTCTTTATCTTTTTCCAGAACGGGCGTTATCACTCCTTGTTTCATGTCGTGAGGAATATATCCCGTCCGCATGATATAATTCATTAAATCCGACAGGAGAGAGAAAACAACATCTGGGGCAAACTTAAAATGTTCAGCCGATAAACCCTGTTTATCCTGAGCCTTGTTAGACATTTTTTATTTTTTGTACAAAAACTGTTGTCCCCAGTAGCAGTGTCCTGATAGTATTATTTGCCCTTAATGTTGCAAAGTTAAGTTAAATGTCAGCCATATGAATTATTATGATTTAAGCCCTCCCGTGACCAAAATTGAGATCAAGGTCACCAAAAACAAATCAGTTCATTTTTTGGCCTCAACTGAACATCTGTTCCCTAGTTCAAGGTGTATCTTTATTTCTCTTAGGGAAAAGTATCCTGTATCCTTGGAAATGGGATAAAGGTCACCTCAGAATCAGAATCAGAATTGTTTACTGGTGATACGTCCAAAGACAATCATTCACCAGGACCTGTGAATCAGGGAAGCTAGTCCCTAGCCCTTATAAGAGAAGTAAACTTAGTAACTGAATCCTCTGCACACTCAGCAGCAGAAATAAGTGAATCTTCCAGGGAATTCCAATCTCTAATAGTCTGGGGGAAGAAACTGGACTTGTAAATGTCAGTCCCAGCCAATGGGGTTTGAAATGTCAGGGAATGATGATTCCTGGTACGCCTATTTGGGGGAACAAGGTCATTTATGGGTATACTGGCTGCACCCCTTAGACCTTTGTAAAGCATTATAAGTCTACTATCTTTCCTTCTCTTTTTTAGGGATTCCCACTTAAGTTTCTCCAGAATGCCAGTCATACTCCCAGTTTCATATGTGTAATTTCCCGTTACAAATCTAGCTGCCCTTTTCTGCACCTTCTCAAGTTCATCTTGAAGAAGTATACTTTGAGGGTCCCAAACTGAACTGCCATACTCCAGGACTGGACGCACCAGTCCCTTGTATGCTGACTCCTTAACATCTTGTGGACATGCTGCCAAGTTACGTCTGAGGAAGCCGAGGGTCCTATTAGCCTTTGTGCAAATATTACTGACATGTGTGTTCCATTTCAAATCATTGGCAATGGTTATGCCGAGGTACTTGATAGTTTCTACATTACTGAGGACCGTTCTCTCTAAGGTATAGGAAGCATTGATCTTCTTGATCCGTTTCCTTGTAATTTGCATTATATTGCATTTAACAGGTTGAAATCTCATGCCCCAACTCCTTGCCCAACAACCTATAAGATCTATATCCTCCTGAAGTTTCACAGTGTCTTCAATATCTCTGATTTCACGATAGCAAACACAGTCGTCAGCAAAAAGTCTTAATTCCGAGTCAATATTTTCTGTTATATCGTTAATGTATAACGAGAACAACAATGGTCCAAGCACAGTGCCCTGGGGGACACCTGACAAAACCGGGGCCCAATCCGACTTAACTCCATTTACCACCACACGCTGCTGCCTGTAACAGAGGAAAGAATCTATCCATTTCAGAGTCTTCCCACCAATACCATAGCCGTATAGCTTACATTTAAGTAATTCATGAGGGGGAGTGTCAAAAGCTTTCTCGAAGTCCAAGATAAAAGTGTCAACCTGACCGCCCTTATCCAAGATTTTAGCCCAGTCATTTATAACCGTGATCAATTGAGTTTCACAGCTATGTTTCTTACGGAAAGCATGTTGTCTGTCTGACAAAAGTTTATGTTCATCCAAATGTGCCATAATATTAGAGCAGACAATGTGTTCGAGTAACTTGCATGGTACACAAGTTAGAGAAACCGGTCGGTAATTGCAAGCCAAAGACCTATCTCCTTTTTTGAAGAGTGGGCATATATTTGCAAGAGACCATTCCTTGGGGATTTCACCCGAGTCAATAGATTGTTGGAAGAGATGAGCGAACATTGGGCCTAATTCAGATGCTAGTTCTTTTAAGACTCTGGGATGCAATTCATCAGGTCCTAAAGCTTTCGATGGGTTCAAGCCCTTAAGAAGTTTCGTTACACCTTCTGCCGAAACATGAATGTCGTCCATGAAAGGAGCCGAGCGATTAGGAAGGGGGACTTGGGTGTGCTCACTTTTGTTAAACACATCCGAAAACTGACCGTTAAATTCATTAGCCTGTTCCAACTCTGACTCGGCAACACCACCACCATTTCTCTTCTTTAGGGGTGGGATACCTTGAGTATCTTTCTTTTGACTATTAATGTACCTGTAGAAGTCTCTGGGATTAGCCTTTATGTCACCAACCAAGTTATTGACATACAAATCATGTTGCTCTTTCACATCAGCTTTAATTTCCCTTCTCAAAGATTCAAATTTTGACCTAAGTTTGCTACTGCCAGTCTTTTTGGCCTTCGCATGTGTCTTATTTCTTCTACGAATCTTCCTCCTTATCTCAGGGGTTATCCAAGGAACAGAAGAGGTTGACCTACTGGTTTTTGAGGGGATTTGCTTTTCAGCAGACTCCTGAATAAAGGAGGTTATCAAGTTAAAGTTTTCCTGAACTGAGCGATTGTCCGAGTAACCATTGAAGTATCTATGTTTTGCGAAGTCTGACGCTTCTTTCCTCATTGATTCAAAATCTCCCTTTTGGTACAAAAACACTTTCCTCCGAGGTTTCTTTTTTTTGGGGGGGACATAAATTTTCAATGTTCCTGATATCACATCATGATCACTAAGTTTGTCCGGGGAATGTAGTTCTTGAAACTGACCAGGAAGTGAAGTGAGAATTAAATCCAATGTTATTTTCTCCCGAGTCGGGAAGTTTACCAGTTGTTCTAAACCATGGTCATTCATGACATCAATCAACATTTGTCCCTCTGACTGACTTAACACTGATCCTGACTTATTAAGTCGGTCTGGCCAAGCAATATCTTTGAAGTTGAAATCCCCTAGTACGTGAACTGAGGGGAGCTTATTTCCCTTGTGCTTTGTCCTAATATGATCTAACTGGTCACGAAACAATTGAAATTCCTCACTTGAGCCACCAGGCTGACGATACCAACTTGCTACATAATGGGAAGTTTTGTTTGCCAAAATTTTAACCCAAACTGATTCTGAGTCGTTTTCTAAATCTAGTCAAGTCTTTGGCTTAGGCAAATGAAATATATTTGAGCCAGTCTCTGTAAAAACCGGGCTTAATGACATAAAAATAAGAAAATAACTAACTGCATCACTGAAAAGTATTTACTTTTCTAAACATTCCTGAAAATTTGAGATGGTTACCGTTATTCATTACTGAGATATAGACCTTAGAAGCACTCAGGTAGTGCAGATTCTTTATATGACGTTATTAACATCATGCAAGTATGTTTTGGCGTCAACGTCATCACATTTGTTTGAACGCGCTTTTGGTGCTCGTTACACAAAATAATTCGGACAAAAAGTGTGTTTGCTCAATTTCAATGTGTATATTATAGCACAACCAGGACAATTTGTATGATTTAACATTCTTTCCTAGATGGCAGCTCTTTGTGATCGTATACCCTATGTTTTCAAGGCTTTGGGGTTACCGTGGAATAAGCGTTGTCATGGCAACATGTGTCTTATTTATGACCGGATTTCGTCCGCATTCAAGGGCTTCCTGTTATATCTCAACGCCCAAGGTATTTTCATGGAAATAAATAGAGGTCCGAAAAATCATTAATTTTGGTGTTTTTCATTCGTTCACAACGTAATTATAACGTAATATTTACATTCTTGGTGTATTTAATGAAAAGCCCTATAGTAAACCATTGAAACGTAATGTAGTTTACATTCCAATAATTACATTGAGACACGCGACGTCAATGACGTAAAGATAAACAATGGCTCTCTACAACCCGATTGGACGTTAGCAACGTCATGAAGTCATGCATGCCGTTCTGCTGTTAGCAGAAAAAAATGCGTGTACATGTTTTATTGCTTCAATTTTAGCGCTTATATAAGATTTTTCATGAAAGATTTGATTGAAACGAATGTAAATATAAGCAATGAACTTAATTTTTCTGATGTTTATCGAAGTGTAAACAACATTGGGTCACTAGCAAAGTTTACATGAACCCCTTCGGGGTTCATTCACTTTGCACGTGACCCAATTTAGCTTGCAAGACTGATATATCCTTGCATAATTTGGTTTAAACATATTTATTTCAGTCAAATATACATATATAATTAAAAATTACAAACAAGAATTGAAAGGGTTTAAAGGAAAGCTATTGAAAGCTTATATAGTTCATCTCCTTAGTTTGCATAATTTGTAAAATTGATCCACTATTTCAAGAGATAGAGTCATTTTAATAAAAAACAAAAGTTGTCAGAAGACAACGAAGCGCGCCCAATGGGTGCCTGACTCTCACGGTTACAAAGCAGCATGACTCAAAACATTGTTAACATAGTTAACCAGGGGTGAATGTGGTAGCTAGTGCACAAATGAAGTTTGCATCAGAAGCTAGCCTAAGTCAGTTGTTACCTTCGCCATATAGGGCCGACTTGCATGCCACTATCTGGACACTTTGCGGACATTGAGGGTTGTGTACTCGTGCACCAGATGGAGAGATACCAACTCAGTCTAACTTATAATGCCTCATGGTCACAAAGGGTGGTTCCTAGTTTTCACACCACCTTTACCCAGTACTAAGTCGGTCTGATGACACCTCCTTACCCTTTGCAGACTCCTTCCTTTGGCCCCATCCCATAACCTCACCCCTAGCCTGAACCAGTTGTCAAAACATGGTCTCCGTATAAACTATTTCATCTGTGATAATTATGTCCAGTTTCTAACTCTCCAGGGCAAGTAATGGTCCCAGACTTATGATTTTATTCCCAATTTGCAAGTGTTTAATATGACCTGATATTGTTAATTCATCAAATAGTGTCAGAGATATAAGGCAAATTCAGTAGACCGTGAATAAAGGCCAAGGGGACAAGAGTTAGCATCGATGCTTTGCAGCAGCTGTAATTGTAGGGATATGTTTTGTCCAAGTATCAACTCTCTTTTCTCAAAAGTATTATGGAAATTGAAAATATTGCCTTCAAAACAGTGCTAAACAGCAAAGTCAATCAACCATAACATATAGGTCAAGGACATACAATTGTGTGATGCTGCTGCTGCAGTTATATGGATGTATATATGTACCAAGTATGATGACTGTAGCTACTGTAGTTTGTAAGATACAGAGTTAAACATCGAGCTAAACGCTAGAGTTAACATTGGTTAACCTGATCACGGACGCCGACGAGGACGCGGACGTGGACAAGGACGCTGACGCTAACGCTAACGGATACTCGGACTACGTCGCCGGGAGTATCGCATAAGCCCTTCTTTGCTTCGCAAAGACGCGCTAAAAACTGCTGCGACCTTGAAAATGCAGTCAAGGTCTTCATAGCCTAAACACTTCTTGAGCTTGCAAGAATGATACATTTATGCAAATTTTGCGAAAACCTGCCTTCTGAATTCAATGATATTATCATCACAAGGAAATTTTTAACCTTTTAAGATCACCAAAAGCTGATAAATTCTACATAATTATTACTTGCTTGTTTCGTATGAATTCAAATTATAGCTCAGGAGATAGGATGCAGTCATTCTTCAACCTCTGTGACCTTGAAAGTAAGGTCAAGGTCACTAAAATCTAATCAGTTATTCCCCTTCGACCCCTTCTCACAATAATGGTTCCATGCTAGTTTACAGGAATCCAACATTTCGTATAAGGCAGATATGGTTTAGACAAAATTAAGCGATTATCAACATGTCAAGACCTCATGGGACCGTGAAAATGGAGCCAAGGCGTCATCATCTTCCAACTGATATATATGTGTAACTTTGGTTAAAATCCACTCATCCCTTTAGCAGTCAAGGAGTCATCGCTGACGCCGACGCCAACGGGATCTGCACCAAAACAATCTGTCCCCTCATTCATTTAATAGGGAGGGGGTGCATCATTGTGAATTTTGGCCCATTAAGGAGCACATACAGAATAGTGAAAGTTTACAGCCAGTTAATGCAATATTTGACTCTTGTCCTATTTTACCACGGCAGAACCCACAATTAGGGCTGACATACGCATCAAAACACTTTAAGTATCCGCCTCCTCAAAAGTAAACCAAAGGCAAATGAGCTTGTTTCGAAGCATTTTATTTCATTACAAACCCTTAGTTCTGTCTGATATTACATTTATCTTTTTCTCACAGAAGTCCTCGCAAATATAAAGCATGTGATATGCGATTCTGCTGGAACAGAATCAAATGAGGTGACATATACATGTATAACACGTTTTAAGGAAACATATATAAAATATGTTTTTACTGAAAAAAAGAATATTTAGGTACACTTTTTTTCAGTCAAAGATTTGTTTATATTCTATTTTCGTGCTCAAAAACATTTTCAACAAGTCTGATGCTGTTGACTTAAGGGTTCGCTCATTGTGCAAAGTTCAGTTATGATTATTCTTTAACGTTTGAATGATGTTAACCACCTGATCAAAACAGTTGAAAACAACCTAAATACAGTTGAAAAGATCGTAAACCTCTCCTTATAAATACACTCGGTGCTACCCGTTCACGAATAAATTCTGAATAGTTAGATCCTTTGGAAGAAAGAAGTATGCCATTAAAATAAAAACAGCAGACTCGGTTTAATTGAGTCTCTTCATGACCAATAATGAAATGTGCAACGCAGGCTACACCCTCATCCAACTACCACCTACTTAAGCAGAACTCTATTTTCAAAATGACTCAGAGTAAACTCAATGATCCGAAAGGACCAGGGGCCATATTCATAAAACGACTTACGTGGTCGCTATGCTGTTGCTAAGGCTGAATTTCTGTGAAGGAGATTCCCTACTACTATGAAATTTGCTCTGGAGGAACAGTCTGTCAAAGACTTTCCTCCAGAGCAAATTTCATAGTTGTAGGGGATCTCCTTCATAGAAATTTAACAGCAACAATTTAATAGCAACAGCATAGCAACCACTTAAAGCGTTTTATAAATACGGCCCCAGAAACCCTTTCCTAGAAAAGTAAAAATAGCTTAAGTATAGAAAATGGGATATGGACACACACTCTTTCCCGCGCAGTTCGATCATATCCGTCGCTATTTACCGCACATTTTAGCTCTAATGCCTTGTAAACTGCACCTAAACATTACTTCTTCACATACGGCGATGGAATAGTTTCAGTTTTCTTTGGGTAAAACATTTGGTTGGTCCATAAGATCAAGAAAAGGTGTGAAAAAGAAAAGAAAAGAAAAACGATTAGACAGAAAATAGACTAATTAGAATGCTTGGTGTACTTACACGAGCCGGGCCGAGTAGCGCAATCGGTAGGGCACCTGACTCGTAAGTCAGAGGTCCTGGGTTCGAATCCCGGTCTGGCCACATACTTTCGTTTCTCCTTCCGCTGATTCAAGAAGGGCAGTTGTCAGTTACTGGCGAAAGTATGTGCACTTAGTACTGGTTAACCGCTTAGGAGGTCTAAGCCTGCCCAGGAATAGTGTGGTTAGGTTTAACTGACCGTCCCGACATGACCTTAGTTGTTTACCGTGGACGTTAAGCATCAAATCAACCAACCAAAGTACTTACACGATGAGTGGAAATATTTTCATTAAAGTGATTTTTTCGTAAACCAATTCTCTTTTCTGTTCGTATACTCAGTTTATAATGAACAGTGTCAATTACTCGACAACTTAAGGACTTCTATGATTAAGGCGAGGATTTTCCCCATTTGGCTGGCGCGACAGGTCCGAATTTTCAAATGTATAAAGTGTGCAATTTTTTCTTAGCAGAGCTTTCACAAATATGTAAACCGTATGAAAAACGATCTTTTGTGATTCAGACCCAAAGACATGGGGAGATAATCCAGTCTGACCCTACCTACCCTAAATTCAAGGTTTTCGCATACCTCATTTTTTGAGGTAATAAAAATATTGAAATTAGTCATTCATTCCATAAATTTTTCTCATAAATGCATGCTAAATACACGCATATCACAATACAAAGCAATGGTTTTCTTCTTGTTACGCCTGATTGGCATTTAAAGGGCTGGATTTTGTTCTATCATTTTGACCCCCCCAATCTAATCCCCTCCAATAAACAAGTGATAAGAAAATCAAAGGCACCTCCTAATCACCTCATTTATTAGGGTCATAAAACAATGCAGTGCTGAAAGCACTGCCTGCCTGTGGGGCTCCAGTGGGATAAATTCTTGCATCACTCATAATGTATGAGATAGAACAGTATATTCTGTAATTTGTAAAATATTATTTGCTGATAAGCAGTCAACGAAAACTAAAATATTAATTCAAAAAAAAAAAAAAAAAAAAAAAAGAGGAAAGGTAAAAAAACTGAATAAAAAAAGAACGTAAGAAAGAAAAAAAATAATAATTGAATATATTTTACAAATTTTGTCTTGTATCATCACTAAATAATTTAACTTTTTTTTATATATTTCAATGTTATTTATATTTTTATGTTCTTAATTTCTATTTACTTATTTTTATAATATTTCTTCTTTTTTTTATTTTTTTTTTTCATTTTTTTTTTTGTGTATATGAAGTGAGTCAAATGCTCTGTAATTTAATACATTAGCAATTATACATGTAATAATCTCAAGAAGAAAAAAAATGGAAGATTTGAAGATGAAATTTTGTTTCAAGGATCACATCAGAGACCCAAAAGACTTCAATTTGATAAGATTGTGAAACCACTGTTTCGAGCAGTTTGGTGACATTAAACATGTTTTTCACACCTTTGAAACAGTGAATTGGTTAAAGTTCATTTGTTAAAAATACAAGAACAGCACTGTAGTTTTGTTGGTTTTAGACTGCAATTTAACAACTATGGATTGATCATTATCAATATTTTGTTTCCTCGTGCAGAGTATATTATTTTATTTTGGCATCTCTAATAATGAATTTGATTGTGAAAAGGGATAGATATGAACTTAAGATTTTGTAAACATTACCAGAATATATGTATCTAAAATGATTTTCTACATCAAACTTTGATGAATATTAATGCCAGCAATCAAACAAGGTATCTCTGTTATTGATTTCCCCCATTTCGGGCCTCCGTAAGAGACTGCTGGGACACTGGTCTGGAGAAGACAGCTTAGCCACAGGAGACTGTTTATTGGATTAGATAAGGATTACATAACTTACTAATGACAAAAATCCAGGTCTTTAAACATGCAAAACCGTAGTTCTACTTCCGGTCAAAACGGCCAAAAGAGAACGCTTCACTATTACTAAAATACAAGTACTTCCTCCCCCCCCCCCCCCCCCCCCCCCCCCCCCCGTGACCCAGCATTTCCTTCATGCAGCAGACTTATGCGATGCAAGTACGCAATATATATGAGTGGGAAGCTGGGTCACGGGGGGGGACGATACTCAGTAAGCCAAAGAAGAAGAATGGTCAACAGTAGCACTGTGATTTTCAAGGATTATATTGTGTACCATGACCTTGAATTGAGGTCAAGGTCACATACATATAGTAAAAACTATTCAGTGTTGTCTGTTATGTAAGTAATGTAAGTCAAAAAAGGGTAAAATGTATACAATCAATCATTATTTCAACGATCAGATTGAGGATAATTTACCATTTATCTAAAAAATGACGCCAACGTCAACGTATTTTACATAGACACAAACACTTGAAAATTCATTTGTCATGCAAGTTACATGTCATAGTCATAAATGCAAAGCAGAAGTCAGTGATCCGTATAACTTTTTAATCATGGGAAAAATTCACGCCTTAAGCATAGAGGTCCTTTCTGATGCAACTTGGTCAGAATAAACTTGTTTCATTTATAACTTAGTAAACTGTTCGACTGTGTTGGTTCTTAAACAGTTTTGTTGGGGAACTAGCCCGATTCCATGTCGAGCAGTGGAGAGAGAGAGAGAGAGAGAGAGAGAGAGAGAGAATTTTTTATTGCTGCAGTGGCTAGTTCAGTTCTACAGAGAATTTCAGGTTTTAAGCCATTATCCGAGACAGATGACGTAAGGTATATATAACTTCTAAAGATATCTCCACTTTGATGCCACTGAAGCTGTTTGTCACCAGTGTGGTCTTCTCAGCACACATCATGAGCATTTTAAAGACTTTCCACAATGGCTTCTAATTCCTGCTCCTCCTCATCAAGAGCACCAATCTTCTTATGATATTAATAATAGTTCTTAGCCAGTTCTGACGCCATTGCCCTAAGCTATCGTTTTGGGCATGTTCTTCCAGAGCATCAAGCATCCTTTCGTGAAAATCTTTAAGGATGGTGGGGGTAGATGTGAAGAGGGGTGAGAGAAGAAATCTTTGCTTACTCAAATTGTTGTTCTGTACCATTCCATAGCTCTACAATTCCGTCCTTCAAGTGGACTTCATTTGTAGCGATACTCAATGACACAAAGAGGCCCAATATTGTTCTTGGAACTGCTTGGTGGCCCTTAGGCTTAGTAAAAGTCTTGTTTGAACTCTATATAGCCTGGAGGGGGATTGGAAGCGTCAGTTGTTTTTTTTTTTCCTCCGCTATTTCCTTTGCACGAACTTTACACGAATAGCTACTGCAGTGCTCAGAGCCGGAAACCATTTCTTAAATATCTTCTAAACGCTTCATAAATAAGGACGTATATTCTTCATTGCATAGTGCAAGCGTTTGAATCACAAGGTGTCAGCAATGGCGGCCTCCTTGAGATCAATCCGATTAAACTGGAAATCTCTGCTAGAAAAATCCGATTATTTTAGAAGTTAGTTCTAATTAATGCCATTTACTAGAAGCAGTTAGCTTTTAGCTTTATGGATACCGATAGTTCGATTTATTTCGTTCTCAGTATGATAATAAAACAGGGGTCACTGTAATCCTTGGACCAAATCACTTGGACCATTGGACCTTGGACTGGTCCAACTCGGACTGCACTAGTGTAATCCTTGGACCAGTTACCTGTTGGACCAAACTGATACAGGTACTTTGGGTGATTCAATATACAGTGATTATTAAATCTAAGTGTCATTTCACACCTGAGAACCACATGAAACTTGTGATAGAATAATACTTGACTTACCTGCTGTTCAATAAGAAAAATAAAATATTGAAAAAGCAGAAAAAAATAAGATATTGAAAAAGAAGAAAAATTAAATATCTACATTATCCAATTTTATATTTATAAGTATGTACATGTACAGTATCTCAATTTATTTATTCATGCATCTATATATTATTCCATCAACTCTATTAAAAAAAAAAAACTTTTTGCATGAAATTAATAATGTATTACTTTACTGGTTGCCTGTTGGGCCAAACTTTATACATGTATAGACATTTAAGATTTTTTTAATATATGATAAAATTAATATGACAGTTGAAAAGATACATTGTAATGAGTTATGCTGAAAGAAGAAAGGGAAGGTACCTGCTGAAGAAATTAAAGAAAAAATTTAATTGCAGAATATATTAGAATATGACAGTTGAAAAGATACATTGTATGAGCTATTATGCTGAAACAAGAAAGGGAAGGTGACTGCTGGTGAAATTAATATATATATATATATTTATCATCAGGCAATTAAATGTCAGATATTTAGAAGGTTTAAGCATTTAATAGATTTAAAAAAAAAAAAAACATCATGGAATAAAGTAAAAAATATGTAATCTATTCTCACATATATTAAAGCATTAAAGCATGATAAAGCGAAAATAACAATTTGTTAGGACTTTATGGCATTTATTACATAATACAGTATACTGGGTTTATTTACCTGTTGTGTTTATAAGTCAGTTGGACTGTTTGAACTTGGACTGAAATGGGGTAATACTTGGACCAAATACCTGTTGGACCAGAATGAGATGTTTTTAATCATATCAAGAACTTTTGGAGCAAATTCATCTGTTCCTGTGACACTGTTTGTTAATGTACCCTTAAGTATTATTTTTTTATTTTAACAGGTCAGTATTTCATACATGAAAACAAATAATAGAAATTGACAAAAAATATTGCATCATGAGAACAAAAATAACCCCTTTAACTCTCTACCTTTTGGACCAATTTTAAGACCTTAGATAGTGTTGGAAAACAAAAAATTATTGTTTTCATTATTATTTCAAGATTTATATTTCTTATGAAAGAAAACAGGCTAACAATGGAGTGCCTGGCCAAGTGGACTAAGATGAATAGATATGCTTTCCAGGGAAGAATGTCTGCCATTTTCATTTTTGCCTTCCTTCTCAATGGTGGTCAACTATTTTAGTCTAGCCCAGTAATTAGCGTGAAAAAAAAAGATGAAATTCTATTATATGCTTCATTTGCATGAGGCATAATGGAGGGGTTCCGTCCTTTTTTCAGGTAAAACTTTGGGATAGACTTAATCTTCAGGCAGCTATGAGTGAGACAACATATGTGTGCATAAAAGACTTTGCATTACATGAGAGTCTGGGTGATGGGTACCAAAAATTAATGCTTATCTTTTATTTATTTTTTTATTTTTTTTTTAAATTTTATAGCCCTTTAATCAGTCATCAAAAATTAGTATTTCAGAGGTTATTGTTGCTAATCACTATAAATTTAAGGCCTTACTAAACTGCTAATCACCAGAGAAGAATGTCATTAATGACTAATTGTTAGACCCAATCCAGACCCTCTTAAATGGTAACTAAAATGTTGAAAAACAACAGCTATGAGTTTTATGATTTTTATTTTTTATTCAAATATGTCTTGTAAATAACAAATCATATTTATTCCAAGTTCATTGGTAAATCATGTGAAAGGACATAAGATAGAAAGCTTATGGCAGTGACTTCTTACATACTATCAGTACCATGTTTTTTTCTAATAAAACCCCTCTCTATAAGAAGTCTTCAAAGACATACAGTCATCATAAAAAGTGGCCAAATTTTATTATGACTGTAGTGAAAGAGCATGGCTTTTGTAATAAATTGCCAAATGTTTCCAGAAAAAAGCCACTTTGGTCACCTGTGAATTTCACAACCCCAAGGTGTTTATGAGAAGAAATGATATAACATTTCATAGATCATATTTACCACTGGTTGGGAGCGTACAGTACATGTGACCAGGTTGTCCGATTTGTATAGTGGACAAATCTTTGTCCGTTTTGTGACCTTCAGGCCGTGTCTGCGTGAACTTTGCTTTCGTTTATTGATTTTTTACTATTTGGATTTAAACAACTTGGTAAGCGTGTTTTATTTATTTATGTTATCCATAATGGACGTCTTTGGAGCCGGTTATATTCTGCTTTCTTTGCTCTAAATCTATTTTTTCATCTGCAAATCACTAGTGTTTGTAATAAGATAAGTCCACCTGTAACCAGAAAATCGACCGATTTAGCGTTTAAATTCGAAAAACTTGTCAGTAAATCCCTTTTTAAGAGAGATTAATAATCTATAAAGAGATTTACTCATGATGAATAACCTTAAAGTACGGGACGAAACCACACGACAAGCAAGACTGAGCGTCCCCATTTTTTTCTGACTGTATGGGATGTCTCATATTTTCTAAAATTGCTGTATGGTTTGTCATATGATACGCTGTTTTGACTGTATGGGATGTCCTATTTAGGTGTGGTACTTATTCAAAGATTTATTGCATTTTTGTTTTATTCAATTAAAATATAAATGTTTAAACGTCTAGCGAATCATTGTTACAATAGCAATTACTTATTATTTCACAAAATCTTGGAGAAAAAGGCTGAAGTACTAGTCTATTGAAAAGACCACAAGCAGGAAGTATGACCTATTCTACACAATATCTTGGTTGAAAAGGTGCCAGAAATGGCATTTTTCACAGTCTGTCACTCAAAACGGGGTATGATTTTTACCCCACCTTGGCCTTTATGCTCATTTGTGAGCTTATAGTATATCCATGCTAAGGGAAGATTTACTATTATCAGGTTGGGGTGGTGGTGGTGGGTAGGGGTGGCGGGTGCATTCAGGTGTGTTTTGGGGGGGAGTAGGGGGGGATGGATCGGAATATTTTTGGTGATTTACAATAAGCATAGGAAGTGACCGTGACCTGGTGATGATGGCCTTACGAGCTCGTCTGAAGAAGGCTAGAAAGCCAACCCAGCCAAGACTGAAGTTTGATCTTGAGAAGTTAAGGGACCCAGATGTGGCATGCACTTTTCAACAACAATGGAGAACGGGAAAATGTCTTACCCAATGGACTCAGTCGCTGATTATTACACTCCCCAAAAAGGGCAACCTACAGCTCTGCCAGAACTACAGAACCATCAGCCTTAGTCATTCAAGCAAAGTCATGCTGAAAGTCATCTTGAACAGGCTTAAACCACAAGCCGAAGAGATATTCGCTGAGGAACAGGCTGGGTTCCGAGCAGGAAGGAGCACCACAGAACTGATCTTCAACCTTAGAATCCTGTGTGAAAAGTACGGTCAAAATCAGCAGAATCTGTAACATGTCTCCATTGATTTAAAAAAAAGCCTTTGACAGGGTATGGCATGCGGCCTTATGGGCCACCACGCGGAAGCAAATCTAGTTCGCACCATCGATCAGCTATACGACAAGGCGAAAATGCAGTCCTGATGAATGGCAGCACAGGAAAATGGATCAGAGCAACAGTTAGAAGAAGACAAGGATGTCTTTTGTCACCCACCCTCTTCAACATTTTTCTCGAACGGATAATGTCTGATGCTCTGGAAGAACATGACGGAAAGGTTAGCATAAGCGGCAGAAACGTTACCAATTTGCGGTTTGCCGATGGCATAGACGCTCTAGCTGAAGAAGAGCAGGAACTAGAAGCCCTAGTTGAAAGTCTCAACCAAACCTGCACAAGGTATAAGATGGAGATCAGTTGTGAGAAGACCAAACTGATGACAAACAGCGTAGATGGCATCTAGAGGGAGATCAAGGTAAAAGGGCAGAAGTTGGGTACAGTAACAAGCTTCAAATACCTTGGAGCAGTTGTCTCAGATGATGGCTAAAAAGAGGAGGTTCTCTCAAGGATTGCACAAGCCGTTTCAGCTCTTACCAAGCTGAAATCAATTTGGAGAGATAACAATATATCTCTTGGATCAAAGATGAAACTTATGCGCTCCCTTGTCATTTCCATATTTCTGTATGCCTATGAATCGTGGACCTTGACAGCAGAGTTAGAGAAAAGAACGCAGGCCTTTGAGATGAGATGCTACCGAATGCTACTGTGCATTTCGTACAAGGACCAAATGAGGAGGTTCGCAGAAAGATCCAAGCAGCCATTGGAGAATATGATGAACTCCTGACGCTGGTCAAGATACGGAAACTGAGGTGATTTGGCCACGTCTCTAGGTCTTCTGCTTTCGCAAAGACGATTCTGCAGGGCACAGTGAAAGGAAAAAAGAAGAGGTAGACAGAAGAAGACGTGGGATGACAATATTAAAGAGCGGACAGGGATGGATTTTGCGAGCTCAACTAGGGCAGCTGAAAACAGGACAAGGTGGAAAGGGATTGTTTCATCTGCGGTGCCCCAAAAGGTTATGGGATAGAATAGAATAGAATAGAATAGTCAATAAGCCGTTCTCGGAGGGGGCAGGGGGGGCGGGGGTGGGGGTGGGGGTGGAGGGGCAAACAGGGCGTGAGGTTATATGTTTTGTTTGACATATGGTGATGGGAGTTCAGAATTCTTCCACCAGTCTTCAATTTCGCCCCACAGACACCCTCCCCTCTAATCAGTCTTTGAATCGACTTCCCAATTAAGATTATGAAATTACAGTATGCTTTTTTCTGGTTTCGTCACCAGATATGGTCAGGGTCACTGACGAGGCTTTATTAGCCGAAACTACGTAGTCTGGCCCATGTTCCTACTTCTGTATGTATTCTCTGCTCTGGAAGGAACTTTTTAAGATTTTAATTTTACCTCACTGCAGCTGGTGTTGTGCCGTGTGAGGGCCGTAAAACGTGTCCCCGTACATCATCCATAGTGCAGATTATATTTTATTTACATCCTTTGAGATCAGAGGATAGATTCTGAGAAATATAAAATTTGGGATCGATTTAGACTATTATTCTAGATCATCGTTTTTTATTTTATTTGGATCCCTTTGTAACTAATCAGTCTTTGAATCGACTGCCCAATAAAAATTATGAAATTACAGTATGCTTTTTTCTGGTTTCGTCACCAGATATGGTCAGGGTCACTGACGAGGCTTTATTAGCCGAAACTACGTAGTCTGGCCCATGTTCCTACTTCTGTATGTATTCTCTGCTCTGGAAGGAACTTTTTAAGATTTTAATTAGACCTCCTCAGCGGTTAACCAGTACTAAGTGCACATACTTCCGCCAGTAACTGACAACTGCCCTTCTTGAATCAGCGGAAGCAGAAACTAAAGTATGTGGCCAGACCGGGTATCGAATCCAGGACCTCTGACTTATAAGTCAGGTGCCCTACCGACTGCGCTACGCGGCCCGGCCAGCTTTATGGGGCATTCAGCATCAGATTTCTGTTGATTTCTTTTCTCCTGCATCTTTTTGCTGCTTATGCTCATCAAGAAATCAAACTAACCTGTATATTTAAGAAAATGTTCTTTGTGTTTCACACAGGTTTGATTAAGGCCAGTCTGACATAAAATAGCTAATATGCTGTTTGTGTGAAGGGTCGCTGTGGGGCGTAGGGGTGGTAGTGTGGGGGGAGTGGGGGGGGGGGGAGGAGGTTCATAAAGTTTTTCTCACCTATCGAGGGGGATAAAGGGTGGGGGATTCTGGTGAGACTGAGGACTGAGAGGGTCGTAAATAAATAAGTGAATCACTGAAAATGTACTCCTGCACCACCCACCCCACTCCAACCTGATAATAAATGAGTCGTCCCTTAGCCAATCATCAGGTGGACAAACGAGAAAAATAATGGCCGTGGCACAGTACTGAGTCTATGTTTAAAGAGTGTGTAAACACACCCAGATTGTTTTGTGTAAGCAGCGAAATTGACAGTTTATATTTCTTCTTCGGTTTATAAGCTGTTATTAGTCCAAGTTTCTACATGCTCAAAATATTAGTTGTAATATATTTGTAGCCTATCCTACGAAAATATTGAAAAGAGTTCTCTGCTATGTTATCACACACTATACAGCATAAGTGAGACACATCATACAGTACTGAGAATCGGTTTTGCGACACACGATACAGAACAGATTTTGACCCCTCTATCATTTTCTTTGAAAATAATTGCCCTTACATAGCATGATATCTAACAAGATCAAATGAATCCTGAGCCGACATACACCATAAACTAATTGCAACGAAGATACGGTCGTTTCATGTAAAATTGATGGACAGATTTGAAGAAATGGTACGGATGCACCTTTTGAAATCGAAAGTAGAGTAGTGATTTTCTCAAATAAAATGTGAAAATAAAGCACATCATAACAATCTACAGAAAATCAAGGTAGCATGTCGAAAAGATCTGTAGTTAGGCTTGTCGAACTATCGGTACTAAGTTGAAACTCCCTTACTTTATATATTTAAAACACAAAAATAAACAGATCTGAAACTTACCCGCCATATTTGAACAAAGATGCGTCCACTATACACATCGGTACAACGGGTCACACGTACTGTACGCTCCCAACCAGTGTTTACACTAAATACATATATTTTGACACCACAGCTTATCTTCATATCTGACCTGCCCTGCTTGCACAATCAAGAGAGGTGCTGACCCTGATCAGACTTGGTGGAGTAGTATTATCCTGGCACTTTTTGCTCTAGTTATCCTGCACCATTGTTTATCTTAAAATATGAACATTATGTAAGTCATCAAGAATTGTGAGAAAATATACTGACTGACACATGCAAATAAAAAGGCAGAAAAGTCGGTACATAATTGTACAATTTAAACAGGCTGCTTATCTCCACAATCACCTGAATTAAGAAATCAAGCATATGGCTATTATTCAGCCCTTTTACTTAAATGCAAGTACACATTTGTAAGCTTCAAATCACTCTAGGCATAATTATGCCAGTTGTCCTATTCTTTGTAAATGTGGTGATTGTAGAGATCAACTTACAAAAAATTGATTGTGGAGATAAGCATCCATTATTGGATCAGCAAATACAAAGCTTTTTGGAGTGGGCCAATTCAGCATATTTGCATATGCTTTAAAGAACTCTATCACACATCAGTCTCATTTGAGCCGCGACACGAGAAAACCAACAATGTGGTTGTGTGCCCAGCGCAGACTAAGATCAGCCTGGGCATCTGCCCAGTCTAATCAGAGTCTTCGCTGTCCGCATGGAGGTAGCTTGTAGCCTGAGCTATCCTTTAAGCACTTAGCGAAGAGTCTGATCAGACTGGGCATCAGCCTGGGCATCTGCCCAGTCTGATCAGAGTCTTCGCTGTCCGCATGGAGGTAGCTTATACCCTGAGCTATCCTTTAAGCACTTAGCGAAGAGTCTGATCAGACTGGGCGGATGCCCAGGCTAATCTGAGTGTGCTAGGCGCACAACCACATTGTTGGTTTTCTCATGTCGCGGCTCATTTAAGGATTGTCACCCAGTCACTAGACTCAGTACTATTATTGTAGGGGTAAAACTATTATTTGCTGGGTGAAGTTGGGCATGCTGTCAACCAATTCAGAACTGTGCAAAGTTGCTGTTGACTGAGAAAAATGCTTTTAGCAATGCTAGTGATGGTAAATGATAATGTTGTTAACTCAGCTGCTACTCGCAGCTGCCATTTGTCTCAGCCGACAGCGACTTTTGCATGTAAGGCCTATGGTAAATGAAGAGCCAGCTTGGTCGACTTCACAAGTTGGAAAATTGGTATTACCTCTGTGATTGTCTGTGCAGTAAATTTCTTTAACTACACTTTTAGGCAAAACTTTCTTAAAAACCTGACACACACAAAAGTAAAAAAAAACACACAAGAATTCCACAGAATGTGGTGTCTCGCCTGTCCGCACAGTGTCACAAAACAGAACTAAACCAAAAAACTTGATGCTGGGAAAGTAATTCCCATTTCCCATACCTCTCTTTTCTGCTAGATGCTGGTCACCACTCCCCCATGTACCCCCCCCCCCCCCCCCTCCCAAACACAAAATTGAATTAACACTCTAATAATTTGTAAGTTCATAAATAAATACATGTATTAAGTTTCAAAGTCATTACTTTGTAATATACTGGGGATGAAATTATGCAAATTGACTTAACTCATTTATAGAGTTATTGGGATTCAACAGCTACCTGTTAGGGGTGTATATTGCAGTTTTATTGCACTGATATCTTCCTAACAGTAGCTGAATTAACAAATCCAATAAACAGTAGGGGTCTCTCAAAGTCAAACCATAAAAGACATTACCATATATACAGTAAACATTACCATATATACAGTAAACATTTTCAAAGTTTAGGTACTACTGCCCTCTCCCTCACATATATAAGCGTATTCTTTTAGTGTTTGTTCAACATTTGAATAAAACAAAGGAAAACAAAAAACATAAATAAATAAATTGATTTAAAAAAAAAAGGAAAAAAAAAGAAGAAACCTGAAGATAACTGAAAAAAAAAATGCCATAAAATTGTCTGAGATTTACAAGAAGGAAATACTGCATTCCATTCTCTGAATAGTCTAAGTAAATTTGCCATGTTAATTAAGATGTATTGCAAACTTATATTAACAACAACATATTTTTTTTCAAAGTAAAAATTAAAATCTTAAAGAGTTCCTTCAAGAGCAGAGCACACACACACAAAATGCTTCGAAGTTTGTTCATAATTGCCATTACATGTATTTGGGCTTTATATTTGAACTATTCATAATATAAACATTTCTATTTACTTGAATTTCTGATATAAATTTTTGAAACAGTTGAAATTAAAGCATTTATTATTACTATTATTATTTTTTTTTTTTTTTTTACATTTTTATACCATAAAAAAGGGAAGGGTTTCCCATAGCCTAATAGCAGTAGGGACAGTGGGGGTTAGAGACCCACTGTATCTTGGGAACAGTTGATGAAAGGCAGAGCCCATCTCTCTCTTTTGGCTGCTTATCCTTCCCTGATTCGAAAAAGGTACCCATTTACTGCTGGGTTGACAGAGAGAGTTTTCCAGTCGTCGGATGGCTCTATTATTTTTCTTCCTTCCTCTCTCTGGGAGGCAGCTCTATTAGGTTGCGTGGAAACTATTTCAAAGAGCCATTAAACAACAAACCCACCAAACTTTCAGGGAAATTAATAACTTCAACATTACCATGCCAGCTGGTATATTTTAACTTCAACATAGTTCAGTCAGGAAATAAAATGCTGATTTTTTTCTTAATTCTGTAGCATACGTTGTAGTTTATACTGAAATCATATACATAAGCATGCCCCATCAATTAAATCAATTTTTCATTTTATTTCTTTTGTTAAATGCAGGAAAATTGAAATTTTTGTTAAATGCAGGAAAACTGAAATTTTAGAGAAATAAATAAATAAATAAATAAATAGTTATCAAGATGTCTGCATTTTTACGAGTTTTTTTTTTTTATTATTATTAATATATTCTATTGTACAGATTGTATGATATGCAGAAATAAAAATGCATTCATGTTTTTAATAAATAAGTGTAAATAAAGCATTTTGAAATACTGAATTTTGTTTTTCTTGTGTTTTTCTTTTCTTTTGAATCCTAATCTGTTTAGCCTGATGGATTGTTTAACCAGGTTTAATTGTTTGAATGTCCCACCAATATTTTTATATTCAATCTATAAAACTATTACCCTGAACATATTTTTTGGGCCGTAACATTAGCCTGTACCATTTATACTAAAATAAATAAAAAAAATTATGAATGCCAAACTGAACTTTTAAAGTACCGGATAGGCTCAAATCCAGACGGTAGCTTTTCCTTGTTAAGGCCATTATAACAAGACAATGTTAATCAAAATCACTCTTTATTTCAAGTTTTAAGCCTCCTGGCCTTTATGAAGAAGAATCAGAAGGAAATTTGAAATAAAGGGTGATTTTTATTAATATTGCTTTATCAAGAAGACTCAGAAAAACTCTTGAAAAATTAATTTTAGGGTGATTTTATTAATATTGTCATAATCAAATTCACTATGAAGAAATACTTCTCATAGAGTAAACAAGAAGCTAGAATTATGGATTGAAATTATTAAATGCACATGAATTAAAGTTGGGAATTGCAAAAAATTTCTTCATACTTAAGTCATATTTTTTACTATTTGATATAACAAGTTTCTTGTAAACTTCTTTACTTTACCAGACTTTAAATTTATAGGTCTAGTAACTCACAAGACAGGCCTAGTGGGCTTCTCAGGTAGTCATTTATTATTTATTACATATATATCACTGCATCTCCAATCACCCAAAGTACCTGTATAAATTTGGTCCAACAGGTAACTGGTCCAAGGATTACACTAGTGCAGTCCGAGTTGGACCAGTCCAAGGTCCAATGGTCCAAGTGATTTGGTCCAAGGATTACAGTTATCCATAAAACAGTTTCTAACCACGGCTGGGTCGTTTCGGCCTTGAACAATTCGGCCATTTGCTGTTGATTAGTTGGCTACTGTTGCAGGGATACAGACTAGCGGTCGCCCACTCGCCCACTACGAGTAAAAAATCGGCTGGGCGCCTAAAATTAAAATGACAGTCGCCCAGTTTGCGATCGTGAGCTGTCAGCGAGTGTCTGGCATGTTTTCAACTTGGAGTAAAATCCGTCACTTCAAGGGGTATTGCTAACTTCCGCGCCGATATCTGCTAAGAATATTCGGTGTTCCGTCATACTTGTGTGTTGGATTTTACTCACTATCGAGAAAAACAACATGGCCGCCTCCCCGTAATGTGATACATGTCAAGATATGGGGAAGATGTGTTTAGTATGTACCTTCCTGTAGTGCAAATGTAATATATTTAACAGCGGTTTCTTCGGAAGTTTTGTTCATGCAACCTTTTGTCCATCTTCATATCAAGATTTAAACACAGTTCAACTTGACATAATGTCCAAAACCTTGATCAGTTTGATCTGATTTTACTTTGCTTTCACCTCTCAACTTAATATTTGCCTCTGCATAATTTGCTGCTTTTTATTATTTTGCTGCTAAGAAATTTGTTACCACTGCCATTTTTTCACTACATTTAAAATATATGTTTATATCTTCAAAACCGTTTAGATTCCGCTAAACTTTATTTTTTTACTACAATGTAAGAATTCTCTACCTGTTTACTACACTTCGTTTTTGCTACATTTTTTCTCTACAATTTAAGGCTGTTTAGCTAATCTACTCTTTAGTTTACTATATTCTAAGATTTCATAACAGTTTGTTCATACTTTATTCCCTTCTTTCCTTTTTATTTTCACTATATACCTTATTTTCACTACATTTTGGATTTTCTCTACACTTTCATTTTTACATTAGCAGGCCAATCAGATAAACGCGCTCTTTATTTTCCACTACATTCTAAGATTTCTCAACAGTTTGAAGTTGATACCATAATTTGCTACTATATTTGTATTTCAAGTCCACTACAACAAATATTCACTACATATTAGAATTCCTCTACAATTTCATCTTTACATCATCAGGCCATCCAGATAAACGCTACTCTTTATTTTCCACTACATTCTAAGATTTTGTCAAGAGTTTGATGTTAATAACATTATTTGCTATTTGAGTTCCACTACACCTCATTTTCACTACATTTTAGAATTTCTCAACAATTTCACCTTTTCATCATCAGGCCAGTCATATTAAAGCTTCTCTTTATTTTTTTTCACTACTTCTAAGATTTCTCAACAGTTTGATATTGGTAACATTATTTGCTACTATGCTTTTCAATTCCACTAAACCTCATTTTCACTACATTTTGTAATTTCTCTACAATTTCATCTTCACATCATCAGGCCAAACAGATTAACCCAACTCTTTATTTTATTTTCCACTACATTCTAAGATTTCTCACCCGTTTGATACTGATGTTATCTGATAGCTGCTATTTATTTAAATGCCACTCAACTCTTCCACTACATTTAAGGATTTCTCTACAATTTCATCTTCACATCTCATCATCAGGCCATTCAGATTAACCTTACTTTTTATTTCATTTTTTTCCACTACATTCTAAATTTTCCCCAACACTTTGATGTTGACGCCGTTATTTGCTACTATGTATTTGAATTCCACTACACCTCATTTTCACTACATTTTAGAATGTCTCTACATTCAGGTTAACGTTTCTCTTTATTTTTCACTACATTCTTAGATTTCTGAACAGTTTGATTTTGATATCATAATTTGCTACTGTGCATTTATCTTCCTCTACAACTCATTTTCACTACTTTTAAGAATTTCTCTACAATTCCATCGTCACATCATCAAGCCATTTAGATTAACCCAACTCTTTATTTTATTTTCCACTACATTCTAAGATTTCTCATCAGTTTGATATTGGTGCCATCTGATTGCTGCTGCTATTTATTTAAATGCCACTACAACTCTTTCACTACATTTTAGGATTCCTCTACAATTTCATCTTCACATCTCATCATCAGTCCATTCAGATTAATCTTACTTTTTATTTTATTTTCCACTACATTCCAAATTTCCTCAACAACTTGATGTTGACGCCGTTATTTGCTACTATGTATTTGAATTCCACTACACTCATTTTCAATACATTTTAGACTTTCTCTACATTAAGGTTAATGTCACTCTTTATTTTCCACTACATTCTAAGATTTCTAAACAGTTTGATGTTGATATCATAATTTGCTACTATGCATTTATCTTGCTCCACAACTCATTTTCACTACATTTTAGAATTTCTCTACATCATCAGGGCATTCAGATTAACCCAAGTTTTATTTTATTTTCCACTACATTCTATAAGATTTCTCATCAGTTTGATATTGATTCCATCTGATTGCTGCTATTTATTTAAATGCCACTACAACTCTTTCACTACATTTTAGGATTTCTCTACAATTTCATCTTTATGCTAATGTGAAATTTTCGCATTTCAGATTAGAATCGAATTTGCTATAAAGTTCACCCATTTACTAGCTGGTATCTTTCTTCTTTTTTTTTTAGAGGAAAAATGTTTATAGTATTGTTTTCCATACTGTATTCTTTCTTGTCTTTGTATTTTGATTATGTGTTGACTTTCAGTTTGCTGTGTCATGCCAACCCCTCCTTGACACTGAGAATGAACAGCTACCAACCACAGTGTCTTTTCATGTCTGTTGAGCCGGCATCCGACTGGCCTTCAAGACTGTTGTTTCAACTGTACTTGGAAAATCTTCTCTCATGCACCTAATGAAGGGAAAATGTGAATCAGACGGTCTTGGAGGCTTTTCTGGTGTTTCGGCGACAATTCGGTTAGGCGCCAAGAAGCAACTCACATTAAAGCAGCTGTTTTTGGTATTAGCTCCCCTTCTGATGCTAATTAATAGATCACCTTTGTCCTTCCAAATTACTACATTTAGCCTTATTTTGGCGATTCAGCGTAGCAATGAGACATATAAAAATGTACTGCTAAATCATCATGTAAAGCTTTCTCCCTTTCATTTAAATACTTGTTTCGTACAGAAGTTCTTGAGGGTTCTGTTTTGTCTGACAATATTGCTTTGGCTTATAAATCTTATTTTAAGAAGTGGTGACATACACCAAAATTCCGGGCCAGACTCTGTCAGCAGCCAGTCTGAATCAAGTTCTGCAGATTCTTTCCAGTATCTTTCTAACCATCTGAGTATTTTCCATTTGAATATTCGGAGTTTGCTACCGAAAATAGACATACTGAGAGGTGAGGCTGTCGCATACGATTTGCTTGTTCTTTCTGAAAGCTGGTTAAAACCAAGCATCAGTAATGAATCTATATCTCTTGAAAATTTTCTTCCACCTTTTAGAAAGGACAGACAAGATCGTGTCGGTGGCGGAGTCGTAACATACGTGAGAGATACATTTCAGTGCAAGCGTCGATATGATCTAGAAATGGACAGTCTAGAGGCGGTCTGGGTTGAAATTACCGTGAGATCTAAACCTATACTTGTTGGTGGATTTTATCGACCCCCAAATAGCAAAAATGATTACTTTGACTGTATTTTGGAATCAATAGACAGAGCCTTTAACACAAACATTATGGACATAATTGTAACCGGTGACTTCAACCTAGACATGCTTGGTAATAACAATAACAAAATTAAGCAGTTAATGCAACAGTACGGCCTTCACCAACTAATACAGGAACCAACGCACTTTACGGAAAATACATCGTCTCTCATTGATATCTTTCTTGTTCGTAATAGGACTACTATTCTCTTTAGCGGTGTTTTAGATTCCTTCATCCCAGATCAAACCAGGTTTCATTGTCCGATTCTCGTTCTACTGAAATTTCTTAACCAATCTGTAAAAGCATACAGGAGACGAGTTTGGAATTATAAATTAGCAGACTTTAATAAATATAGGGAATTGCTGTCGAGAAATGACTGGGAAAACTTAACTCTTGACGAAAATTTTGACCAAATAGCAGAAAATATCACAAGTGCAATATTTAAGGCAAGTGAGGAATCGATTCCCAACAAAATTGTTACTATAAGACCAGCTGAGCACCCCTGGATTACTTCTTACATAAGAAGATTAATTCGTAAAAGAAAATGTACGTATAGAAAATTTAAGCGAACTAAATATGATCTCCTTTGGGCTAAATATAAACTCTTAAGAAATAAAGTTGTAAATGAAATTAGAAAGTCGAAACAGGCATATTTTGATAAATTAGAGCAAATTCTTTCAAACGAAAATATAAATAATAAGATATTTTGGAAGACATCAAAACAGCTGCTTCATTTAAATAAGAAATCGCAGTCTATACCCACTCTAGTCTTTAACGGTCAACCTGCAGATGATGACCAAGAAAAGGCTACTATTCTTAACAATTATTTTGCCTCAATATCTGTAGTGGATGAGCAAAACAAAACACTTCCTGACTTACCACTTGCTCAACATAATCTTTTGACATCCATTTATATTTCCTGTCAAGATGTCTCTGATGTCTTAAGGAATCTCAACGTTGCAAAAGCGTGTGGTCCTGATTTACTAAGCCCTCGACTGCTAAAGGAAGGGGAACCTATACTTTCTAGACCTCTATCGTTCTTTTACAATCGACTGATACAATCTGGTTATTTTCCTGTAAGTTGGAAGCGAGCAAACGTTTCTCCAATCCACAAAAAAGATGATAAATCTGTTCCTTCCAATTACCGGCCGGTATCATTATTAAGCTATTTAGGCAAAACCATGGAAAGATGCGTCCATAAACACCTCTACAATTTTATCTCCGAAAATAACCTTCTAACTCCACTTCAGTCCGGTTTTATTCCAGGTGACTCGACTACTTATCAGCTTATTCATACTTATCATACTTTTTGCGAAGCTGTAGATAGCGGCAAGGAGGTAAGGGTTGTCTTTTGCGATATCAGCAAAGCTTTTGACAGAGTCTGGCACAAGGGTCTCCTACATAAACTTGCGGGTATAGGATGTTCTGATTCACTTCTTGACTGGTTCTTGAGTTATTTATCCGATCGTCAGCAGAGAGTCGTATTAAATGGGCATTCTTCAGACTGGACTTTGGTTAAAGCAGGTGTTCCACAGGGATCAATCCTAGGACCTCTACTGTTTCTGATATATATTAATGATATTGTTCAAAACGTTAACTCTTCAATTAGACTGTTTGCTGACGATACAAGTCTTTATATGGTTGTAGATACTCCTCAGCAGGCTGCAATTGCTTTAAATGCTGATTTAAGTACTATCTCGAGCTGGGCAGATACCTGGCTTGTTGATTTTAATCCTTCAAAAACAGATAGTTTGATCATATCTAGAAAAATTAATACACCTCTTCATCCTCCTCTTATAATGAACAATACTGTTTTAACTGAAACCTCTTTACATAAGCATTTAGGTTTGATTTTCTCGAGTAACTGTACTTGGAAAGAACATATAGCATATATTTGCGCAAACGCTTGGACAAGACTCAACCTCCTAAGATCCTTTAAATTTAAACTTAAAAGACAAGCACTTGAAAAAATGTACATTTCTTTTATTCGGCCTTTATTAGAATATAGTGACTCTGTTTGGGACAATTGCACACAAGATGATAAAAAGCAACTTGATTCTATTCATACGGAAGCTGCAAGAATAATCACGGGCGCAACAAAACTCTGTAGTATTGAAAAACTGTATTCAGATTTGGGATGGGAAACATTGCAAGAAAGAAGAACTAAACATAAACTTGTTATATTCTTTAGAATGTTAAGTAATCTTACTCCAAACTATCTGTCTGATTTAGTCCCATCTCTTGTGCAAGAGAACATTACTTACAGTCTTAGAAACGCCAACAATTTCCGGACTATTCATGCAAATTCAAATCTCTATTTTAACTCGTTTTTACCATCAACAGTCAGAGCCTGGAATAATCTTCCAGATGAAACTTAGGCAGCTACTTCAGTTATCTCTTTTAAAAATTTGCTAAATAGAAACGTTAGGAAAGCACCCAAATACTACAACTCTGGTTCTCGTATAGGGCAAATACTCCACACCCGGATAAGACTTGAGTGCAGTTCTTTAAATTCTCATCTTTTCAATAAAAATATTGTAAATAATGCTCTTTGTTCTTGCGGAGGATTCGAAAGTCCATACCACTATTTCTATACCTGTCCAAATTATACAGAAATAAGAGGTGATCTAAGAGATATTCTTGCTACCCATACAACTCAGGAACTTCTGTTTGGAAGAGAAATAGCATCAGATGAAGAAAATGAATCGCTATTCTTAAAAGTTCAAGATTTTATTATCAAATCGAAACGTTTTTCCAGTTAATCTCCTCTTATAGGCCTAACACTTTTAATCTTATTCCTTGGGTTGGTTGCAGGGTGGCGATTGCATGACATAGTTCACTTCATAGTATTGTTCAGTCAACATTTTATTATTATTATTATTATTATTATTATTATTATTACTATTATTATTATTATTTACTATTTGTATATTTCATTTAAAACTAGTTTGTTTTCTCCTAGCTCCTTTGATATATCTCCCGAGCGGGCACGCAACGTCGATTCGACGTTGACTCGCCGTGGATTCAATTTCACATAGGTGAATCCACGTTGTTTCAATGTTGAATCGACGTTGTGAGTCGAGTGGGGTGTGTGATGGTCGACCAACGGGTAACGAACACTAATTTCTCAGTGTGCAGCAGATATACAATATTTCAGGAACATACAAGCTTAGAAATTTGCTACACGGGCTGTTTTGATGTAGATACTTAATGGGAGGGTTTTGTTTGTGTTTTTATAACGATGGTCGACCGTTATAGCTAGCTCTTTAATATGTCCGTTTCATTATCTTATTTGCATTCAATGATAGTAACCATGTTGATCATTCATATATGTTGTAAACTTATGATGACTTTCAGGAGATGACCACTATAAGCTTATAGCTTACTGTCAGATCCTGATACTTGAGATTGTAAATTATATAATGTGAATTGATTAATAAAATATTGTTTAAACCAATTTCATCTTTACATTATCAGGCCATTCAGGTTAATGTTACTCTTTTTTCCACTACATTCTAAGATCTCTGATCAGTTTAATGTTGATATCATTATTTGCTACTTTGTATTTATCTTCCTCTATAAATCATTTTCACTACATTTTAGAATTTCCCTACAGTTTCATTTGTAGTGTTTTATTTAATGTAGTGAATTGTAAATTATGGCAATACTGTAAAGATATCATATGGCAGGAATATGTGAATGGCCTGAATGAACTGATGATGTAAAGACAAAATTGTAGAGAAATCCTAAAATGTAGTGAAAATGAGGTGTAGTGGAAAATTGTAGGGAATATATACACAGGAGAGATCATGCTGTATATGGTGCGTAGCATATTTCTGTAAAAGTAGTGAAAATACAACCGGACTGGAGATCATGCCAACGTTTCTTGAAAGTAGTGAAATTCTATAAATGTAGTAGATCTGTTGTATAGCAAACAACCAGCAGTTTCTTGAAAGTAGTAAAATACCTTAAAAGTAGTGATGTATAGATTTCTATTAGAAAAGAAGATGTAGTGCATTATTCGAGGAGAGACTTAATTTGTATACTGTAGTGAAAAATCAAAGTAAAGCTTGTGAAATAATTTTGTGCCTAGAAAAAAAGTATTTGAAACTCAAAAGACAAATGTAGCGTTTTATGAAATTGTAGTGAACAGAAATAGAACTGTAGTAAATAGATCAAATTAACAAGTATATTGACAGCATTAATTGATGGCAGGAAAATAGATAAATAAAAAATAAACCAGCCAAAATAAAAGCAAAAAAAAAAAACCGAAAACTATGTTGTTGTTTTTTTTCTATGTTTTTTTTTTTTTTTTTTTTTTTTTTTTTCGTTTTCATGAAGAAGTAAGATGAACATTTAGAACATTGTCTACTCCCAGGAAAGTGGGCTAAAATGACAAAACTGATCACTACATCAATATAGGCCGCGAATACGTCTTCCCCATATCGTGACACAAATGCGTAATGTAGGATAGACAGACAGATACATTTGGCAGCTCAAAATCTTAGCCGTTTATGCATTTTTTTAGCGTAAAGTGGCGATACATCGCTAGTGTTTCACACCTGATTGCTCAAAGGAAGCAAAACCCTGAAGAAAGGAGGGTTTACTACAAAGCCTACAGAAACGGTGCCATTCTCGCGCAGATTCTGAATAAAAGATTCTCACGTTTTAAATGTGGGCCCCTAAATTTCTGGCTGGGCGACTAGTTTTCAGTTTTTAGGGGCCCAGCCTGCTCCTATGAAAAATGAGTTAGTCTGTATCCCTGTGTTGAGGTCTCTGGGTTAAAATTGGCATTTTATGTCGCTGACGCTGTCTTGGAACAATATTTAGTGCAGGACCCTGTTGTCTTTAGGTGCTTGCAAGTCACTTTAATTTGAAATCGATGGAAATATTGGTTAATCAGCTCTCTACAACAAGACGAAATGAAAAACAATCTTGGCAGTCTCCATCAAGCTCAAGAAATATGATCAAACTTTTCAAGAGCACCATTATAGCAGGGCTCTCGATCACCGAAATTTGGGGCCGACATTCGGCCCCATTCCCAATGCCAAAAAGTATGGTTTTTTCCCAATTCCAGGTGAAAAATTCCCAATCTGACTAAGTCTGTTTGGGAATTTTTCATCTGGAATCTAAGTCTGTTTGGTCCAAGAAAACTGCAGTTGTATCAATGCAAAATGTATGAAAAACCACCTAAAACTAAAAGTGTTAACATAATTTATAACTTTAAAAAATCAGGAAGCAATTACATTTTCAATCACTATCGTCATCGATTGATACTGGAAACTGGTACCGGGCTTTATCATGTACTGTTAGAGTTATCCTGTACTGTTAGAGTTACTCCCTTTTGATAGATGGCGAATAGCCTAGCGATTTTGGCTGCAATATGTTAATATTTTCTTTCTTTTAAGGGCCAATATTGTTGTGGTGAATAATGTTTTGACTTATTCTTTAAACTAAAGCCTTCCTATGCTAAAATTTGATCGGAGCTTCACCAGTGGAGGATGATTCGGCTGTTTTTGCGTTTCGTAACTGAATCGATTTTCACAGACATTTTCGGCCATATCCAAAATCATAAACAGGATTAACGTGACATCCACGAGTTATTACAGTGATAGTGACATACCGTGTGTGTTTTGTACTGGCAGGACTGAAAGTTTTGTCATGTTCTGCTGTGTGAAAGTCCACTTTCTCTCAACTTCACATAACTGGTATTGTACTCTGTTCTACATGGCCAGTCATGGCCATAGAAAAGATTCCTATTCCACAGTAGCAGCAACCTAATCAGGGCTTCTGAGGTGTCTGAGAGTATATTTTTTTACCTCTGATATATTGTTTTAGGGATATTGGGAATTTAATCTGAAGAAAGAGGGATATTTTTCTAAGTACATCTGCCATATTTTACAACAAAGTTTAAAATATTGAACAAAAATTAAACATCTAAATTGTTCTTGAAAGTGCATAAAAATGATCAGTGAATGATGATATGCATACTTACCACAGTTTACAATGGATAAATTATAAGTTTTAAGTCTGAATGAATTGTGCTTACTTAGCTCATAGATACTTCAAACCTAGAGTGTTATATACTGTTGTCATATTGTAACACTTTTTAGGTCCCAGTCTTGTCTTCAGTTTTACAGTGGCAAGATAGGGAAGTTGCCAGTTCAAAAGAAAAAAAGAACTCAACACACACAAATAGTTTTGCTAATATCCCAACTATCTGATAAAATTTATTATGATTCACTATCTGCTATGTCTGGTTATTGACTGATATAGCAATACCCTATGTAAGTTGTGTTGGTCTGACAATGAAAACTTCACACATTAAACAATGTAAATTTTCCCAATTTAAGACAAAACGTCGCTATTTTTCCCAATTCTAAAGGCCCCGGCCCCATTCCCAAAAAGGGGTGTGAGAGCCCTGTATAGTGTAGTATATGTACCTATACCACAACAGTGGTTCTAGGCACCACGAGGTAGCTTGACAGCATAGGCTGGGGTGGTGAAATATGTAAATGGAATATCTGTAATTATCATTGTCATTACAGTGATTTTTTTCTCTATATAAGTGGTGCCCATAAAAAGTACCAGTCCCAATTCAAGATAGTATCTTTTTTTCCCAACTGCAAGTAGAAAAATTCCCAATTGCAGGAAGAATTTTTCTAGGGACCATTCCTGCAAGCATAAATTTACTTGCTTGCTTACATAAGTGGCAGATATATAGCTGTAATTGAGTTTAAATATTATATATTCAGTTTCATGTCCCCTATCCCACCACTGAGCTATTAAAGCTTTTTCTGAAATTCCAAATTTAAGGAGAATACAACGCGATTTTTCCAAATTCTGTGGGCACCGGCACCATTCCCAAAATAGTGAAAAAAATCACTGGTCAAGCTTTCTTGTTTACCCCCATATTTCTTGTCTCTCTTCCGCACGATCGTTGTGTCTGTCATTCCTCTGTGCATGGAACACCTTTCACTACAATAGGATCAAAACTGATTCAGTAATGCAAGCATACTTCTTGTATTAGCTAATAGGTGATGAAGTAAAAAAAAAAAAATTGTGTTTTGTAAAGAAACTTTGTTGGGTTCTCTATATGCCAATGATTTGACCAGATATTTAGCTGTTTTTTTCCATTGAAAGCTTTTATTAAGCTACACTGTCAGTGAATGCTTTTGGAAAGTAAGCTTAACTGTCTGGTGGCATTTTATGCAAGCAACCTTCCTGTGAGTTACAGGTATCATAAGATAATAAAGTGTACTATTATCACTCTAGATGTGTGAGCTTCACTGTCATGCAACAGTTTTCGATAGCTGAGCTACACTATTTTGCAACAGCTGTTGAAAGTGAGCTATGCTATTTGGTGACTACTTTTGTTCAGTGAGCTATATTTCCAGTGCCAGTGCAGGTAAGGTAAGCTATTCTGCCTGGTTCCACTGAGGCACCTGGATAGCTCGGTCAGTAGCAAGGTTTGTCACATGACTAAGACACATACCTCCATCACTCAGGTTGGCTTCTGGTTACAAGTATTAGAGCTGGGAAGTATGAATGGTTGACTGTTTCCTTCTTGGTTGAAGTGGTTTCACTGAGTATTACCCAACCCCTGTACAGCTGAGAACTACTTATGACTTTTTCTACCACAGAGCAGTCCACTGATATAATCGTCAGTAAAGGACTCCAGGGCCCAATCGTTCAAAGCATTTGTTAGCCTAATAATGTCAATGATTTGTAAAGTCTTCTAGTACAATCATATAAAATCAAGAGTGCCAATATTTTTGAAGAAAAAATAAGAGGAGCTTTTGCACTGCAAAAAGCTTCTTACATTTTTCAACAAAGAAGGAAGTGTTTTTGCGTACAGTACATTAAATTTTGGAAAATTAACCTCTCGTTAACTAATCACGTTGTTTGTTTTGAACCACTGGGCCCAGATGTTGAGTAAATGAGAGACACACAGAGTTTGGATTTCTGTGGATATAGGGTAGAGTGGAGTAATTTCAGACATGGGGGTAAATTTGGACATACCATTACAAACTGTGAAAATCCAGATGAGATGGCTCATAATGAGCCATCTCATCAGGATTTTCACTGTTTGGCCAGTTATTTTTGTTTTAGTTCCAAACAACTAACATATAAAGGAAACAATGTCACTTTCCGAATTTACTCGCTGTCCGCAGTTACCCGACTCTCCCCTAATGCATATCTTTCTTGTCTTTGAATTTTTTTGGTCACAATCAAAGAAATTAAGATTTCTTCAATAATTTTTTCTCTTGTAGGTATTCCTAAATGTCATCGCTGTACCTCTGCAGTAGCAAGGGCAACTGAGCCACGGAAATGGCAGTTACACAGTGCTGTCTGCCTGCAGAGGTTCCCAGTCATTACACAAGAGATGACATCTTTTGAAGAGAAATTGCAAGAGCATCTGACAGCGGAAGAAATTAGAAATAGTTACATCTGTGACCATGAGATAGAAGAGGGTAATGAAGAAAAGTAAGAAAATTTCCATTTCTGCTTTGAACCTTGAACTTCATATTACAGAAATTTTAAATATAACATTTGAGACCCTGCATTTTCCAAAAGCTAGCTCTTGGACTATAAACTTTGTTTCAGCCCTCATCATTTTAGCCACTTCACGAGTCATAATGTGACTAATACCAAAAAATGTTCTTTTTTTTATAGCATCGTGAAATTGGTATGCCCAAATCAGCTGGCACTAATGTGCAGTCCTGCCATGTGACACATTTTACCTTTTGAAAGCTGTTAGGGCCATTTATTATCTAGGCAAATGGTGTATGCTTGATTTTCTGCGTTGCCGGGAAATGGCATTTTTTTTAATCTGGCATACGATAACGCTCAGATCACTCCCATACTTATTTCACATTTCAAGACAGATCTGAGCATGCAAAAACAAAGATTCCATGGTTACACATTTTGTCATAAACCAGCTCATTTCTGGTCAGAAAATGATTAAAAAGGATAGCAACATTTACCAAAGTAAGAAGTTTGTTTTAACAGAGTGTCTACAGTGAATTATCTTTCAGTAAACTGAATTTTGTTTTATTGTCTTTGTTTTTGAAATTGAAATCCAGCATGAATCAACCTTTGCTTACTTGAAGAAACCTATTTTCTTACTGCCATCAAAGTTTTCATGTGAGTGCTATTTGTCTTAAACATTTAACCCTATTGCACTCAGAATGGCCAAAACTCCATAGAGTTTTGGCCTTTCTGAGTGCAATAGGGTTAAATTATTAGCATAGCTTAGTGGTTAGCACTCTTGATTTCGGATCATAGGGTTGTGAGTTCAAGTCCTACTGGACTTGAGATTCTGTCCGAACCTGAATGACATGTCATTGCATAGAGCCCTTCATCATCACATTCCCATCATCCCGAATTCCTGATATGACTGAAATACTGTTGGAACTTACATAAAACCGTCAAGTCTTCCATCCGTAATATTTGGACTGAACTGACAAAACAAACAGTCCTGACTCCTGACACACTAAAATAACAGTGCTTCAGATAGGATGGAGTAACAAGGATAATTTTCGAATAATTTACCATAATTTTCCACAAAATATACTTAAGGACAAAATTTCTGCACGGATGTTAAATTAACATCCGTGCAGAACTTTTGTCTTTAAGTATATATGTTGTGACTCGTGATGAGAGCCGTCTTGTTGAGATGGTTCTAATGAGGGGTCACAACATCTGTTTTCTTTGAGAAATGAGAAAAATTATCTCTGAATTATCCTCAGTACTCCCTCTAATCTGGAGTTCTGTAAAGGAAGGGAATTTTGAATTTGGGGATTAGTGGCAACCCTAAGAAGGAGAATCACTTAAATGGTAGACTTCAATGTCATGTAAAACACCCAAAAATGATTTGGAGTTTTTCCTAGGGAGAAGAAGAAGGCAGCTGAAAAATTTAAAGCAGAGAGAAGGAAAGAAGAAGAATCAGAAATGTTAACTTTGTCTGACATGAAACGTAGGTGGGAGAAAGAGTATTTGGCATTCCAACCTGCTGACAGGACAACAGGTAATGTCGTTCACAGAAATAACAGTACCATGCACACTCATGTGCCAATAGTAATTCCACAAAACCATTTTTCAATAGACATCGATGTATTTACATGTTTACAGGAAAATTAATTTTGGCAGTTCTCATGGGGCAGTCATAAAACAGCCATTATGGTTGGAAAGCTAAAAATATGATGCAGTAAAGGATTTTACAGAACTTAAATCTGTGCCCTTAATGCCACGATAGGGTGTGTTGAACTTGCTGTAAATTTTGAATACACAAACTTACCATTGATGTCTATGGCATATTGGAAAAAAGTGAATAAGATTCAAACATAAAAGTTAAAGTTACGCTTTTTATGTTTCGGGTGGACAAGCCGGACCGGGTAGCACAATCGGTAGGGCACCTGACTCGTAAGTCAGAGGTCCTGGGTTCGAATCCCGGTCTGGCCACATACTTTCGTTTCTCCTTCCGCTGACTCAAGAAGGGCAGTTGTCAGTTACTGGCGAAAGTATATGCACTTAGTACTGGTTAACCGCTTAGGTCTAAGCCTGCCCAGGAATAGTGTGGTTAGGTTAACTGACTGTTCCGACATGACCTTAGTTGTTTTCCGTGGACGTTAAGCTACAAATCAATCAATCAATGACTGTAGATATTTTGCTTGCATTATTCATTTAGCTTTCTGTCACTACCCAAATGATTGTAATTCTTTGGACAGTTGCGCCAAAAATTAATTTCCCCTGAGCACAAAAATACATTAAAGCCAATGGAAGAATTAACTTTGTGGAATTTCTTTTAGCCTTTAATTGTAGGTGGCATGAGGACTTGGGTTCTAACAGTGACTACAGAGCTTCAGATAAGGAGGGGTATTAGGGATAATTCCGAGATAATTTTTCTTATTGCTCAATGGAAACATACCTTGTGACCCCTCATTAGAACCGTCTCAGTGAGACAGTTCTAATGAGGGGACACAACATATGTTTTTGTGGAGAAATATGGAAAATTATCCCTGTTATCCCTTCTTATCTGAAGCATTACATGTGCGAGTTGTTGCGTTAGGATGAGGGAGAGTGGCAGGAATGTAGATGGAAGTCATAATGAAGTTTTACTGTTGCATTTAAAGGTAGGTTCCTGTACTTTGTAATGCATCATAATTTTGATGATTTTTATCCAAGTTGTTGGAAAGCATTTATAACAAGGGAATGAATAAGTTTTACTAAAAAGTGTAAATAAAAAAATATTAGAAAAGCTGTTTTGCAAGGGGTTTCCTAACTCAGCTTCGCACACCAGTTAGCGCTATTTTTAGTTCGCGCCAAAAATAGATAACCCAGCTGACGTCATGCTGCATTGCATTCTGGGATAGTTTCAACCCATCCGCCATGCAAGGACCTCTAGGAGAGCTCACGACAAGAGAAAACTGACCTTTGGAGAATGATATCAGAAATTGCCCAGTTATAGACATATAACATAATTATTTTTAGAACTGGAATTCCAACGTAAGAAAATAATCCAAAGGGAAAACGACTATTTTCTACAACATCTGACGATTTTCTCAGTAGCAACAGATTCAGAAAAATAAGAGAATTCAACACTTCCCAGAAAAAGACGAAATTATTTTGTGAACATAATTGTTATCGCTAGCCCAGGAACCTACCTTTAAGTTGAAAGAGCCCTTGTTAATTAAAAATTGAAATTTGATTTTTCAGCGTTCATCATGTGATGAAACCAGTGGGCGGAGCTAAAATTCCATGAAGCGTGAAGCGCTTCTTGTAGAATTTTAGCGACAACCGCTGGCTTCTTCACGCGATGAACGCTGATAAATCAAATTTTTATTCTTATATTTACACTTTATTTGTGAACCTCTCTGTGCTGTTTTCGCGGAAATAGTGTAGAGTAGGCCAAATATGGATCAAAGAAAAGTGAGTAACAACGTGTTCGGCCATAATGTTAAACAGCAGTCGCCCTGACGTGGCGTCAGTCGAACGCTACAAGAACCAATCAGGACGTTTGTTTACATAAGATGTCGCTTGACAACGTCACATGATCAATTGGCCTTCATCGGTGTATGAAGCCAGTTGCTCTAAAGGGTTCACCTATGGGAAGTCAGTGGCAAGTGTAAATAATGTGTGTTACTGTTGCTTTTAAGTTGAAAGAGCCCTTGTTAATGTGTGTTACTGTTGCTTTTAAGTTGAAAGAGCTCTTATTAAACACATTAAAATTTCAAACTTATTACAGTCTGACCATTCAGAAAGCTTAAGACCACTTCTATAAAGCAAAAAGATGTCTTCAAAGGCCATAGTCTCATTTCCTAAAGTGGCATGTTCAGTGTTAATTGACCTGTATTAAGCAAGCTCCTGTCTTCAGCAAGCAGTTTTAGTCTTCCCCTAGGGTGCTTGCTTAAGACAGGTTTGACTGAATATGCAAAAACTATGCCATTTTTAGTGCGCAGGAGAGCTTATGCTATACCCCTGGCATGGTAGTCTGAGTATGTGTTAGAGTTCCCGTTAGCATTCTCATTAGTGTTAGAGTCAGCGTCCTCGTCGGCGTCTGTGATCAGATTAACCAATGTTAAGAATTGCGTTTAACTCGGTTTTCAACTTTGTACATGTATCATACAGACTACAGCAGCTATGATCATTGTACTTAGTACATATATACATATACATCTATATGACTGCAGCAGCTGCATCACACAATTTTATGTCTTGACCTATATGTCACAGTAAACTGACTTTGCTGTTTGGTACTGTTTTTATGCCTCCACATCATATGATGCCAGGAACATATAGTGTTTTGGTTGTGCGTAAGTGTGTACGTTATTAGGTACATACATACGTACGTCCGTCCGTTTGTACGTACATGATCCTGTTAGACTCAGGTTAACATTTTTGTAAGAGGTAGATTTCAGGGTTCCTATGATTGTAGCAACTTGAAATTTTATATGAGGAGTTGTATATATCATTACAACAGGAATACACAAGAATCAGGGTATGGTGATCCATATGTCACTGTCCACTGACTTCGGACTTAGGCTAATTTTGCAAGGTTAAGATTTTTGTAAGAGGTAGATTTTAGGGTTCCTTTTATTGTAGGCTTGTATCAACTTGAAATTTTGTATGAGGGTTTATATTTATAAATATAACAGGAATTCACAAGAATTAGGGCATAATGATCCATATGTCACGGTCCACTGACTTTGGACTTAGGCTAATTTTGCAAGGTTAAGATTTTTGTAAGAGGTAGATTTTAGGGTTCCTTTTATTATAGCAACTTATAATTTTGTATGAGGATTAATATCTATATATACAACAGCAGTATACAAGAATCAGGTCATGATGACCCATATGTCACGGTCCGGTGACTTCGGACAGGCCAAATTATCATGGTTAAGATTTTTGTAAGAGGTAGATTTTACAGTTCCTGTTATTGTATCAACTTGAAATTTTATATGAGGATTTATATCAATAAGTACAACAGGAATTTACAAGGATCAGCTCATAATGATCCATATGTCACGGTCCATTGACTTCGTTTCTAACCAGGTTCTGTAGTACACAATTTCAATTTGGGCCATACAGTGACTCTAAAGGAATGCAGTCATATTTCAAACGTTGGGCGATGCTTTGCCTATAGCCTTTTATATTATACAAGTCTGCCTCAATGAACCTACTTACCCTACAAGTGCCAGTACCTTAATCAAGGCACCCTCTTCCTCAAGGCACTAGGCAGGGGCATCTGTGTACTATGGACACATTCTAGTTAAGGCAAAATTTTTGTTTGGAAGATACCTGAGACAAGAGAGTTGATACTTGGCTAAATAGCATATTCTTATAATTGCAGCAGCTGGAAAGCATCCATGCTGACTCCTGACCTTTATTCGTTGTCCAGTGATTTTGCCTTATCTCCAACAGTGTTTGATGGATTAACATGACCTGACATAATGTATCAGTCTGACATTGTGAATGACCTCATACTATTTATAGATCACTGTGACCTGCATTTCATGGTTCAGTGATTGTGAGAATCAGGCACTCATGAGGCTCGCTTTGTTTTCTTCTGGCAACTCTTGTTTTGAAGAGTGTTTGCTCTTTTCAGCAAAAAAATATTAAAACACCTGGGCCCAGTTGTTCAAAACTTATGACATCGTTAGTTAATGAGACGTTAAAATTCAAACGTTTTTGTTGAAAAATGTGATAAGCTTTTGCAATGCAAAAGCTTTTCACATATTTGCAGCAATAAATATCAGTGTATTTGGTTATAAAATTGTTGGTTCATGCACAGGCGCTTGAAGTTCTATGCTATGAAACATATTTCAATGCCGCTAAACATCTAGGCTATGAGCCATTTTGAAGAAATGTCCAGGTGTGAAAGCTTGTGTTCGACTCCATTACGGTCTCCAATTTCCGGTGTATCAACGTCGCACAGCAACGTCATCAGGTTCTATTACGGGAAAAATGAAGTGATTCTGCGGATAACGATCTTCTTAAATGTACAGGTTCCTACTCTGTCCTATCATCAAACAACAAAATCAACGATCAGACTGTACCGATGTGCAAGCTGATCTGCATCTTTGTTGTTCGGAAAGTCAGTACATGTAGGCCTCAGTCAACATATGAAAATTTTACGCCAACGTTACTGAGTAGTTTTGACGTTGTTGACACGAACGTCATGAGGTCATTTTCATCATGTTTGTTTCAAGTTTTCACTCGTTAGAAACGTTTTGATCGAAATTAGAACAAACCTGATATTGTAAATGCATGGAAACGGTGACATACAACGACATTGGTCATATCTAAAAGAGTAATTGAATGATTTCACTGATGTGTGAATTTTAAAGCGGACAAGCACATGCTCAACTTTGGCGCAGCACAGTAAACCGGAAGCTGGACACCGTAATGGCGTCTGTATTTTCTGGCAAATTTTGAATTCAGGATTACAGCACCGCATTAACCATAACTGAACAAATTTATCATGTTTATAGATACATTTTGAAACGATGTTTACAGGTAAGAAGTTTGCATTTGTTGGGGTGTTTCTAACTTGCAGTTTTAGCAGTCAAAAAATCACGGCATTTTTGCTTGCATACCTGGCCATTTCTTACGAAATGACCTATGTAAAGGGTTTTGAGGGTTTTTTGAGCATAGAACTTCAAGCGCCTGTGGTTCATGTAAGTATTGATCCATTTTGCTGTACAACACTCGGGTTTGCATTTCAAGTTATAGGGACGTTGCACATGTTTTTTGCCGCTCTACGTTGCGTTACGTTTTCACTAACGGACGTGAAGTTACTTGTTTTTTCAAATACGGTCTAGTTTCTGAAGAAGATGAAAGTTGAAACGTTAACCTACTGTGTTTTGTCTTATTTCTGGACTTTATTGTTATAAAGTCATAAAACACTTAATGAGTTGACCTCTTAATAAGCTTGTTAGGCTAACAATGCTTTGAACAACTGGACCCTGATTTTTGTCGGTACTAGAAGACTTAAGGAATACTTCACTAGTAACTTCATTAAGCTAATAATGTTTTGAACAACCGGCCCTGCTTTCTACTTGCAGAAGCTGACAAAACTAATGACACAAAATCAAGAGAGCGAAAATTGGACAGGAAACTCATTCTAGTTGTAAAATCCTGTTTTGACAATGAAAAAGAGGGGAAATGGAGATTGCCGCAGGTGGAAAGACAAGAAGGAGAGTCCATGAGACAGGTTGGTTTTGTAACCCTCTGTCACAAAAATTCTAATTATTTGGACAGATATGTCTGCCAGAGCAAACACTAACTCATATGCATGTATTTTAGTAATCATACCTTGTCATCAAAATGACAGTTATATTTCATTTAAAAGGAATTTGATAGTGTAAGAATTTCCAATGCAAAACATATTGCATGACACTGAATTCTGAACCATTTACAAAACGAAAATGAGCTTATAAACGTACTATAGTTCTTTGCTTATATGATGGGATTTTCCCTTCCAAAACAGTTCCAAAAATCTTACAATTGATTGATTTGATGCTTAACGTCCATGGTAAACAGCTAAGGTCGTGTTGGGACGGTAAAAAAAAAAATCTTACAAGACAGATCTACATTTTTGGCATTGTTTTGGAAGAGAGAAATCTGACTAATAGCCAAATTACTTGAGACTGAGATACATATTTGGAGTGCTTTAGGAGACAGAGAAAGCCCCTTCTTATAGCAGAATAAAAAGAGGATCTTACATGAGTGCTCATGTATTATTGAATTCATTAAACAAGTTGTCGAAAAAGATAAGATGTGAGGCTGTGCCGAGCATCTTATCGGTTTTCCCGAACAAGTTTAATACATTCAATAATACATGAGCACAAATACAAGATTCCATTTATCATATGACACTAAAATTGCACTTTATTAGCAAATTTTGCGCTAAAATGTCAATATTTCGCCATTAGAAATTGCGACATTTTGTATGTTACAACATACTTTGCATATTTAATCCACTAGTTGATTATCGTTTTTAATGCATGACTCTATTACACTGTCAGATGTGACGTCATATAATAAATATATACTGAACAAAAAAAGAAACGTTACATGTACTTTCAATGCACGGTTTGCTTGAACCGAATTAAGATTTTTGCCAATTTTATTTTGAGATAACCGACAAAAAGTATTCAGAGTTCAGAAAAATGAATATCACAACAGAAACTGCAAAATTAATGTCTCCAGATTAATTTGAGTCAGTGAGGGGTCAGAATTTGAAAGTGGTATTTTGAGGTGCTTTTTTAAGAAACCCGTTTTTCACTCAAGTTGTCAGCCTATGTAAGCCAGTCACTTCTGAGATGTTTATAAGGCACCAGTTGTTACAAAAATGGTCCAGTCGCCGCTTGCAAAGGCTTGATCAGTGAATCACAAGGCTTTGAATACCGCTTTTCAGGCCTCTTGAGTCTGACTTTCATGCTATGTACTGCAAATCCCATAGACAGTGCAAGGTGGTATTCCATGAACAATTAACCAATTTGATCAAATTTTTTCATCGTGAACCATTGTCTGGAGAAGCTGGAATAAGATCCATGAATTAAACTTGAAAACTTTCTTGGAACATGCTGGATAATTGGAGTAAATGATTTGCTATACGTTTAATCGCAAGGGAGGCAATTTCAAAGACACAAAATCTTTAACAGCTTATTTCTTTGAGCTGCTGGTTAGGCGTCATAAGGTTCGTAGGGTTTCTTTTTGGCAGTTACAAGGCAAATCCGAAAGTGTAAAAAATTAACCGCTTGCGCATGCGCATTAAGCGTTTCACATTGTCTGTGGTGTTTTCAGTCAAATTGGAATAATTCTGTAACGACTGATGCAAATCGAAAACCAATTAGTTCATAAGGTTGTCTGAGGTTTTCCATGTGAGAAAATAATGTAGCAATTTTTGAAAACATTGATCTTTAGCTTAAAATCCATTTATAAACTTTGTAACGTTTCTTTTTTTGTTCAGTATAGTAACTTTACAAAATTTCTCATTTCAGGCTGCTGAGCGGGCTTTGTCAACACTTTGTGGTGAGGTGAAAGCCACATTTGCAGGAAATGCCCCATGTGGATATGGTGACTACAAACTGCCCCCAGACAGTGATGAATATGGTGTAAAGGTATGGCATGTGCACATATCTTCAAACCAGTTTAGGGTGAATAGTACACTTTCAGGGGAAGCAACTCTACCATTTTATTTTATGCCATCCTTCTCAGCGGGGATCAACATATAAAGAAAAGAATTTGCTCCCATAGGAGCCCCATTCCTTTTAGTGTAGAACCCATTTTGAAAGGACTTCTTTGTCTAGGGAAGCAAAAAGGAAGTGACTGTTGTTTCCCTTTGTAAATATGGCAGTCAGAAAGATATTAAGGTACATTTGTATACCTCAACTTTTTTCAAAATAACAGTCTTGGCAAGATTTGAAAATATTGATCTGCTTTTTCTTTAAAACTCTGCTTGAACAGTTTATCATTTCAGTTGGATCAAATTACTATAAAAATTCTAAATGTGGGGACACCTAAAATAGTTACCATAATTGTCTCAAAATGGAACAGTAGGAGCATTCTGATCTGGGTCAACACTGTTTGCTCAGTCCTATCTGTAGAAACATTGCAAATGACACACAGCACATGTGTTCCAGTTCTTGCAGCCTCAATGTTTTGTCTTGGTTGTAATTATTTGCAGTTAGCAGAATGTGAGACTAAGGTATTGCTTTTCTAATGTCATTGTCATAAACTTTTATCAAGTTTTCTGATTTAGCTGTAATAGTGACGGAGAAATTTCTCATACATTTAGATGCAGAGCTAGAGGTATGAGCAGTATCTGATAATTATTTGGAAATACTAAATATTTCTATGCTAAAGGTGTGAATTTTCCCCATAATTAAAAAGTTCTACGGATCACTGACTTCTGCTTTGTGTTTATGACCATGACATGTAACTTGTATGACAAATGAATTTTCAAGTGTTTGTGTCTAAGTTAGTACGTTAAACGTACGTTGACGCTGCATTATTCCTCAAACTGATCGTTGAAATAATGATTTATTGTAAACATTTCACACTAGTTTTACTTACATCACTTACATAAGAGACAACACTGGACAGTTTTGATTATATGTATGTGGCCTTGACCACATTTCAAGGTCATTGTTCACATTTTTAGCTCACCTGTACGAAACTACAGAGAGCTATTGTTGTCACTTGGACGTCGTGCGTGGGTGTGGGTGTCACACTTTAAAGTTAAATTTTTTTTATGTGATGGGCAAGGCACTGCAGGCAAGCTATCCTGTATGGGGACAGGCCTTGTAATCCTTAAAGATCACAGTGCTTCTTCTGATCATTCTTCTTCTCTGGCTTACTGAGTATCATCCCCCACCCCATGTGACCCAGCTTCCCACTCCCCTATGTTGCGTACTTGCCATGCATAAGTCTGCTGTATTGTCCCCCCCCCCCCCCCCCCGACCCAGCTTCCCACTCCTCTATATTGCATACTTGCCATGCTTAAGTCTGCTGCATAAAGAAAATGAAATGCTGGGTCACGGGGTGCTGGAGTACTTGTATTGTATTTTATAGTGAAGCGTTCCCTTTTGGCCGTTTTGACCGAAAGTATAACTATGGCTTTGCAAGTTTAAATGCCAGTCAGGCGTAAGAAGAAGAAAATCTTTGCTTTGTTTTGTGATATGCATGATTTAGCATGCACTGATCACAAAAAATTATGGAATGAATGAGTGATTTTAATATTTTTATTACCTCAAAAAATGAGGTATGCAAAAACCTTGAATTTAGAGTAGGTAAGGTCAAGCTGGATTATCTCCCCATGTCTTCAGGTCTGAATCACAAATGATCTTATTTCATATGGTTTACATATTTGTGGAAGCTATGCTAAACATGCTCACTTTATACTTTTGAAAATTCGAACCTGTCTTGCTAAGAAAAACATGCTCACTTTATACTTTTGAAAATTCGAACCTGTCTTGCCTGTCTAATGGGGAAAATCCTCGCCTTAAGCATAGAAGTCCTTTATCACATTCCGGGCATGTGAAAATTATTATTTCCAAATTATCATTGTCATTCCTACTAATTTGGTTCAATACTGTGGCAAATTACTACTACAGGACAGCTCTACAAGAAAAGACTCATATCAACCTATGCATCCAAGCAGTCTGATCAGTCTTAACAAATAGATCTATGGCTCTTACAGAACCTTTGTACAAAGCTTCAGATAAGGTGAATTATTGAGGATAATTCCTAGTTTTCTTCTTATTTCTCAATGTAAATATATGCTTTGTCCCTCTTTAGAATCATCTCAGTGAGACAGTTTTAATGAGGGGTCACAAAATACATGTTACACAGGGTGTCCACTGGTCAGGGAAAAGTCAGGGAAATTTGAATTTTTTTCAGTCATGGAAAAGTCAGGGAAATTTGAATAAGAGGACCAATGGTCCTGTAGCTCACCTGAGCTCCTACTGTCAGCAGACACATTTTGTCACTTCACTCATTTGTTACAAACCTTAAACCAATGGTTTTAGAAGAGTGCAGATTTTGACGTCAAACAAATCCAATACAGCTGTGAAGTTATACTGGTTACAAAACTGGTTAATAAAGGAGGTCACTAGAGCACCTTGTTATAAATTACACGGAAATAAATATTCTGAACAAAGATTGGATCAAAACTGTGCCCTCTAGAGAGTACTCAAGGTTATTTTTTTAACATTTGTGTGAAGTTAAATCAAAATCGGTCCATAAATGAAGTCGCCAGAGCGATATCAAAGGTTTTCTAAAAATAGCAACTGTGACCTTGACCACGGAACGCTGAAACGCAAACTTGTTCAAGATATTGTCATACTAAACATTTGTGTAATCGGTCCATGGATGAAGTTGCCAGAGCGATGACAAAGTTTTTCTAAAAATAGCAACTGTGACCTTGACCTTAGAATGCTGAAACGCAAACTTGTTCATGATATTGTCATACTAAACATTTGTGTGAAGTTAAATCCAAATCTGTCCATAAATGAAGGCGCTAGAGCGATGACAAAGTTTTTCCAAAAATAGCCACTGTGACCTTGACCTTGACCCAGAACGCTGAAATGCAAACTTGCCCAAGGTATTGGCATACTTATCACTTGTGTGAAGTTAAATCGAAATTGGTCCATAAATGAAGGCACTAGAGCGATGACAAATTTTTTCTAAAAATAACCACTGTGACCTTGACATTGACCTTAGGACACCGAAACCTGAGCTTGTTCAAGATATTGTCATACTAAACATTTGTGTGAAGTTTTAATCAAAATCAGTCCATAAATGAAGGCGCTAGAGGGATGACAATGTTTTCAAAAAATAGCCACTGTGACCTTGACCACATTCCAGAACGCTGAAAAGTGAACTTGTCCAAGATATTGCCATACTAATCACTTGTGTGAAATTAAATTGAGTTCGGTCCATAAATGAAGGTGCTTGAGCGTTGACAAAGTTTTTCTAAAAATAGCCACTGTGACCTTGACCTAAGGATGCTGAATTGCAAACTTATTCAAGATATTGTCATACTAAACATTTGTGTGAAGTTTTGATCTAAATCAGTCCACAAATGAAGGTGCTAGAGCGATGACAAAGTTTTTCTAAAAATAGCCTCTGTGACCTTGACCTTGACCCAAGAATGCTGCAACGCAAACTTGTCCAAGATATTGTCATAGTAATCACTTGTGTGAAATAAAATCAAATTTGGTCCACAAATCAAGGCGCTAGAGCAATGACAAAGTCTATGGGAAAATATTTTATCGCTCAAGGGCAAGTAACTCTGAAAAGAATGATCCAACCTGGCGCAATTTCAAATTAGTCCAAGATGTTTTGTCTGTCCTCAATATCTGCAACTTACAAGAAGTTGCGATCAAAAATGAAGAAGCTAGAGCCCGGACAACATTTTCCCCATTATAAGTCTATGGGAAAATATTTTATCGCTCAAGGGCAAGTAACTCTGAAAAGAATGATCCAACCTGGCCCAAATTCGAACTAGTCCGAGATGTTTTGGGTGACCTGGATACCTGCAAGTTACAAGAAGTTGCGATCAAAAATGAAGAAGCTAGGGCCCGGACAACATTTTCCCCACTATATATTTCATCGCTCAAGGGCAAACAACTCTAAAAAGAATGATCCAACTTGGCTCAAATTCGATCTGGTCCAAGATGTTTTAGCTGTCCTGATTACCGGCAAGTTACAAGAACTTGCGATCAAAAATGATGAAGCTAGGGCCCGGACAACATTTTCCCCATTATAAGTCTATGGGAAAATATTTTATCGCTCAAGGGCAAGTAACTCTGAAAAGAATGATCCAACCTGGCCCAAATTCGAACTGGTCCGAGATGTTTTGGCTGTCCTCGATACCTGCAAGTTACAAGAAGTTGCGATCAAAAATGAAGAAGCTAGGGCCCGGACAACACTTTCCCCATTATATATTTTATCGCTCAAGGGCAAGTAACTCTGAAAATAATAATCCAACCTGGCCCAAATTCGAACTGGTCCGAGCTGTTTTGACTGTCCTGGATACCTGCAAGTTGTTAGAAGTTGCGATCAAAAATGAAGAAGCTAGAGCCCGGACAACATTTTCCCCATTATAAGTCTATGGGAAAATATTTCATCGCTCAAGGGCAAGTAACTCTGAAAAGAATGATCCAACCTGACCCAATTTCGAACTGGTGCGAGATGTTTTGGCTGTGCTGAATACCTGCAAGTTACAAGAAGTTGCGATCAAAATTGAAGAAGCTAGGGCCCGGACAACATTTTCTCCCATTATAAGTCTATGGGACCTTTTTGTTGCCATGGTAACCACAGTTTTAAACCAATCTGTCCCAAAACTATATGCAATCAATCCCCCACCCCAACAATGCTACACATAAAATTTGATCAAGATTGGCCAGCTACTTTAGGAGATATTAATGTTTAAAAGTGTGGATGTACGACGGACCAAGCCTATACTATAAGCTGACCTTGTGAGCCTTCGGCTCAGGTGAGCTAAAAATGGTCAGGGAAATCCTAAAACACTAAAAAGTCTGGAAATTTTACTTTTTGGACAAAAATAAATATGAATTTTTGGTGGTTAAAATGTCTGTTGATAGTTATATATTGCGCCTTTTTCATAACTGCTTTTCTGGAACAAGTTTTTTAGCCCAGTATGTATTGTTGGAAAGCTTTTCAAGCTTTGAAATATATTGACTGCTTTGCTGGGTTTACTGCCTGCCAAAACAGGTACTGCACACACAAACATTGGGGCTGAAGTGGAAGGTCTTGACAGTTAAATAATGACAGTTTAGTCAGGGAAAAGGGAATTTGGTCAGGGAAAAGTCAGGGAATTTTGTTTCCAACGAAGAGTGGGCATCCTCACCCTCATGTATATTTGTATGCATAAATTAATTGAAAATTAATTTTAATTTATCTGTTATCCCTTCTTATCTGGAGCACTGGGTGAAACATGGAGGCTATTGCTGTAGAAGTTTTTCTTTTGGTCCAGTTCAGTTCTGCTAATTTGAATTTTTAACCCGTTGATGCCAAGTGGACTCTTCTGCATCAGTGCATGAACAGGTACTCGGACAAAACGGACCATGGACAAAACGGACCAGACAAAACGGACCATGGTTAGGACAAAACGGACCACGTTTTAGGACAAAACGGACCACGTTTCAGGACACAACGGACCACGTTTCAGGACCAGACAGACTTTGCTAGAAGACAATCCAGACCATTAATTGGTGCCAGTTAAAAGATTAAAGAGTATATAATTACCAAAAACAATTTTAAGTGACAATCATTTAAATACTGTTATGACCTCAACCACATTTGATTTTCGCAACTATCTAATTGATTTAATACGTTGATAAACGGGTAATATTTTTATCTTTTAAGCATGCAAATTGCTTTATTACTGTTGCAAGTAAAATGAAACATGCTTTCTCAAGTTAACGGAAGGTCTGAACGTGGTCCTTTTTGTCCTTAAACGTGGTCCGTTTTGTCCCGAACGTGGTCCGTTTTGTCCCAAGCGTGGTCCGTTTTGTCCGTGGTCCGTTTTGTCCGTGGTCCGTTATGTCCCTAATTCCATGAACAGATCTGATCCCAGTATAGGGATATCTTGTTTTGTTTTATTTTTTCATCTTCAAACAGTACTCCAGATAAACAGGGGTACCACATATAATTTTTTATATTTCTGCATTAAACCTATGTCACCCCATATTAGTTTCGTCTCTTCAAGACGATTCTAATCAGGGGTCACAACATTTTTTCATAGAGAAATAAGAAAAATCATCTAAAGATTTATCCTCAAAATCAGACCTTATCAGGGCAACTGTTCAGAAATTTTGATCTTGGAGTAAACAGTGCAGATCCTTGTCAGAAGCTGGCTCTGTGGTGTCTGATATGGATGTACATTGTCTACAAAGCTTTTATGGGATGCTTGATATTAATGGGTTGAATTAACTTTCCAAATATTCTTTTTGTTTGCAGCTATTCTTTTTCAAAGCCATGTACAATAAAGGGGAGATAAATCTTGGTGATAAAGTGACAGATTATAAATGGCTAACCCTGGAGGAGCTGAAGGATTATATTCATAAAGATAACTTTAGTGTTGTGAAATCTTTTATGCTGGAATATTAACTGTAGAAATACACTGGTATTAAAATTTATTGTATTACTAATGTTGTCTGTTGTGGCTTAACGTCATTTCATAAAATCATATATTACAGTCTCGGTGAAGAAATACAAGGATTTCCTGTCCCTTATAAATATGCTATTTCCCAGTTCTGTACAAGGGTTTATTTCCTCTAGGGAAATAAACCTCTGTAGATGGGTTACCTCTCCCATAATATTCGGAGATGGATTATTAATATACCAAGTACCGGCTTTTAAAATTACTTTCCTAAGCTTTATCTTTCCACTGCAGTTGCAGCTATAAATGCAGTTAACGAGGCAAGAGTTGCCTTTTACAATCTTAAAACAACAGACGCTGACTTACAAAATGTCAATCCTTTTGCATGTATTTCTGATGTGTGGAACTGACTGATTTTACAAATGTGTCCACTTTGTGTGGAATTGCATTGCCTTTTATCACACTCGCTCCACAATGTGCTATGATAAATGTTTCAGTCAGCTCATCGCATCAGACTTTGAGCCTTGGATAGTCGGGACCAGTAGCCATACGAGAAAACCAACAAAGTGGCATGTGCACCCAGCTCATACTCAGATCAGCCTGGGCATCCACCCAGTCTGATAAGAGCCTTCGCTGTCTGCATTGAGCTAGCTTAGACCCTTAACTACCCTTTTAGCAGACAGCGAAGACTGATCAGACAGGGCAGCTGCCTAGGCTGATCTGAGTCCTTACTGGGCAAACATGCCATAATGTCTATATTTTTGTGTCGTGGCTCAAAGGTGAATTATCCCAGAATTGTAGATTTTGGACAAAGAACAATATTTTGGATAGGAGACAAACTCAAACAAGGCTCTGTTTTTGCTTTTATCTCTTTAATTAGTACACTGTAAGTTATAAAAGCTTTCACTTGTCAAGAGTAACAATACATGTCAACATCTTAATTTTGCACATACCAAAACACTGAATATTATCTATATGGAATCTCAACCTACATCTTGTGGTTGACCACAGTTCCAGACAATGTGGGGCTTTTGATGTTAGCTCATTCAGTAAAAAGATACATTGTGACCCTTCATTAGAACCATCTCAGGGAGATGGTTCAAATGAAGGGTCATAATATATGTTTTTATTGAGAAATAAGAAAAATTATCTCAGTTATCATCAAAACCCACTTTATCTGGAGCTCTGAAGTCATGTGACACAGATACATGAAAGAACAAGCTATTCCATATCTGGAACAATAATTGGATTCAAAGGGTTATGATCAACAGTTTGATGTAACATCAGTCCAAGCACTCCCATTCTTTGTGACATTGCATATCGTACATTTCTTTCCTGCTCAAAAAGGTCATCTAATTTCATCCACTGAAAACAGAAATGAAGATAAACTGCTTTTTATAACCCCAAAAATGCAGACAACAAAATTTATATCTGCAAGATGTAAAGATATGTTTCATCTAAGAATTCAATGACTATATGGCAAAAAGTGTAGATCCAGATGAGGGGGCTCATTATGAGCCACCTCATCCGGATCTACGCTGTTCACAAATTCAAATATTTTCATTTTTGGCTTTTTAAGCATCAATGCTATATCAAGTTAGCACCTTAAAGCTGGTACATGTACAATAAGTTAATGGCATGACATTTTATGTGGTTCATGTAAGACTGGTTTTGTTTGTAAAATGTACATTAGTAGCCTACACTTGATATTTCTATTCACGTTGCTGTGTTTACAGCCTCCTGACAACAGTTTCTTTGCTGACAGAATCTTGTTTTTTGCATCCATGGGAACTAGGTAGACACAGATTGGGCAAAAAAAGTTTCACAGTGTATGAGTACACTGCCAATTTTACAAAGGGGGGAACAACTTTCATAAAACAAGTTTTTCAGTTGGTTGGTTGCGTTGGGTTTAACAGCCCTTTGATACAGTATTTCAGTCTATATCCTTCCATCTCCAACAGAGGGAGAAAGGAAAGAGAAATGACAGATGTGTTCAAAAAAATTCAAACAATCCCCACCCGCACCCACTGCAAGCACAGTAGGCCCTTGCCTTACTATTATCCAAATTAATAGGACGCCCTAGCACTGAAAGTAACCTAGCACCATTGCCCAACACGGCCATCCCCACAAGTTCGTCAGCATGATCAATTAACAATTTCTGACAAATGACCTTATTATTCAAGGCATCAGCATATAAGAGACCAATCTGCATCTCTTCAAATGTCTACAGCTCCACCCCTGTAGCTCAGTGGGTTATGTGCTGGCCCAATGAGCTATCGGTCCCAAGTTCGATTCCTGCTAGAGGAGCAAGTCTTTTCAACTGTAAATGGGGTTTCATTGCCCACAGCCTTTAGTTGTCTCCCTCATATCCTCCTGATATGACTAGAATACTGTTGAAAAGGATTTAAAATCACAAATCATGCACCCATCCTCTACAGATCCAGATATAGTGTGGATTGAAGACAGTTCTGGAACAATTTTCTTTATTTCTCTGACAATGAAAATTAAGACAAATGAGCTACAACACAAGGAAACCAACAGTGGCATGAGCGCCCAGCAAAGACTCAGATCAGCCTGGGCATCTGCCCAGTCTGATCAGAGTCTTCGCTGTCCACATAAAGCTAGCTCAGACCCTTGGCTACCCTTTACACGCACAGGGAAGACTCTTATCAGATTGGGCAAGTGCCCAGGCTGATCTGAGCCATGGCTGGGCACACAGGCCACGTTGTTGGTTTTCAAGTGTGGCGGCTCAAATAATCCCAGAATTATCAATGAAGCCGAACCTTATCTGGATCGCTGAGAATGGCTGTTCAGCTTGAATTAATTGAAGGTCAAGGATTTGTTAAGCATTTTTGCACCCAAAATAAACAAACACTGCAGAGTAAAAGTGACATATATTTTCAGCTGAAAAAGCATTGATTTCCATACAGTATGTTTGAAAATGATTAGCCACCTCATCTAGATCTACACTGTTTGCCCATTCCTCTTTTATTTCTGAATCTGTTATAGCTTGGACAATTTTTTTTTTAATTTTGCAGACGTCAGTGTTGTCTGCTTTTTTGTGCTTTGATGGTAAAAATCAACACAAACTCCCATGCATCAGAGACTTTTGCATCATCTAAATTGTTCAAAAGAAAGAAAATATGCTATACCTGTCGCACCCGTTCCATATCTATCTCAGCCCGCCGTAATTTCTCCCAGCAATAATGTTTGTTACATTTTCGTTTGGGTGCTTTACAGAACTCCCCAGTCTCTTCAAAGACATTGCTAACTATGGGACAACCACATACTTCCTCTGCACTGACCTAGAAGTAATCGTCTAAGAATGTCAGAGGATCTGAATATACCATCTCTTAAAAGCTCAACCAAATAACCAGTTTGTAACTTAAGTTCACAAAAGAAAATAGCTGAAATCACAAACTGTATAGACACAGATGAATGAGCCACCTCATCTGGATCTACCCTGTTTTCCCACTAAGCTTTGTATTCTCAATATGATATCGCCTTGACTAAATAATGTTTCAAATTTTGCAGATGTAAATTTTGTTGTCTGCTCTCGATGTTAAATTACAAACATTCTGGAAGCACACAATGCATAGAAATTCTCTCTGAAATACTGTAATTGTGATTACATTTGCTGGGACAGAAGTTTGTGGTTTTGCAATTTTAGACACATTCATGGGTATCAAAGCTCGCGAAATTGTCATGCTTTCCTATTTTACCTTTGTGAAATCATCATGTTCATGGGTAATAAAATCAGTGCATTTACATTGACTGTAAAAATTGCAAACAATAGTACACCGTGAACATCTGAACAATTACAGCATTTACAAAGCAGCATTTCCATGCCAGTATCAGTTAAATAGTATCTAGTAGGAAGCTCTTTCAATGATACATAAGAGCTGATCCAATCTTGTTTTAAAGACAGACACACAAAACTTACCCTTGGTTCTTTAGTATGTTCTGGACAGAGAACTTTTAATCTTTTACAGTAAGTTTTTTGTTGTGGATTATAGAAGTCACAGAACATTGATGATCCCTCTATTCTTGTCTTGTAAATAGAACCAAATGATGTCTGAGCTTCGAACTGAAATACACAAATGTACCATATTTGAGCCACATCCTGTGATTTCCAACAATGTGGCATAGGTGACAAGCCAAGGCCCTGATCAGTCTGCACTGCAGTCTGATCAGAGCCTTCGCTTGTCACATCAGTTATCTGTGGAAGTGACTGAAGCCATAGAGTCATAGATCACCGTATAAAAACAAGAGCTGTCGCCTGACAGCATAGCTCGCCTGAATAGGTGCTTGCCCATCACACAGTCGCTATGGTGGTGTGGACTGCTATGTATAAAACTTCAGGCAAGCATGTCCATAATGACAACACATTTATAAACAAAAGCTATCTCAGAAATGTCTTAAAATAAAAAAAAAATCCACATGAAATTTCAAAGTCCATGAGCTTGAGGTCAAAGAACTAAGGGGTAGGGGGCAGGAGGGCAGGGCTAGGATGTATCAAAGCCTTTAACCGTTATCTAACATCAGTCCAAGTATTAGTATCAACTGAGTCCATTGTGGCACTGTGAAATTATGTCTTCATTAATATAAAACTAATCAAAATCTTTAAGACAAAACTCAAAGTCCATGACCTTGACATCAAGGTCATCAAGTCGGGTAAGTATATAGTGTTTTGTAAAAACTCAAAAATGTGTCTAACATCAGTTCAAGTGTAAACTAAATCTCATTATGAATCAGTACGCAATTAGAAAACTTTAATAAAGACCAAATTTCCTAAGTCCCTGACCTTGACATCAAGGTCAACGAGCAGGGCTGGGGTAGTACTCTGTAAAACTTTGGACTAATATCTAACTACAGTGCAAATATAAAAAGAATTCATGTATGGTTTCAGGAGATATGTGTCATTAAAAAACTTTAACCAACACATCCAATCAATAAAAAGACAATTTTCTAAGTCCATGACCTTGACATCAAGGTCACTGATGGGGGAGGGGGTAGTACCTTGGAACCCTTTAGACCAATATCTAACTACAGTGCACGTATCAAAGGAATCCATCCATGGGTTAAAGAGATACTGGGCTTTAGAAAACTTTAACCAAAACATCCAGTCCCAAAAAACTCCCTATTTTCTAAGTCCATGACCTTGACATCAAGGTCAAGGAGTGGGGTGGGGGTGGTACCATGTTAAACTTTGGACCAATATCTAACTACAGTGCAAGTATCAAAAGAATCCATCCATGGGTTAGGGAGATATAGGTCTTTAAAAAACTTTAACCAAAACATCCAATCCGGACGCGGACGCGGACGCTGACGCGGACGCGGACGCCGTGGTGACAACAATAGCTCTTCCTGAACTTTCGTTCAGACGAGCTAATGAGACGAATAATCTGAAATCACATGACAAAATTGCCACATTGTTGGAAGTCACATGACATGGTTCATTTATTTGGCTATAAGACAGGGGGTTGCATCTCTCCAAAACAACCCCAATAATCTATAGCCATCTTATAAAACAGATCCAAATGTCTGGGAAGGGGAAACTCACTCTTATAGCATAACTACTCATGGCTGATTTAGGTTTCAGGATCATTCTAGATGAAAATCCCCATCTTAAAGCCAAATAAATATGTCACTTCACTGTCAATAACTGTTCCCAGCTTTCAAAACACCCAAATCAAAGCACAGGCATGTACACATACCACTGATGCCTACAGACACCATACGCTTTTCAATATCAAAAATGTTTTACATGGCTACAGTGTATCAACAATTTCAGGGCTATCTCTAATGGTATCTGAAAAGTGGAAATTAATGGCTTCATAAAACCAGTACAAACTGCATAGAGCCTAATCAGCATCAGGGTGTCCAGAAGTCAACCAAATAGCATCATCTAAAAATATCTGAGACCTCGGGAACTCCAAATCTGGAGTCCCTGACTCATTTTTTTCAGCCTAGGATATTTTTCTGTGATCTTTCTTAAATTTACATAGTAGACTTCATACTTTACTCTAAAAATTGGTAGGGCACCTGACTCATAAGTCAGAGGTCCTGAGTTTGAAACCCGGTCTGGCCACATACTTTCGTTTCCCCTTCCGCTGATTCAAGAAGGGCAGGTGTCAGTTACTGGCCAAAGTATGTGCACTTAAGACTGGTTAACCGCTTAGGAGGTCTATGCCTGCCCGGGAATAGTGTGGTTAGGTTAACTGACTGTCCCAACATAACCGTAGCTGTTTACCGTGGACGTTAAGCATCAAATCAATTAATCAATCAATCTAAAAATTGGCTCCTGTTTTGAAAACATGCTTTATACTCATACAGCCTTTGCCTGACAGTCCTATGAAATAAGAAATACACACGTATGCATGTTGCTGATGCCCACAGACTGTGGAAAACATACAAATGGAATTTTCTGTGTCTTTTAACATCTCGACTTAAATTTTAACAATTTTTACCTTTGAAAAACACCTTTCCATATGTTTTAGAGCTGATTTGACATTGGTCTCCAGTCCACAGGTAACACAGTGAATACTGGCCTCTGTATCATCCTCCGATTCTGACTGAAAATATAAATGCTTTATTACTGCTAACAAATCTCATCCTGCTCACCACACATTCTCCATCAGAAAAGATGGATGGATAGATGTATTGCAATATTACGTCCTTTTAACAGTATTTCAGTCAAATCAGGACAATGGTTGAGTGCAATGAAACCCAGTTTATGATTGAAAAGATTCCTGCCTCCAGGGGGGCTCAAATCCAGGACTGCTAGATTAGCAGGTCAGCTCTTAACCTACTGAGCTACCTGGGCTCCTCATCTGGGAGGAGCAAACTCTTTTCTTTAAAAGTTGACCCCCATTGTAAAGAATTTCAAGAGTTGCTGCCCCAGTAAGTGTATCCATTTACCTTAACTAATAATATGCTCAGCAATTCCAATTTTGTCTACTTCCAGGCCACAGTGGCTGTTAATATTGCAAAGCCCAGCCGGAAGCTGTGCCTATCCTCTGATGATAAATAAGAGCATTTACTAAACAACCTGATTACGAGAATTAAGGTGTATATGCTGACCATTATGTTCCTTTTGCCATTTTGACTAAGGGGAATAACTTTATGACTTCCTGTTTGCTTGCCTGAATAACATAAAGCCTTTCCAAAACTGGATCCTCTCTTAAAGGAAAGAATTTGCTTCTTTGGGAGCAAATTCTTTCCTTTAAGAGTTGATCCCCTAATTGAGAAAGGAAGCAAAACAAGAAGGAAACTAAGCACAGATGCAGCCCCTGAAAATGTACTCATTCACCTTAAACAAGTATAACTTTTGATCTTAAAGACAATGGAAATGTGTTAGAGGAAAATAAAGTTTAAAATGTTTATTAAATTCTTAGAAATAATAATTTTGCAAACAAAACAGAGAACATAACAATAGTCATAACAGCACACCTGTTCTTGTTCAGGTTCAATCCTTGCATGTCTTGCCTTCTCCACCACAGCATCAAGCTCCTGGTGACGTTGATCAAGATCTCCAAGCTTCTGTCTTGCCTCCATCTGCTGTCGTCGTATTTTCTCCAGAGTTCTTTTATTCTTTTCCTCAGCCACACAGGGACTGCTCTGCCATTGTTGGATCTTCGGTGGCAGTAGCTCGTAGATACGACTGCAAACAAACAACAACAAAAAAGCATAATTTAGTACCATAAATTTTCTGTTAAAAGAGATTTTCCCTCTTTATCAACCCCAAATATCTAGATTCCTCATAACACAGTAAAACAGGATTTTTGGGATGTTTTGGAAGAGAAAATCCAATCTTATTACAGAACTACACAAGATGGTTTAAAAATATGCTCATTTTGATGGGAAGAAAACTCTGTCTTGCAGTCAAACTATTGTATCACTGATAGAGCTCAGAAAGGTTTTTGATGAAACCATGGACTCTATTAACAACAATGGCATTTATGTTAAGACTGAATTTGTTGTTATAATGAATACAATGTAACATATTTTGGATAATAAAACAATTTTGTGCAAATCAAAATGACAATCAGATTTTTTCTGTGGTGATGAATATTGTTATAAACTATAGGGTGAGTGAGTGAGTGAACTCGGGTTTAACATCCCACCAACAACGAGGTCATATGGAGACGGGACCTTGGTTTAAAGTCTCATCTGAAAGACCGGAGAAGTGGGGGATCAATCTTGTGACCCCTGGATTTAAACTATAGGGACTGACTGTATATATTATTCTAAGGTAATTTTATATTTCTCATAAGGACCAGGAATGTGTATCTTCAGAGCAAAGAAACAACAACTAACTGTACTTAAAGAGTCCCTAAAATTGGTGGGACACTAAACAGAATCCTGACATTAAATGTGACAGAAATGAAATTGCCAGACTTCGCAAAAAGAGTAGATCCTCAGCATAGCTCATACTGAGCTGTTGTTTGCTCTCTAGACTTTGAATTCACAATTTGATATAGCTTAAATGAAACATTTTTCATAATTTTGCAGACTTCAATTTGTCGTTTGCTTATCTGACAGGTTAGATTTGTGTGGTAATTTTATATGGAAACCATCAAAGGTTCCTTTTGTATGCTTCTTATCAAATGGACACTCATTAAAAATCCTCCAGTCCTATTGATATTTTTGCCTCTACAAATAGCCATGTTAACATCCAATAACAGAACTAACCTCCTTGCCAGCTTCATGCCACATTCATCTGAGCAGTATTTAGACCCTGGTCTGGTATGCTCCACACAGCCGGGACCCAGACATTGTTTAGGTACATCATCTTCCTGTTCTGCTCTTACGTGATGATCCTCGTAGTAATCATTGTCTGCTTTATGTTGAGACTTCTTCTGCGAATATATTACTTCAAATGTTTAGGCAGCCCTCCTCATAATGGCATTCATTACAACAGCAAAGTTCTTTAAAATGTCATTTTGATATGAATGGTATGGCCTAATTGTTCAAATTATGTACTCTTTTATAACAGCCAATTCAGTAAAACTTGAAAATGTTTGCTAACATATGGAATCCTTATAAAAAGGGGTCCACTGTAGTAAAAGCTGACCAAAGGAAATCAAAATTTTTGTTTTGAGGATAATTTATTGTCATTGAGCATAATTTATTGTCAGTCTAAAAGATCAGATGCAATGTTTTGGTACATAATGAAGCATATTGATAAAGCAGTTCAGTAAAATGACATTTGCATTATCAGATATATCTGTATTGGTCAATAATCAGAGTTCCAGATAAATTGAAGATAATTAGTTCAGTTTAAACAAAATTTTATTCAGATAAATCAATACATATATAGTAACACAATAAACATACAGTGGGATTAGCAGGAGGCTAATTCTGAGATGACTTGTGAGGCAGTTCTAATAAGGGGTGTATTTTTTTTTTTTTTTGCAGAAATGTGAGAGATTATCCCTAAATTACCCCTGTTACCCAGTAATACAGAAATTCAAAACCTGAAGTAATGCTTCAGAATTTAATTTTCAGTATATACCGTAATGTGCATAAGTATTTGGACAACTAAATTAATTAATTTTCCATTTGTCCAAATGGAAAATTAATTATTTTAGGTGTCCCAAAATTCAGGCACATTATAGTCATAAGCTGCTACAGATATATTTCAAGCTTAAATATTTTTTTCAACATCTACAACTGAATATCTTCACCATTGTTTTCATATCAAAAACTGCATTTTTGAACAGTAACAATCTCCAGAATTTGTATTTCGATGTCATTTTTCAAACCTGCAATAGAATTTCTTCAGAATTTGTATTTCAATATCTTTTTCATATCTATAACTGACAGTTTCCTCAGAATTAGTGAACAATGCATTGTGAAATCTTGATACCCACATGCCAAATGTCTTTTACACATAAATACTCAAAAAATACCAAAATTTACCTCACAAAAATGTGGTTATGTCGAGTCCAGATACATTTCACTTACCCTGCCATGTTTCTTTGTTGGAGATCCTGTCTTGTCTTTTATTTTCTTTATTTTCTTCTTTGGTGATCCTTTCTCATCCTTGCTTGACTGTTTCTTTCTTCTTTTCTGCAACAAAATGTACAGACAGTCCGATATAAGACAAGAGAAAGTGAGCAGGGACTCACAAATACAATTGAATTTTAATGCAATAGTTAACAGCTGGAATGGAGATCATTTCTGTGACCTCCTGTTTGCCCTGTTGGACAAAGAAACTGTTCCAAAAAGGGATCTACATGTAATTCTTTCTTTCAAAAATTGACCAATTATGTAAAGGGAGGCAAAAATGGTAATTGCAGAGTTGATTCCCCATAAAATGGACCCGTACACCTTATTGAAATACATTGTGACTATTCATCAAAGTTGCCTCTTAGAGGGATCACACTGAATAAACAGTAATTATCTCAGAATGTTTCTTACCTGAACCTCTTTCATCTATAGTAACTCAAGTCTACTAATAGCTCGAAGGGTTTCTGTGGCTGAGTAGTAGGCGTCTCACATCTGATCGTGGGGCTGGGCATTCAAGTTCCATTGGACGCAAGATTCTGTTCGAACCTAAATCATGAGTCATTACACAAAGCTTATCATAACCGCCTTCCCATCATCCTGATATGAGCCATGACATGAGAAAAGCAACACAGTGGTTGCGTACCCAGCACAGACTCGGATCAGCCTGGGCATCTGCCCAGTCTGATCAGTCTTTGCTGTCCGCATGGAGCTAGCTTAGTCTCTTAACTATCTTTTAAGCACAAAGCAAAGACTCTGATCAGACTGGGTGGATGTCCAGACACAGCCACTTTGTTGGTTTTCTCATGTCAAGGCTCATATGATGAAATAATGTTGAAAAGGAGGCCAAACAGCCAAATCATCCAGCCATCAACTTGGACAGTAAAGTATGTATGCTACAATTATCTGACCACAAGTGGAATGTCGTCTGTGTAGAAATACACAAGCATTTACCTTACCAAAGAAGTTATCTGTAACTCTGGAACCTACCTTGGCAAGTTTTTCATAATTCTCTCTGGCTTCCTCTTCTCTGAAAACAAACATGAAATTGCTGATGATGGTAACATCTTTTTCTTTAAAGTTTGTGCACAGAACACACATGTATTGTACTCTATTTCCACAGCTGCTCATCATAACATCGGAATCCTTTTATAAACCATGAGATTGGACCTGCTGATAAGGTGTGGTTTTCAGGAAAATCATGAGATAATTTTGTTGATTCTCAACAAAAATGTATGTTGTGACCCTTCATTAGAACTGTATTGGTGAGGTGGTTCTAATGGTGGGGTCACAATGTATTTTTTCGGAGAAATACTGAAAATTATCCCAAATTACCTGTAGCACCTTCTTATATGGAGCAATGATGAAATGATAAAATACAAGCTGTTGACAGCCAAATTCTATGTGTATGCAAGTTATGTGAGTACCAGTGACAGGCACAAAACTGTTTATGATTAACTTAAATATTCTACAACTCTCGTCAAAAATTAAATTCTAAAATGTCCTATGCAGATTATAAATTCAATATTTCTTCTTTTTTTTTATCTTCAACCCATAACAACAGACATATGTATCTAACTCTACAAACCTGAAGTAATCTTCAACCCCTGACTTCAAGTTGAACTTGGCAAAATCTTGAGCAGAGAAGGGTGTAACTGTCTCTTCTTCTGTTAACAGGGTTTTCACAGCTGGTATGCCCTGTAATGTACCATTATCTTGGATAAGGCACAGATATTTCTTTAACAATCAAATTACAAACCTTTAAAGATCCCCTAGTTCTGGATAAGACACATCACAAGGAGTTTGCAGTTTTTAACCTAAAGTTTTACTAGCCATCCTGTGATTTGTCAAAAAAAATCAAAGAGAATATTAAGAGAAATGTATTGTTTTCTTGCTTAAATTCTGTTCGAATCAAAGTATCAGCTATACAAAGTTAGGAGGTCTGGGGTAAAGCCGGGTAAATTCGGACAGCGGGTAAAATTGGACAGTGGCATTGTTTCCTTGATATGTCAGTTGTTTGTAATTAAAACAAAATTAACTGGGCAAACAGCGAAAATCCTGATGAGGCGTCTCATCAGGATTTTCACCGTTTGCAATGGTATGTCCGAATTTACCCGTTGTCCAAAGTTACCCCGCTTGACCCTACCTGTTGTACATCATCACAGAAACAGAGCTGAACCAGTCAACTCAACAAAGTAAATACCGCTGGCAATGTAAATATCTATGCCGGAAAGAGTTTATCAAAGTTTCATTTCTACTCATCACGTGAGACAATAAATTTCACAGATAAACAGCTGAGCTTTTTTCTTGGTTCTCAAGTGCTATAAAAGCTGCGGCATGATGTTTGCCAAGCCAAGACTCAAATCAGCCTGGGCAGCTGCCCAGAGTCTTCACTACACTTAAATGGTAGCTAAAGGTCTAAGCTAGCTCCATGGAGACAGCTAAGACTCAGATCTGACTGGGCAGATGCCCAGGCTGATCTGAATCTTTGCTGGTTGCACATGCCACTTTGTTGGCTTTGTCGTGTCACAGCTCATATATTTTTCTTTCTGAGCATCATCTGTATAAGTCTGCCTTCTTAAGTACATCATTACATGTCCTAAACTTACAAAGTTCATACACTGTCTGAGTCGACATTTCTGTCTGATTCTGTTTGGACCACCAAACTTCTTCATGTCCTGAAATAACATAAATGTTAACAATCTGCACTTGTCAAGAAACAGGAATTCAGTATACAAGACATGCTGCCAGTATGAAACAGCAATGGCTCTACTGCTTTTGCTAATGGGGTGTATCCGAATATCACTAATTTGATTAGCCCTTTTGCACTCAGAACAGCCAAAACTCTATGGAGTTTTGGCTGTTCTGAGTGCAAAAGGGTTAGAACAGCCTTGTCAAAGGGTTAACAAACCATTAGACACAGCTGAGCTTGCGGTCCAGATATATGGTTTTGAGGCTCCTGCTCAGATAATTTTTTCTGATCTCTCACCCAAAATCTAAGCGGAACCCTTAATTAGAGCTGCTTCCTCATCAAGGTGGAGCTAATGAATAGCACAATTAATCTTTCTACTGAATATGAACAAATTATTAGCATTTGAAGCACCAAAATGAAAATAGCTGAATTTACAAAACAGTATAGCTCCAGATGACACATTTCCTGTGAATCTCTTTAGTCTTAGAATTCTCTGATATAGCTTGAACAAATATTTTTTGAAATTTTGCAGACATTAATTTTGTCACCTGCTTTTTGGGACTTTAAAAGTTAGTTGATCATTACAGTAATTTTTAACTTCTGATAATTATGTTGTAAATCGATTCATCAGATCTCCGGATAAGCTGGGGGTATTGAGGATAATTCAAAAACAATTTTTCTTATTTCTCAATGAAAACATGTTGTGACCCCTCATTAGAACCGTCTCGATGAGACGGTTCTAATGAGGGGTCACAATATATGTTTTTATGGAAAAATATAGGAAATTATCCCTAAATTATTCCTGTTATCCCTTTTATCTGGAGCACTGAATTATTATACTGGGAGAGTGAGTGTAGGGCAGGGGCTGTGGTTGTGGGGGGTATGAGTTACAGTACCTTACAAAAGTCACATCTGGCACAGTCCTCTGTTCTGTGGCAGGCAGCACAATCACCGCATCTTCTGAATGATTTCTTCTTGAGATCCTGGCAAAATATGGTTGGTGGCACATAAAATAAGATGTGATGCATGACAAGGGACCATTAGCCATGTGTGAAGAGCAAATGTTAAAGTCAGTGAAGAGCAAATGTTAAAGTCAGTCTCCTCATATGCAAAAACTAATTTGTCTTCACATTTTCCTATATATTTTACCTATACCTGTGCATAAATATTAAAAGTTCAAAGGACCATTTTCAAATGACAGGTGATATGATGGCTGGCTAGTTTGCAACTTTAAGGTTTTTCGATCCAGTTTGGGCAACACTGACCTAACATTCGTGCAACATCCATGATGTCTGGACAATGCTGGGTAGACATTGTATTAACATGGGCTGTTCACTGGGATGGTATTTCAGTGATATTGAGCCAATGAAAGTGAGTAAACTCATTTACATCTGAAAAGAAGACAGACGATTCGTGGTTTTATGACTCTTTAAACATTTATTTCAGTCATTATGGGCCAGTATGGAAATAATGACCAAGATGAAACAAACAGAACTTTTGAGAATAATCAGGACTAGATACCCTGCATTTCTTAATATCTGCAGGATACTTTTCTCAAAAGAAACATATACTGTAAAAAGTTCTAAGTACTCAGACAGACAGGTCTGAGCAAACAATTAAAACCCAGATCAGACTGCTTCTAAAGGAGCAGTCTATCAGGGTCTACACTGTTTGCCAATCCATCTGCATCTGTTTGACACATTACTGCAAATTGCAATGTAAAACCAAACTGTCCCATTTTTAGGACAATTATGTTAATTTTTGTAGGTGTCCCAATTTTAACCATATTATACTATATGTAACTTATAAAAAGTTGAATACCTCTGCTTCTCTGAGTTTTCCTTTATACTCTGCTGCGGCTTTGTCTAACACCTCTGGTTTTAAAATCTTTTCTTTCTTCTCTTTCTTTTCTTTCAACTTCTTAGACGTGTACCTTGTGTGAAGGGATGGGTTCTCAGCTGAATTTAGAAAAACATAGTTACTTATAAATTAAGTATACCCTAATAAGCTGAAGTATTGGGGCACCTAAAAACCTTAATTTTCCATGTGTTCCAAATGGAAAATTAATGTTTTTAGGTGTCCCAATATAATAAATGTTCCAAATGGAAAATTAATGGTTTAAGGTACACCAATATTTGTTCCATATGAAAAATTAATGGTTTTTAGGTCAGGACTGGAAAATTCTTGAAATTGTCAATCGTCAACAAGTCCACAGAAATGGTGATTTCAGTAATTTACACTAGGAACAGTCAAACGTTAGCATGAGCCACTCATCATGGCAAGCAGACGAGTGGAATTTTCCAGTCCTGTAGGTGCACCAATACTAAAACAAATTAGGGTAGCTACACCTCCAAGGGAGATCACTCTAAACTGGAAAAAATTGTCTCCAGCCTCACAGGGAGCTACCCTTAAAGGAAAGAAATTGTGCTCTCAGAGAGTGCAAAGGTTTTGCTTTTACGAGTAGCTCCCATACAGCAAGTGATTCACCTAGAAACAAATGCCTACTATTTTGCTAAAGTCATCTCCTTTCACAAAGTAATGGCTAAACTCTCCAGGTGTATCATATTCTTCCCTTGCCCAATTTGGACGCGTTCATTTGTCCACTTATGGATAGTTTATAAAACTTGGCATTTAGGGTCACTTTGATCAGAATTAGGAATAGTCTTATTTATATCTACATTATTTGCTCAGGAATTACAATCCAAGTTTACATTAACAGTAAACACTTATTACCATGGGAAACAGCTTAAGGTAGGTAGATTTGCACAGTTTCCAAGCATCTCAGCTTTCAATCCTACCAGTTTAACCCTTTTTTGACCAGTGAAGTTCTCCGCCCTTGTTATTTTGATGAGTCCATTTCTAGTTTTAGAGGTTTCTGGTGAATGTTTTCACTTCTAGTACATTCTGTTTAGCAATTCCTGTAAACAAACAGTGCAGACCCTGATTAGATACCACATTCAGTGGCTTCTGAACAGGGTCTGAACTGTTTGCATACTGTATATCCCCAGAATGGGTTTCAAATTTAAAAGGGATTAAACATACTCAACAGGATAGTGAACCATTTTCCATACCTTGACACTTGTCACAGTAATAGTGTTTGATATCATTGGCATCCACTTCAGTTATTCCAATACAATCTCCATGGTACCACTCCTCACAGTTGTCACAGGCTCTAGAAAAAACATGATAGTAACAAGATTTTTGCAGGAGATGGTGTCTCACCTGCTTGCACATTGTTACAAAACACAGCTAAACCAGGAAACTTGAAAGAAGTTAATGCTGCCTATACCAGAAAATAATACACACGTCTCGCCACTGCTAGTAGCAGGTGAAACGAAAAAATTCTTCTTATTATAGTGAATATGCAAACTTCCATAGGAAGCAACTCCTCAATTTTCATTTACGCTTCCCTTTCCAAAAGAGGTCATCTCTTAAAAAGGAAAGAATTTGCTCCTCTAGGAGCAAATTCTTTTTTTTAAGAGTAGGCCCCCATTTTGGAAGCAAAGGAAGCAAGAAGTAAGTCATGAATTTGCTCCTGTTTTTATGTATGGTGGAAAAACATGGAGGTGTACCCATACACCCTAAACAATAAAACTATAGAAAAACATGAATATTTGAGTCATCTTGTACAAATGTGAATGTGATGCCTTTGTTATACCTTAAAACTGATTTTCTTTCAAAACACACGAAAGTAGTATTATCATCTTAAGTAGGGAGACAAACCCCTTTTTTCTGGATCTCCTAAGGGGAGTGTGAATATTTTTTAGGGGAAGCAATTGAACTTTTCCACATTCTGTTTAGTGTCTCTTCTTGTTGGTGGTCAGCTCTACAGAAATGAGTTAGGTCTCCACGGAAGAAATTCTTTCCTTTAAGAACAGACCCCATTCTGGGTTCCTTCCTTCAGGAAAGCAAACAGTAAGAAGAAGTAAAAGCCTACACGGTGATTAGTTAACCTGCATCATCCTAGGATGGTTCCTGCTCTTATACTTACATCATAAAGCGGGTACCATCAGTTGATCTACAGATACAGTATACAGTATCAGGGGCATCAATCTGTTCCATAGTCTTCACTAACTGGACCACCTTTGCCTGCCTCTCCGGCAAATGGAATGGTTGTGCCATTTTTTGTCTCTGTAAATGTAAATGAGCCACATCATGTGACTTCCAACAATGTGGCCATTTTGTCATGTGATATTCAAATGACCAGTCTCATTTATATAGGGTAAGCAGAGACCTCACTAATGGCTCTATGGCTTTGGTCACTTCCATGGATGGCTAATGTGACAAGCAAAGGCTCTGATCAGACTGCACTTATGTGCAGTCTGTTCAAAGCCTTTGCTTGTCATCAATGCCACATCGTTGGAAATCACAATATGGCTCAAATGTGCAGCCTGATCAGAGCCTTTGCTTGTAACCAATGTCACATTATTGGAAATCACAATATGGCTCAAATGAAATCATTATTTATCATGCATGATGCAACCACTATATTTCTCTGGTTATAAGATGCAGGTTTCTCCTATAATACAACCCAAAAATTCAGATTCACCTGTATAAGACAGATCTAACTTTATTTGGTTATTTCAGAGGGGGAAATCCCCATCGTATATAATTATCCAAGACTGGTTCAGATGTATGGGATCATTCTGGATGGAAACTACCTGTCTTTTACTGTAAACCACTTATACATGTATTTTGTGGTTACTGAATTTTGGCAATATTGGCAGTTAAGGCAAGAAGCCCTAAAATATAAGTCTGCCAATATTACACTTAGTAATGGAGTTAGTAATGGAGTAACACTCTGGTAATGAAGTTGCTGACCACCTAGCAAAGGAAGCCGCAAAGGAAGCAGAGACCTTCACAGATGAACAGAAGTTTACATCGATAGCAGATGTCAAGCTGGGAGCTGGGAAATACATTATGTCACTGTGGCAGAAGCGATGGGAGAGCTCAGACACTGGAAGGACTTTCTACAGCTACTTCCCAAATTAGATATTCCAACGAGAACAGCATAAGCCAAATTCTCCAACTTCAGGCAGGTTACTCACAGCTGAATGACTATAGATGCAAACTAGAACAGACGAGGACCAACTAATGTGAGTGTGGACTGGTGGAAACAACAGAACACTACCTGCTACAGTGTCCTCTCCAAAAGCAACCAAACAACATAGCCATGGCCCTTGGAAGAGATATTAGCACACCTATTAGGACACAACCCCGATGACGACACACCCATCCCAGAACTCAAAGACATCTTAAGACGGGAGCTGGCCACCTACATAGAGGCCACGGGATGGTTCAAGCCTTCACTCCTACCTCCCCCAAGTCCGTGATCTGCTATTCCCTCCCCCAACCATCATGTCAAGTACAGGGCTGAAAAAATCCACTCGTCCGCTCACCATGGCGAGTGCCTCAAGCTACAGGACGAGAAGAATTTCTCAGTACAGCCACGTTAACTTATTAATTTCACTATACAATTTCTGTCAGCACTACTTCCATTGCATAAAAGGAGCTTTCCGAATGAAACAGCAAACACCTTTTGACTCGGATCATTTTTAGTAAATGCCAGTACTACCAGATTTTTGGGCGCCCTCCATCTGAACCTAAGGTCATTATATCTACTTACCAACAACTGATGTCAAGTATAGATGACATTTTTATGTTTGTTAAATGATTTATTTTCTTCACTTCTATTTAATAAAAAAAATTTATTTGGCCTGTAGGTGAACGGTGTATATCAGTGGTAGCTTGCAGTATTTAGTAGACCGTGTCTTTTGGTTCTGGGTTTCAGTGGACCGCTCTCTCAGACGCTCGAAAAAACATCTCATTCGGAATGCTCCTTTTACGCAACGGAAGTCGTGCTAACAGAAATTGTCACAAATTTGGACCTGTAAAAGATAATTACTCTCAGATAAAGAAGCTGTCTATAAACTACTGAGCCAAGGTTTAAAGAATATACAAATTCGTTACTTAGCACCGGCATTTGCCGGCGAAAATCTGGAAAACAAGAATTTTGATGAATGACCAACAGATTTTCGTACCCTGGCTGAAAATAAGCACGTTTCCATCCTTTCTCTGCTTCGCATCCCTATTGTTGAAATCGGCATAGGAGCTTTGCCAGCGTGCTACAGACATAAGTACAAACTCCTAAGGTAAGATAAGATCTGTGATTACAATAGTCATATACAGTAGTCAACGGTTAGGTCCTCTCATGCCAAAATCTGCCAATCAATATTGGCCTGTCAAATAACAGGAATATGGCTTATATTGATTGACTATCGATTGTCAGCCCGGTCCAACGAATTACCCTATACCACCCCAAAACATCCCAAACCGCCCATAAATCACCCCTAACCACCAAAACCAGAGCACCCCAAACCAAATTTGGTATTTTGCAGGAACTCACACTGCTTTAGAAATGAAAAAAGTTTGCTCATGCTAAAAATATTTATAATTAATGATAATTGATTTACATTTGCAGGGAAGAATTGTTATTACCAATATGTAGGCTATATTTTGTATGTGTGCTTCCATGAATCTGAATGGTATATAACATGCATATACTTACATGTGCATGTAAACATGCATGTGCTGTCAAACAAATATGCTGACATGTCTACATAGGTACATATGTACAAACGGCGTATATACATATAACATATCATCATCATATACCATATGAAAATCATCGGTCCGTGGAAACACCCCAAACCACATACATACCACCCCAAACCAGCCTCCCTGTATACAAACTAGAACCCCACCTCCACCAACATTTCAGGTCAATTGGCGAGTATTAGTTCTTTCCTCCCCTCCACCCACTTCATTCTTTAATTAACGTGCCACTGCGCAAGGGGTGGGGTTCGAATTTGTATCCAGGGTGGCTGGTTTGGAGTGGTATAAATGGTCGCCCCCTCCTCCCCCGCCCCACCCTGCATGACATACATAAACATACAAAATAATTTATTTTATTATACTGAGATTATTAATTTTTCGTTTGGGGTGGTTTTTAGGCGGTCTGGCGTAATTCGATGGACCCATTGTCAGCCTATCTAACGCATCCCGTTAACGCTTGGAAAGGCCGAATGGGAAATGGGCCGAAACGATCCCTCAAAAACCGTTTCAACCAAGACCAGCTTACAGAACCCTGCTCCGAGGCACCATTGAAACTTTGAACATACAAATGAAGCTTTAAACTGCTTACATTATTAGGTCAGTAACTGACTCTACAGTGCCGTTTTAAAGTTTTTAAGAGTCAATTCTCGGTCTCTAGAAACAACCTATGGCCGAAAGTTGAGGCTATCGCGTTAATAGGATCGGGTATAAAACCCACCACCCGCACCCGCACCCGTGCTAGAAACCCACCACCGGAAATTTTTGTGGGAGCCGTAGGATTATCAAAAACAATTTTTTCTAGATATTCTGTGTTACAATTACGAAGACTTGTATAAACAATACCTGATAAAAAGTCTTTGCTAGCGACGGCGTATTTTGGACAAAAAAGATATTTTTTGCATTTCAAGGGGTATGAAACCCACCACCCGTCACCGGGAAATTTTAATAGGTTATTTTCAATTTATGATTTAATAACAGGTTAGATTTTCACGATTTGTGTGTTTTCCTAATTGTCTACAAATAATGTATCATTTTTATATGACATTGTTTTGAAATCCGAAAAGTGTGTAGCAAACAATAGATTTTTATCAACAATGTTTACATTCTAAAAATAGATTTCCAGTACGGCACTTAGCCAAAACCAATAACCCGCAACGTCTTGAAATGGAGATGAATGCATCACTGGACCGGTAGTGCTAATTGCATGCTTGTTTAATCAACTGATTTTTTTAATTAACTGAGTATCAGTTAACCGGTTAAGATGGACTTTTCAGTCGATATCTTTGTTTTCGGCATTTTTTTGTATTACAGGACGTTTCGGTTTCTTGGTCTAGCTAAATGCTGTAACGCTGATCTATTTATAGAATGAAATATATTTTCAGAAAAACAGTTAATTTTTTCGTTTTATCAGTCGAATGTTCAGAAATCGTTGAGGAATACTAATGTTTTCTTATTAAAATGCCATAAAACACTGCAATAATAAAAACGTATTCTCTTTTTAATACCAAATCGGGGAAAAATACCAAAAAAATTCCCGGTGACGGGTGGTGGGTTTCATACCCCTTGAAATGCTAAAATATCTCTTTTGTCCACAATACGCCGCCGGGAGCAAAGATTTTTTTATCAGGTATTGTTTATACAAGCCTTCGTATTTTTTAACACAGAAAGTCTAGAAAAAAAATGTTTTTAATAATCCTACGGCTCCCACAAAAATTTCCGGTGGTGGGTTTTGAGCACGGGTGCGGGTGCGGGTGGTGGGTTTCATACCCGATCGGTTAATATCCGTGTAAGGGCAACTTCGGCTAATCACCTGAGATGGGTCCTCGTAAACACCCCAAACCACCCAATACACCACAAACAACCACCAAAACACCCTAAACAGGGTTACTAGAATTACCGGAATACACCTTATTACCGGAATATACCGGAATACACCAAAATAAACATTTTTATTATCAAAATGAACTTAAATAATGGTAGAATAGATAAACAAGAACTATTTCTAGCTCAGAAATTGCTATTTTTGCACCTGTAGTGAGAAAAAATGGACCATGGAAGGGCTTTGGATAGGTATCACTGTGCAGATTGCAAGCTTGTTAGGGTCTTTGTATGGGTCATTCACTTATCGGTTTTTACATGCAGCTGATACTAAACGACATATTTGGGATAATATTACATTTATTCTGGTAATATTAAAGTGTATTTAGGTAAATAAAAATATGTATTTTGGTATATTCCGGTAGATTCCGGTATATTCCGGTGTATTTTGGTATATTCCGGTAATTAAGTGTATTCCGGTATTTCTAGTAACCGCCCTAAACCAGCCTCCCCGTATTCAAATTAACCCCTGTCCCCTCCACACACACACACACACACACACACACACACACCGAAACAGTACCTATGTAGATTTAAAATAAAAAGAACACTTCAATAAATTATTTTTATGGGCCGGTGTAAATAGGGGATTGAAGTGAAAGACAAGATTTTTGCTAGTCTATATTTATTGAAGTTAGAATCAAAATATGCTCACCGATAAGAAATAATTCCTACAGTAGTTTCCAATATGTAATCAATCCAAAAACATCAGATAAATCCATTCACACACAAGTCGGCTCATCAAGATTTCCAGGCCCTATATATAGTGAAAGCCGTCTCCACCAGTGGAGCAGTTACGTATAGCTGTGGAGTCACTCCACAAATTGTGGAGTCACTCCACAGAGTTGTGTATACAGTTGTGGAGTCACTCCACAGGAATATCATGAGTGGAGTCACTCCACGGTTTTACTTGTTAACCTGGCATTCTTATTGAAAATATCAGACAAATACCAACTAACCTATAAAAATACGCTACACTACCCCAGTGACCTATAAATACAGTGACTCGCGTCTTCACCTTTCCGTCCAAAGAGGCGTGTCGCGCATGCGACTGTAGCGCCTCCTACCGGAGCGCCATTTTTAATACAAGCTGAATAAGCTTGAATTTCTGTCAAAAGTTAACGGCGTGTATCGGCCATTTTATCGGTGTTTTCATAGTGAAATTATTATGCAACGATAAGGTAAGCTTTGAATTTTATAATGATGTATTAGAATATAAGTTTTGTGATGATTTTGCTTGGTTTTGGAATTCATTTTTAACGATGTAAATTGAGAAACTTTGGTCACTCAAAGAAAATGGCAACGCCGCTGTAAAAACCATCACTTCTTTTACGATGTACTCCGTCGTTAATAAGGGTTGAGGTAATATTTTAGCATTAGAAAACAAAAGGGGAAGGACCAAAATGTTGTTTAATATCATTTTCATGACAATAATTTACTATTTTGATGGTCTTATGACAGTATAGAAATAGGCTTATTTATGAAAGTAGCGAAAACCGGCAAATCAGGGTGTTCAAACCCCCACTCCCCCGTTTTTGAATAAGGCTCCCAAAATAACTATTATTGAGCATCGCAATGATATTTTTCATAAAGTTGAATGCCTCATAAATTGTTTGAGTGCTATTTTATGCAATTTCGTGGCGATTTAATGGGTCAAAATAATCTTTAAATAAAACTTATTTTTCACTGTTTTCGCCATACAACAATGAGTTCAGAGGGTTGATTAGTTATGCATAGAAGACTTTGTCAGGGACCAAAGTTTCTAATTTCACATCAATAAAGGTTAACCATAAAACCAAGCAAAATAATCACAAAACTTACTATTCTGATACATCATCATAAAATTCAAAGCTTACCTTAACGTCGAATAATAATTTGATTACGTAAACATTAATGAAATGGGCGATTCACGTCGATAACTTCTGATAGAAATTCCAACCAACTCAGCTTAATTAAAACCTATGTCACCTATTTACTTCAATTTTCAATGCATGCTAAGTAAAAGATAGAGCCAAGATCAAAATCCTCAGCCAAATGCATGTTAAAATAAAAGTTTCCCGTACTTATATTGAAAACCTCTCCAGCCCGTTTTTTTTAACTACGTCAAGTAAAACTACCGTATAAAAACTTGGCAAGTTTGGTATCAAAATTTCGGAAATTAAGTACACAATTTAATGCAGACGTTTGTAAGAATACATTATATATACAGATAAAATAAAACAGTGATAATATTAAAATATTTCTAGATGCCAAATAAGCGGTCGATAGAATTATTGATTTTTTCAGCCACTCACCTGTCCAGCGGCGCGACAAGCGTCTATTGGAAAAATACCTATATTTAACTGGAGATGCTAGTCACTCTATATATAGGTCACTGACTACCCCCACCCTGGCAAAACTGAACTTCCACTGTTCAGAAAGGCAAACACATTTAAGTTCAAGTTTACAAAGCATAACATCAAAATCAATAAAATGTATTAACACACACACACACACACACACACACACACACACACACACCAAACACATCCAAACACGAAATTTAAGTCTCCACAGTCCTATCGGTGGTAAAAAAAAACGACTAAACACCAATCATTATGAAAAGTGGCTCAACCCACACATTTAGTGATAAAAATGATTCTTGCTATGCATATACTGAGTCAAAGACTTAGCAAAAAGAAGAGGGAACAAGGTTTTGAAAATGACAAATCGCTCCACATTTGTCCTTTTCTGGTTTCCCATCCGGTAATGTTAAACGACTATATGGCTTGTACATTGTATTTTTACCATTTTATACATGTGTTCAAAATAGAAACTAGGTCATATTATTTGCAAACTGAAATGACCCAAATTAATTTTCGATACCTTTATATGTGAAGCTCAAGGACATTATAATTAATGAAAATTGGCTAACCATGGTCGTTAACTGTGACAAAACTGTAGTGGGAAGCTTACAGCGATACCTCATTATAAAATATTCAACCACCGATAGAGCAATGGGGCCTTTAAGGTCAAAACAGACACAAACAAATACATGCTAGATGTGAATTAAAATCAACTTATATATAGGATCGGTATCAATATCAGTTCCATGTCGGTTTAAATTTTACTTATATTTTCAGCGTATAAAGTACTGTTTATCATAGATTCACTTTGGGTCCATCAGGAGTTGTTGTCATCGTCTGTCGTTGAACTGTGGAAAACGGAAGTAACCAAATCGATACTTGTGTAGAAACCGTAATTTTACATGCAACAAGAATAAACTGACCACTAACTGTTCGTCGTTTAACATTAGTCCTTCGTATGTTATATTCCTGGGAACAACGTAGGGACTGTCCCATGATACTCCTTTGTATTATTAATATGGTTGTCAAATTCTTTTAAGTGTTAATCGTCAGATCGAAGCTCTTATATCCCATATTCACGAATCTTTAGATAACGTGTTCAGATGCCAAGCTCATCATATCAGTTTATAAAATCCTCGTTTCGTCTTGGAATCTACTTTATAAGTTCATAAACTTTCAGCACATTTCGCTAACATTTATGTTCGATTGTCGTTATCATATAACGATCAGAAAAATCTGATGTAGTTAGTAAACCGCCTTGCCAAGTTAAGACGTTGAACAAAGATTTTGTATAATGTTTCATTGTAACAGGCTTCATATTAAATCTTGAAAGCAAAAACAGCCATTCGTAACGTCCGCAATCGTTTTCAAATGTTTTGTCAATCGTAGATATTCACAGCAATATGGGAACTTCTTGGTATGATTAGTGGTCAGTGTCCTCCCGTTGCACTACTACACTTGAAAAATTGATTACTGAATAGTCTTCATTTCAATATCGTCGTCTTGAAGGATCACCCATAGTAGTGTAACTTATGTTTGATGCAAACAGAGTCAAACATGACTGTACATTGATAATCCATAATCCAAGGAATTTGAAAATAATCCAGTGCACTCATGATAACACATGGGATGTTAAATAATTAATCCAGTTACAGAACATTGCCATTGATATATAATCCAACAGTTGAAACTCACATATTATTAAAATCTGTGCTGAGTTTAGTGCGCAACAGAAGTTTCATAAACAAACTACGAATATAGCACAAAAGTGTTTCAATATACAGATTATATTGCACTATGTAATTCCAATTTCACAACAGTATTCTAACATACACATGTACTTTATCCTCCATCTCATATAAAATATATGCAAATTTAATGTTTAATTTTTTTTTAAACTTTCCCTTATAAAATTATTCGATAAAAATGGTTAAAATTAAAATTAATATGAAATGTGTCAGTTGTATCGAAATTCTAAATCATAACTTGGGATATAAAATTTGTAATTGAAGATTTATTCCGGCAATGAAATAATTTATTTCTGAATTTCCTTTTCAACCCTGCTTGTGAAATATAATAATCCAAAGGCATCAATGAGAATGAAAGACTGAAAATGGTAAGTGGTTAATAATTGCGATGAATATCAGACTATAGCATCTCTTCTCTTCACCAGGGGTTCGTATCTTTGAGTGGAGAAAGTAAATATTGAAGCTGCAATTATTATCTGTTATCAATGTATTTAATGCATTAATAAAGTAGATTTATTGTAAATATGCTTAAGCTATATTAACAACCAACCAACATTTATTTGAAGAACAAGATTATCTTTTTACCTGAACATTATTTGGTCCGCACCGCAACTGATACTATCTACCGTTATTTACATAAGCTACTAGTGCACAGATTATGACTATTATATCCCTCTTAACTTACTAAGGCACCATTCTTTCAATTTGCAATATTTTATAACCATTTTTATTCACCATAGCAATTATTTTATTTTCACTTCCTTTACATTATTATAGAGGTATTGTCCTGCTATGTGATAGATTATTTAAAACCAATTGTAAAATCTGCATGCGTTCTTTCCAGTACTCCATTACTGTAAATGCTTTATTCTTCATAGAAAATATTTCCAACTAAGATTTGTAATTTACTTTCGTTAAATTTCAATAATATAGGGAAGGATTAGGGTGTCCCTAGGAAAAGGTCAAATGTTGCCAAATTAAACAAACACAGCATTATTCGAAAGTACGCATTAGAAAATAAACTCTACAACGGTATAAATTTTACTGAATGTGTACGCGCCAACATTATGTCATTATATTTCTTTATTTGCGACTAGCTATCTTTGCAAATATTTGCGAATCTGCAGCTCACAACAACACATGCATACATAATAATCACGCAAGAAAATGAATGCAGTGCATACTTCAATCTTTGCGAAACAAATCGCGCAAAAAGAAACACATGATGATTAAGTAATTTGGCTTAAATTCAAACTGGGTCAGGGTTATCATGCGAACCGAACAACCAACTAAATGTTTTGTACCACTTCAGAAACTGAGGGTGAGGTTGGGCCTGTAAAATCGATTTAAGCCCCCCAGTAATTCATTACTGACCGTTCCAAGGCGGTAGTTCTGTTGTGGTTCTCTGTTGCCTGTTTTTGGTGTCAGAGTTTCTGTGATGTTTTACCTTATGTATGTTCTTATTATTTTTGGTTCGGTTTGGGTTGCTGAGTGGCCACCTTTCGGGAACAAGCTGCTCACTCGGTTGGCCATATTTTCTCTGTATCTTGAGTATTTGTAATCTTAGTTGTTTCCAACTATGGTTTGAGGGCTGGATTTGGATTTTGATTGTTTCAGTTCCTGGTCTTTGCATACCTTTTTACTTTTCTCAAATTTCTAATGGCAATGCAAATGTGTTTCTTTTACATGTTGAATTATACTTTCAGTATTTTGATAGAAGACTACTGCGTACTTTAAGCAAAGGTACGGCGAAACAATACGAAAGAATTCTTATTCTTCTGGCGCGTATAAACACCACTTTATGAAAGAAACTGCCTCCAACTGAAAAATGATGCTTAATCTATCAAATACACAATATATATAAAATATCTGCGCTAGAATCAGCATTTTTAACTTGAGCCCCATTATGGTCCGACATTAGTGTGGATGCGCGCATGCCCGTGTGCAAGCGTGCGTGTCCGTATATGTGTGATATGATGACTTACGGTTTTACGTCCTTTTTAACAGTTTTTCAGTCATAACAGGACGATGGTAGAGTGATAAAGAGAGGCTGGGTGTAATGGAACTCCATTTACAATAGGGAAACTTTCTTTTTGGAAAGATTTCTGCCTCTAGCGGGGCTTGAACCCAGAACTGCTGGGTCAGTAGACCAACGCTTTACCGTCTAAGTTACCGGGTTCATGTGTGTGTGTTTTCTTCTTTTCACCCCATGAACCACTTAAAAATAAATTTTCAGCGCAAATACCGAAACCCCTGTCGAATGTGCCGAAATATAGGAACTTAATTATGTTGTTCCGAAATACGAAGGCGGGTGGAACAGGCTTGAGGACTACATAGCTCAGGCCTGTACCACTGCAGAGAATGACACACATTGGTAACTTTGTTGTTTTAGAAACCCGTACAAATGTCATTCGTAGTACCGATCCGGTTTTCTGTGATCAGCATAGCTCTAAAGAGAACCCTTTTACACCAAACTGCTGAAAAGAAAAATGCATTTTAATCACAATGATATAAAACAACTGTTTAAGTTCGCGTTAGATTAATGACCAAATAGCATCCTCTAAATCAAATCTTTAAATCTAATGAAAAAAATTAATCTATTGAATTTTAATAACTAGAACCCTTTAATTGAAAGTTAAATATAATTTGTTAAAAAGCATTCATTATGATTATATTTCTTTAGAACTACATATAAAAAAAAACTCGAAACCTTTTGTGTGACGCAATATCTGCATATACATGTAGTTTTAAACGTAATCTTGAAAACGCTTTAGCTTCCTTACTTCTCGTCCTAAACGCGTTATTTTAGGTGTAAATTGCAAAAACTGCCTATCAGATGTACGCAGAGACCTCTTTAAATGTTGCTCTTTTCCCGGGTTACCCGCATTTAAATGATTCAGAGCTTTTGCTGCTTTGCTTCTAACCTTACTTTGGTAAACACCTTTTCCTTTCTTTCTCCTTTTCTTTGGATGTTGGCGTTCATCTGAAACAGAAGTTTGACATGAATCTGTATTAGAAATATGATGCTTACCTGTTTGTTTTGTATCTGACAGATCCATGCCATACTGTGGTTGATAAGATCGACCTGCTCAGACATAGAACAAGCGCTCAAGTTTGAAAATGGCTCACTTACCGCCACCATTAGCTTGAACAGCGCCATATGTGTATGCTTATAGACTTTTACGTCTTCATTACCTGGATTGAAGACACGAGTGTAAATGACAGATCCAGAAATATCTACTTGAGTTCTTGCTATTGCTAACTTACATTTTTCCATGAAACGTCTTTCAGGTGTAAGTACCCCCATTTGATCATGTTGCTCCCAGGAGCTTCGCTGATTTGCCAGCCCAGATCTAATGACAATGGTAATTTCTAAAGCTATAACACGACCTGCTCTAGCAGAGCCATCTTTGGCTATCAAAGGTAACCTTGAACCATTAATGATGAAGCTCCCTTCATCAAAACACCAGTTACAACGAAACTTGGTAATAAAATCTTCACCAAGTAGTTTGTTATTCACTGCCTCAACAATTACCATGCTTTCATAGACAGTTTCACCAAAAGTAATTTTCATTATTGCTTTCCCTAAGCATTTTACTTTTGAACCATCTGCAGTTAAATATGTCATGGTAACCGGTTCTAAAATGGGTAATTCTAACAAGGATTTAAAAGCTTCCTCTGATATAAATGTATTTCTGGTTCCAGTGTCAATTTTCCACTGAATTGGGACACCCCCAATAAAGCCATTAACTTTCATACCACCTGTGAAAGGAACACTTTGTTTTGTTTGCAGTGCAAACATTTTAGTTTTCTTTTTGTGCTCATTTGGCACTTTCATTTGGCTCTCTGTCCTACTCCCACTGAAATCGGAATTTCTCTTGCTCTTATATTTTTTTGCTGAACAGTTACCTTACTCTTTATACATCCAACATCTCTTTCGTCTGAAGGCCCAGACAATTGGTGGACTGAGATTGGGCCAGTAGCCTCAGTCCCCTCTAGTTTAACGAACTGTTACCGTTTCCATTACCAGAAGACACTCTGTTCTCTGAAAACGGTTGCTGCTGATACTGTTTATACCTACGAATATCCGCATGGGGGTTGCGCCTTCCCCCGTTAGGATTTTTATATCGTGTTTTTTTTCCACAAACTCCAGTTGATTTACATGACGGCACAAAGCTAAGGGCCCGCCCGTACCGGTACACATACTTTCGTCTCTATCTATAACACCAAGTATATTTCTGCGTTGGTACTTATCTTTTTCCCTTACCAACTCTTTTTCTCCCATTCTTAAACATTCTTCTTGCATGGCATTAGTTACAGCCTCCTGCAAGGCTTTTGGCCTAGTTCTCTTGACAGCGAGACGAAAGTCCTCTGACTGTCCGCATTTGTCAAGGAAAGCTTTGATCGCATGCTCCTGTACAATTGGTGGATTGTCAGGATATGCCCTTCTGAAGAGGGGTTCTAGAGCCTGTCCAAAATCTCGAAAAGATTCCGAGGGCTGTTTGCGTCGCAGCTTTGCTTCCGCAATGTAACTCTCTTTCATTGCTATATGACCAAAAAACGCTCATTTAGTTTCTGTTTTAACCTCTCATAACTGTTTTGGAACACAGGGGGTAAACCATAAGCATAGGTTTCCGCTTGTCCCCTTAGTGCCGTTAGAAGCACTCTTTTGGATTTTTCAGCAGACCAGCAGTTCAGTCCAACAATATTTTCAAAGTATTGCATAAATTCATTCCAGACATCTGAGTTAGAGTCTGTAAATGTTCTACGAACCTGATACTCTTGTACCCTTGTAACATTTTCTAAAGTTCCTCTAGTTTCTGAAGTAGAGAAACTAGTGTCAGTAGAGCCTGAAGGTTTCAATACCTATGTTTCATTATTGGGACTTGTGCGCAAGGTAACGTTGGGACTGGAACTTGCATCGGTGGACTCATAGCACACATTATCAGAGTCCCCGATGTTCTGCTGGGTCTCTAATAAGCTGTTCTCATGACTTCCACCTGTGCTACTTCTCACCCCTCGGTTACCTTGACCCGAATATTCATATTTATTGGGTACTTCCAATAACAATTTTATTATTATTGTTGAAAGTAAGATGGCGACAATGCCAAGCAACCCATACATAACATATTGTTGCGATTTGATAACAACTGGCAGGTCGGAGAAATACACCCATGTTAGGACTTAACCCCGCACACACCATCAGTAGGCCCAGTCGGATTAACCAAAACCTTCTCCATGTTCTACCTACAGAACTAGATTCAGCTTGACTGGTACCTACCTTAATGTCCGAAAAGTCCAGTTTCCTTGCCCCGGGCGACAGTTTGTTTCTTGCTGAAACCCTATTTCGGGTATTTAGCTCAGTCTGGAACCCAGAGTCTAAGGGGAAGAAAAAGTAACACTTCTTACCTGATGTGTCTCAGGGGTATTCGGGGTAGTACCTACTTGATACCGTGGAGTGTCTGTCATATCCATTTCGAATATACCTAACAACTGGAAACAATTAATCTAGACAAGAAGTTAAACGTCATTTTAAAAATAATGTAAGAAAACTCTAGTAGTTAAATCATTAAAATTATTTGTAATCCGAGAACAGAGTAACAATTATAGAATGCAATTTCGTGGGAAAAAACACTCTAAAATATTGTTTTAATTATATATATCTATCTTTAAAATAAAACAAATTGCTGATTGTCATTAACTTGAAAAATTCAGATTTTTCACTTCAATAAAACCTAAATAACACCGAACCGCTGCCACCAAATTGTGATGATTTTCCTTCCGGTACGGATTTTGCTATCGGAGGCAAAACGGAAATCATACACAATATATTATTTTTTATGGGCCGGTGTAAATAGGGGATTGAAGTGAAAGACAAGATTTTTGCTAGTCCATATTTATTGAAGTTAGAATAAAAATATGCTCACAGATAAGAAATAATTCCTACAGTAGTTTCCAATATGTAATAAAACCAAAAACATCAGATAAATCCATTCACACACAAGTCCGCTCATCAAGATTTCCAGGCCCTATATATAGTGAAAGCCTCTCCACCAGTGGAGCAGTTACGTACAGCTGTGGAGTCAGGCTATTACTAAAACCTTGTACCGCACCGCACTTGGGTAAAATAGAGTACCGCACCGCCGAAGATTTCCGAACCCTACCGAATTTTACGGCCTCTAATGTAGGTAAAGGGCATGTTACTTAGTATGTGCTGATTTTGTAAATATTTTTTCTTAATTAAACATGTTAATGTACTTGAAGTATATACATATTTATATCATGCTGAAACCATAATTGCCCAGCCCCAAAACGGATTAAATATCGATCATAAATTCTCAGGTTAACTATCACATAGTGGTCCCTAGCGTTTAGATTTGGTAGGGGTTAGTTATAAAAATAAAGCTGAGATATACTTTCGATATATATTTTTGTTTTAAGGTAACTTTATCCGTATAATTTCTTAGATTTAAACAAATCGCATATACATATATATCTACCTGAAAATTTTTCCTAAATGGGTCGGAAGTGACTCTTAAAAGCATGTCAGTATTGCAAGCACCAGAAAAATACATGTTTAAATTCTTTGGAGAAAAAGCCTCGACAGTATATTGTAAATTTGCCTTATTATTACGCATGCAAAAAATATTCCAAGTCTTTAAGAGAGTTTTGCTTGCAGAAAATGGCAGAGTGATCCTAAGTATATGTATTGAGATGGAGAAGTATTTTCGTCGAATTAATTCGACATTCAATAAATATTCATTAATAAATTCATTATTTACTGTCACAGAGAAAGACAGGAACAGATCCATATATAGAGATAGCATATAACGTGAGTGCGGTAAAGTTCGGAATTTACTCGGCTCTGTACGGAAATTTCCGTGAGTGCGGTACAAGGTTTTAGCCGGTGCGGTACGGTACAAGGTTTTAGTAATGGCCGTGGAGTCACTCCACAAATTGTGGAGTCACTCCACAGAGTTGTGTATACAGTTGTGGAGTCACTCCACAGGAATATCATGAGTGGATTCACTCCACGGTTTTACTTGTTAACCTGGCATTCTTATTGAAAATATCAGACAAATACCAACTAACCTATAAAAAATATGCTACAGAATGAAGTTTAAATCAAACTTAAGGACGAAACTGGTACAAGGTCCTTTCTCTTTCTGGCCTATTCCATCTGTCTTGCATTTCATTCGGACTGATAGTTTGGCTGCTGTTTTGACAGCTTCCAGAGTTGTGACTGTACTGATGTCCTCGAGGTTTTCTACTTCTTTTGCGCCCTCGTTAGCAAAACCATCAGCAATTTCGTTCCCTCTAATACTAGAATGTCCTGGCGCCCATGCTAATTCAACAGGGAGGCCCTCCCAGGGGTTTGGGGGAGCTGGGGAGAATGACCATTTATTTTCAGAGAGTGGGGAGCACTGGCAATTATTTTCAGGGAGCTAGGGAGCAAGTTCTTAATTTTGGGGAGCTGGAAGCATTGTTAGAATGTGATTTTGTAAGATGTTTTGGGCTTCTGGGGGGCTGTGCCCCCAGACCCCCTTTATAAATATCAAAGGATATAAAAATATTTAGGAATTTGGGGAGCAGTAGCAAAATAATTTAAGGGAGAACGAAATTTTTTAAGGGAGCTGGAGAGATTTGGGCATTATTTTCAGATTTTCAGGGTGCAAGGGAGCTCTGCCCCCCCACCCCCACCCCGGCCCCCGGAGGGCCTCAACAGGTATGCCTTAATGTTTTAGGTTATCCATATCTCTGATTACTTTTTGTATGGTAGAATTAGACGTTTTGGCTTCCCAGCCTAGACTGAGAAGTCCAACAGCAGACTAACTATCAATTCAATTCAATTCAATTCTTTATTCAGATCGCCAAATGCATTTTAGCGTATCTACAACATATCATAGAAACAAGACAATGATCTAATCACATTTACCTTCCCAGCAGGCACATGGCGTCGCAGTGACGTCCCACTGACGTCCCACTGACTCCAGTGCGAGGCCACCGAGACGCCCTGTGCCCGCTGGATTTAAGGGCTGGGATATTCTGGTCATATACCCTGGTCGGGCAGGATAGATGAGAAAGAAAGGAAGTCAGGACTATCTGAGAAAGTGTGAACTTTGTCTCTTACAGTGTCTCTCTTTTCGGGCGAACTCGAGCAACATTATACTCGAGTATGGAAACGTGCTTATCGAACGTGGTCATCTCACATTCGAGCTCCTCGGTGATAGTCGAATAGTGTAAATCTCCCCTTGAATGTCATGTTTGAATTGTCTGTTTAATTAAAGCCATGGAAAGTTTAATTCCTGTAATAAACAAGCTGCAAGACGTGTTCAACACGGTTGGATCAGAGGCTATACTGTTACCACAGATTGTAGTGATAGGCGCACAGGTATTCCCACCCAATTTGTTCTTGAAATTGATGTCCTTCACGAAATCTGGTTTTCCTTCTTTCTGTTTCAGGTACAGAACAGAACAAAAAAAATCGCTCTGCCACATAGTTACACATTGTTTCCAGAGTACAATTATATAAAATATTAGGCACAGCCTAGAAGTAGCATGGAAAAACTGGTTTCTTGGAAGAATAAAAGTTTTCCCTCAAGGACTAGAGCAAGAAAACATTTCTTTTCAATGAGGATTGTTAACCCTTGGAACAATCTTCCAGAGGATGTTGTAAATTCAACATCAGTTAACCAGTTCAAAAACAGATTTGACAGATACATGGGAGACATCATGTACTCCTTTGAACCGGAAAATTTAATTCAAACGAGAGGGGGACCCCCCGGGGTAACATAAGCTTTTAAGCTTTCAACCCTAATATGAGGTAATAGGTAATAACTAACAAATCAGATTGCCTAACGGCAACATCAGCATCCTCTGAAACCCATGGGTGTATCGTTAGGTAACTGTTATTTATACCCATGGGTACTTATGCCGCTTTTTCGTCATAGCCAGACTCCATAGTCTAGAAAGCAAAAAATCCTACAAAGTATAAATAGAAATGATATCACATGTATGACAATAAAAGCCCCATAATTATAGCAATGACTGAAGTTTTATCCAATGTATATCCGTATACATCACCATCAAAATATGCTTAAATAAATGGCAAATAATGAGAAACAAGCTCATAACTAATTTTTTTGGCATAATGTATAAGAAGTTAATAGATAATTTAACCTTTCATATCTGAGTTCTGATGTTTATTTTATTAACAATGTCTGATAAGTATTTATTTAAGTAGACATAACTGGACATATTTATTTAAGTATACTCAACTGGACACATTTCCCCTCGCGAGCATGCTGCAGTGTCCATTTTCCAGCACATGTACAGGCATAAAAGAACTAGATTTCTAGCAAAAATAAAAAATAATCTTTCTTGAAAACATTTTTATGCCAACTTTTAGTTTGAAAAAATTCGACATGACGTTCCAACTGGAAAATATCTACCCTGATGCAGCGCCCCTGGAGACTGTTATTTCCATTGCATATTTTTGCAGCAATCATATGCGGCAGTACATGTAACAAATAAAATTTGAGAGACAAACATGTCTCTGTATTTTAAAGCTAAAATGAAAAAACATCTGTGCTTCCAATAACCCGACCGACCCTTATGTTTTTCCACAGACACTGAATCCTTTTTTCCAGTTGTAGCTGAAAAAGCAGAAAAATGTAATCAGTTCTGGTTTATTATGGCTGGTAGGGCTGGCACGATTAATCGAAATATCGGTTAATTGGTTGATAAGCAAAATGAAAACAATTATCGAACGATGAAATTAAGTAATCGATTACCTGCTGAAAATGTCCTGTCACTTTCTGCAATAAAATATCAGAAATTTCTCTAGGTATTCACTTCTTATTTCCTTCCAAAGGAAAACGGAAGTCTCGGAGACCAACCGGAAATGTCGAAGAGTATTTGTGATACAGAATAGGTTGTAACGAATAGCATAAACCCGTTGTGTTTTGGTCAGTTCAGACGACCAAGTTAATGTTTTGCGCAAAACCCGGAACATTTTATCAGTTCAGTAGCCTCGCTTATAAGTTTAATCCAGATTAGAATTTAGGTCCTTATTAACACGCAAATCGATAGATATTGTCCCGGTAGTTGGGCTGAAAGTAGGTACTACCAACTACCGAAGGTTGCTTATCTGAATAGAACAAGATGGTCGCTTGTTGCCAATTAGCTGCCAATTAGGAAGCCAATTAGCTTGGATTGGCATATCAGAAGACAAGATTTAATCAAAGGTAATTGATAATTTGAATAGTTATCAACTGTATGTTTGTTAGTGTACCTTGTCAAAACGTTTTAGCACAAATCTGTGCCACCGAAGCTTCTGAACATTCCCATTTTCAATTTGCCTCATTCAGCGATTACTAATCGGTTAATTATCGAAACAACCGGGCGGATAATGGATTACCATTTTGGATTGATTAGCCAGCCCTAATGGCTGGTCTGGTCTTTTTCGGTAGTTAGCAGTACCTTTCAAAATGACAGTGCCCGCAAGGCAGCAAAATTAACTGATTAAATTGTTTTTTCTTGCATTTAGTAACATACAAAATAGGCTTTCAGTCATTATAAGAAACTTATATCTTTCATAAGCAACATCTTTCTTATATTGGCAACAGTACATTTTCAATTTATGGCTTATATTTCAATTTTAAATGAACAAAATGGACACTGAAGCAACTAGGATGAGGTTTGGTGGCTGATCATAGATTTGTGATGTCACCAATTTTTAGCTCACCTGTCAAGGTGAGCTTATAGTATAGCCATGGTCCGTCGTCGGCGTCGTCCACACTTTTAAACACCAATATCTCCTAAATCAGCAGGCCAATCTTGATCAAATTTTATGTGTAGCATTGTTGGGGTGGGGGATTGACTGCATTAGGTTTAAGGGTAGATTGTATTGGAACTCTGGTTGCCATGGCAACATATAGCTCCCATAGACTTATAATGGGAAAAACTTCAAAAATCTTCTTCTCTGAAACCATGAGGCCCAGAGCTTACATATTTAGTATGTACCAATGTCTAATGGTCCCCCACATAAATCCTGCCAACCATGCCCCTGGGGCCCAAATTGGTCACGCCCTGGGGGTCATTAGCTCCCATAGACTTACAATGGGAAAATCTTAAAAAATCTTCTTCTCTAAAACCATTAGGCCCATAGCTTATATATATAGCATGTATCAATGTCTAGTGATCCCCTACTAAAATCCTGCCACCCATGCCCCTGGGGCTCAAATTGGCCACACCCCAGGGGGTCATTTGTTTATATATAGCTATATAGCTTAAGAACCTTCAAAAATCTTCTCTGGGAACCATGAGGCCCAGAGCCTATATATATATATAGTATGTAGCAATGTTTAGTGGTCCCCTACATAAATCCTCCCAACCAAGCCTCTGGGGTCCAAACTGGCCACTCCCCGGGGGTCATAAGCTCCAATAGACTTATAATGGGAAAAACTCAAAAATCTTCTTCTCTTAAACCATGAGGCCCAGAGCTTACATATTTAGTATGTACCAATGTCTAGTGGTCCCCTACATGAATCCTACCAACCATGCCCCTGAGGCCCAAATTGGCCTCGCCCCGGGGGTCATTAGCCCCCATAGACTTACAATGGGAAAATCTTAAAAATTCTTTCTTCTCTGAAACCATGAGGCCCATAGCTTATAAATATAGAACATTTCAATGTCTAGTGATCCCCTACTTAAATCCTGCCACCCATGCCCCTGGGGCCAAGGTTGGCAAAATGCCGGCAAATATGAGTATTTTCCATGCCGGCGGTATTTACCGGTAAATACCGGCAAATACTGGAAAATACCGGCAAATACTGGTTGATTGAATTGACCAGCCTGGAATTTATACAATAACCCACACTCAAAATACATTGGTGTATTTCAGTTATACTGATCAACTGACTTAATATTTATACTGAAGATTAACAACTGTGTCTCCTTATTTATTTAATAATTTATCTAGTCAGTGAAATTTTGAACTTTGTTTTAGGGAAAAAAATAGCCTGTTTCGTAGCTGGACATTTCTCTCTGTGGGCTTGGAGCCATGGAGCTTTGGCACTAACTACTGTTTTTGCAATCAATAACTGTTTTGCAATCAATACCTCTGGCACTGGTCTTGTTGTCTTGGTCAACAACAGCATAGGATCTCTTGGCTTATGGTGAACAGGAGTTTGGTAATGATGTGTGATGGTTCAGTTTTATGACAAATTATGACAAATTATTATCTGACTGCTATAATGTATTCAAGAGCTGAAGCCATACTAAAGCTCAAGCAATACCACTAATTGTCTAACATTTGAATAAAACAGATAACCATTCTGACAACTTATTGTTTCCATTCTTGCCCCAAGCAATTCTCTGCTCCCTTAAAGACAGGACTTCTCTGCCGGGGGGGGGGGGGGGGGTCTGGTTCCCAGCACATAACAATGGTAAAGGTGTGAAAATCTAGTCAACCAATCAGTGGACCAGAATTAACAGTTATGAAGATTTTATTGGCTGATTGGAGGTGTTGACACTATGAGATCAAGAGACAGAATGACACTGTTCTGTTCTGTTCTGTTCAATTCTCGTATCGACGTTACCCAAGTGGCTCAACGGTACGTAACCATAGTTGCACACACCTGGCGCCGGGTGTCCGTCCAATGAATGACACTGTGGTAGTTAATCCTCCTTGGGTGTCACAGGTGACTGGCCAGGTGCACAGGTGAATTTACCTGTAATTTCTTACCTGTTTTGTTATGCTGTTGAGTTAGGAACAAATAATAACGTTCAACCAAGATACTGTTCACACTTGTGAAATTGTCAATTTTTAGCTCACCTGAGCCGAAGGCTCACAGGTGAGCTTATAGTATAGACAGGCATCCGTCGTCCGTCGTCCGTCGTACGTCGTCCGTCGTCCGTCCGTCCGTCAACATTTTCAAACGACATCTCCTCTGAAACTACAAGGCCCATTGTAACCAAATTTCATATATAGCATCTATAGGCAGGGGGAACCAATAATACTGTTTTTTATCCAAATCGCTTTGGAACTTTGGTTGCTATGGCAACTTAAAGTTTCCATTGACTTGTATGGGAAAAATAGAAAATTTGCATTTATTGCTATGTCACTGCAGATATTTTGACAAAACTTATACAGAAATGTTTCTTGAGTAGTCCTCTATCAACCACCTGAAATTTATGTCAGTTGCACAATTTGGCTGGTTGCCATGGCAACCGAATGGTTAAAAATAGAAAAAAATGTTCAAAAATCATCTCCTCAGAAACTATGCAACCAATAAAGCCCAAACTTCACAGAAAGGCTCTTGGTACTGGCCTCTATAAAAGTACTGTTTTTCTTGGCAATTGCTCTAGCAGTTTGGTTGCTATGGGAACTTAAAGTTGCCATTGACTTATAATGGGAAAATAGAAAATTTGCATTTATTGCTATGTCACTGCAGATATTTTGACAAAACTTATACAGAAATGTTCCTTGAGTAGTCCTCCATCAACGTCCTGAAATTTATGTCAGTTGCACAATTTGGCTGGTTGCCATGGCAACCGAATGGTTAAAAATAGAAAAAATGTTCAAAAATCATCTCCTTAGAAACTATGCAACCAATAAAGCTCAAACTTCACAGAAAGGCTCTTGGTACTGGCCTCTATAAAAGTACTGTTTTTCTTGGCAATTGCTCTAGCAGTTTGGTTGCTATGGGAACTTAAAGTTGCCATTGACTTATAATGGGAAAATAGAAAATTTGCATTTATTGCTATGTCACTGCAGATATTTTGACAAAACTTATACAGAAATGTTCCTTGAGTAGTCCTCCATCAACGTCCTGAAATTTATGTCAGTTGCACAATTTGGCTGGTTGCCATGGCAACCGAATGGTTAAAAATAGAAAAAATGTTCAAAAATCATCTCCTTAGAAACTATGCAACCAATAAAGCTCAAGCTTCACAGAAAGGCTCTTGGTACTGGCTTCTATAAAAGTACTGTTTTTCTTGGCAATTGCTCTCGCAGTTTGGTTGCTATGGGAACTTAAAGTTGCCATTGACTTATAATGGCAAAATAGAAAATTTGCATTTATTGCTATGCCACTGCGGATATTTTGACAAAACTTTCATAGAAATGTACCTTGAATAGTCTTTAACCAGCCATGTTAAATTTATACAAATTGCGCAATTTGGCTGGTTGCCATTGCAACCGAATGGTTAAAAATAGAAAAATATTAAAAAATCATCTTCGCAGAAACTGTGTGGCCAATAAAGCTCAAACTCTACAGAAAGAACCTTAGTACTAGCCTCTATAGAATTACTGTTTTTCATGGCAGTTGCTCCAGCAGTTTGGTTGCTATGGCAACTAAGAGTTTCCTTTGACTTATAATGAGGAAAATGGAAATTGGCAATTTTTGCTGTCTAACTAACTACAGTTATTTAAAAAATTTTCTACAGAAATATTTCTTGAGTAGTCCTCTACGATTCATATGAATTTTCTCCAAATCGCTGAATTTGATTGGTTGCCATGGCAAAATATAGTGTAAATTTCGAAAAAAAAAAAAATCTTCTGCTCAGAAGCCATATAGGGGATGAAGCTGATATTGTGCAAACGTGTTGATGACAGTAGTTTCTACATAAATTTTATTCTTTTTCTTCCAATCCCATAAGAACTTTGGTTGCTATGGCGACTTATAGTTTCCATTGACTCATAATGGGAAAAGTGAAGCCATGAGGGGGATGAAGCTGATACTTAGCATACATATTGATAATTTTAACCTCTACCTAAAGTATGTTTTATATTATCATTGCCCATGTGAATTTGTTGCTATGGCAACTTAAAGTTTCCATAGACTTATAATGAGGAAAGTGGACATTTGCTATTTATTTCTGTGTTACTGCAGATATTTTGACAAAACTTCACAGAAATGTTCCTGGAGTAGTCCTCTACCAGCCATATGAATATTTCCCAAACACCTGATTTTGATTGGTTGCCATTGCAGCTGAAAGGCCAAATTTTCACATTTTTTTTTTGCCAAAGATCTTCTGAGAAGCCATTAATGGGGGATAAAGCTTATTTTTTTTTGCATACATAAATGGTGTTTTTTATTGCTGTTGTGCATGGTGTTTTGTTGCTGTAACCTCAGTGCCTCAGTGCTCAGGTGAGCGATATAGGGCCATTGGCCCTCTGGTTTTGTCTTAAATTCATGTTTTGGCTGTTTCAACCTGCTTAATTTGTGAAACATTTTATTCTTAATGATGGTAAACTAACTTCATATTTAGTATAAAAATTAACTAAAACATCTTTAAGTCATTAAGTTTGAATATATATTATTTTAAGTTACCTTGGTTTTGGTTTTAGCAAGATTCAATGGTAAAAAAGTTCAATCGACCAGTATTTGCCAGTATTTGCCACTTTGTGAGTATTTTCCAGACCGGTAAATACCGGTAAATTCCAGCGGTAAATACCGGGGGTGGAATTTACCGCCCAACCTTGCCTGGGGCTCAAATTGCCACGCCCCAGGGGGTCATTTGTATATACATATACAGGGATCTCGGGGACGCCGAATTCGGCGTCCGTGGACGCGAAAATTCCGATCCGGACGCCAATAATTGCCTTCCGAGGATTCCCGCGGACGCGATATTTTTCCGGCTGTACTCCTTTAAAATCTCCTAAAATGTCAGTTTTCACAAGTTGTGAAGAAGACACACGTCGCTGACACCTAGAGGAGCCATTTATCTGAACCCATAATCAATAAAATCGTCGTAAATGCTACCTGTTATTTACCTGGAATTTCACACCTTCTTAATCCCCACTACCGTAGCAGGGCACGTGTCAGTTTTACTTTCTTAATCGCTAATAACCGGCGATCTTTTGATCAATATAAACAAATTGGGTCAACACGGTATCTTTGTCTTAGATCTACCGCCTCGCATTACTGGTCAGTTTACATCTTTAGAAGTACCGCATGGCATTAATTGACACATTAGTGGCTGTGTCAGCAAATTAAAATTACAATATATTACTCTCGCCAATTGGATGAGAGCCCGAGAGGGGCAACTGCCGTCTCATAAGAGAATCTTTTACGAGAAAATTTTGATTTTCAGGTAGATCTAGCCTGCCAAAGTATGAGCCTTTTCTAAGGCACGTTTTCTATTTCCCAACTGTCTGTAGTACGCTCGTGCGCTGTGCTTGATGGGTGTTGCACGTGTATATTAAATCGTTTTTTTTTAACTTGGAAAATGCAATCGGTAATTTCAAGTTGCTAGAAGCGGCCGTCAGAGGTAATTATGTAATATTTTAGCAAGGCCAGTTGTTGCAATTCCCGGAAACCGGTGACTTTTTAGATCCTCGGTTCCTGCACTTTAAAATTCTTTCCCGCCGTTTTTAGTCTGTTTCCCGCCATATCTCGCGCACCACGTGCAGAACGAGTACCAATGTAGATCTATAAATAACGCTTTGGGAAATCCGCGAGTTCTAAACAGACATTTCAACACGCGGTATAGGAACTCTTATTGACACAGATAGGCGCAGATTTTCGCAGTTAATGTATAATTCAATAAACAAATGAAGATTTAACGACAGGTACCCATTCATTAAAGTGTAAATCAAACTCGATTTGGACATAAACAATCAGTCTGTGTCTCAAATTACGAAAGGCAAAATAGATCTACATCTAAACGGATTTCTGCGTTTGATGTCAGCGGGTGGGGTAAGGTGCGTCGACGTGGGGGGGGGGGGAGATCGTTGGGATAAGTTGTAATTATTACTGAAAGCAAAGTTGCAGTGGACTGGACATCACTGAATAGTACTGAACTCTGAACTGTAGCTATTACATGTTACACTTCTGCTGAAGGGAAAAGTAAATTGATACCTTTGACTTAAAATGGAAGATTTACCAAATAATTGTCAATGTCATATCTTTTTACATTTCTATAATATAATCATTTGATGTCCAATCACAAAAGCATTGCCCTTTGCCCATCCAGTCCTGTACAGGCCCTTTTCATCTTTTGTATTCCTCAGGGACCAAGGTTGGCAAAAAGGCGGGAAATACTCACATTTCCCAGGACGGCGGGAAATACTGGTAATTCCCGGGAATTACTGGTAATTCCCGGGAATTACTGGTAATTCCCGGGAATTACTGGGAAATTGGTCTGCCTTCACCTAGAAAGTTTTAAATATGCATTATAACAGCTATAAAACTATATATGCATAGCAAAAATAATTAAACATCCCTTTATTTAAACATCAAACAAGAGTACAGATAATGTATTGTCTAGATCTCCATATGCAATCAAATTATTTTCTTATACGAACTGTCCAAAGATGAGTTTGCATGTACAGTTGTCTCTCTCTATCAGTAAGCTGTTATAAAACACTGAGATTAAAAGTACCTCCAGTAATTGTCACCTGACAGTTAAATAAAGACAAACTGTTTTTCACACCTTCAAAGTATTTGGTCATTACTTACAATAGGAAGCATAGTTAATCAATAAGATATATATTCTCTAGAGATGCCCTTTGGGGAAGAAAAAGACATTACAGGACTTCATCAGGTAACCTTTGGACCACAATGTCCACACACCATTGTTTAATTAGTCAGGTGACAAACTCAGTGATACATGCAAGAAACTGGAGTACACACTCTTTTTGTTGAAGTTGTGAATCTATGCCCAGCTTTGAAAACCTTCACAAGTTTCTGTCAAATTTTGGTATGATCAAACTTAAGAACAGATTAAGTTATTCTGCAGAAAGCTCTAGTCTTTAGCAGTAATAAACCAGCAAGGGTCAGCCTAGTGGGAGAAATTGTCTCATTATGCTGACTGTTTTCTCCCCATTTTGAGCTGGGTGAGAAGTCAAAGTGTATTATGTATAGAAAATCCAAAATTTGGAATAAAACCTGTCCCTGAAATTCAGAAAATGTCGCAAAACTTCTCCTTGTCTGAGAAACCTAGGCTGACCCCTGAACCAGGTAAAACTGTAGCTCAGTTTAGTATATATATTTGCATGAGAACCAAATGATAATAAGATCTTGTGTTTACAAATAGTGTTGAACCACCACTGTTAAGTGATTAAAGAAGGGATTTTACAGTCTGTTTTTTTTTCATGGAAAAAGAATTTTAAAAGCAATTTTCTTTGAAATTATAGCCTTTGACATAACCAAGAATCATCTGCTGTGTCCTCTAGCATGGACCAGTCCTGAAATTTACAACCTTATTTGCATGATATGCCTATAAGTGATAACAAATAAGAGCTATCAACTTAGATTTAAGGAAATATGACAGAATATTTTAAGAAAAACAGCTCTAAAATTTCATATTTCCCAGTATTTCCCACTTTGGCCAAATTTAGAGTATTTCCCAGGACGGTAATTACCGGTAATTACCACTGGGAATTCCCGCCACCGGTATTTCCCAGCCAACCTTGTCAGGGACAATATCATAAGACAATTTTAACTAGATAAATAAGATTATTTTAAGGCTACATTTTATGTTAAAACATATGGGACTCCAATTTTTCAGGATGGGACTCCTACTTTTCAGATGGGACTCCTATTTTTGGAAAAGGAGGAGTCCCGGACTCCTATTTTTAAAATTCAAGTGAGAACCCTGATATATATATAAAAAATCAAACTAACGAGATGGAATGTCTGTAAATAATTTAATTTTCCCTATGCATTTCACTGTATAAGATCATCAGGGGAATAATGGCGTTGTATACATAGTAACGGCGTTATACCGTTACGTTATTGTGCATATATATTTATGACGTCATTTGAAACTGTTCAGTAATGGATTAAAAGTGTTTATGAAATGTTTTTCCATGTTTAACCTAGCTGAAACGTTTTCCGTAAACAATTTGTAAAACGGGAATATTTTAAATTTTGGTTCAGTTTTGCAACAGTCGTCTAAATGTTTGCTTACTGGTATTTGTCTTACCGAGGGGTCTCTAATCTGTTGCTTGTGTACTGTTACCCTATTTCTTAGTTTGTCACCAGTTTGGCCTATATAGTATTCGCCGCATCCATTGCACGAAAGAACATATATTACATTTGAAACTGTACATGACATTGACGTCTTCACTGTAAATATTTTACCTTTAAAATTGAATTGGTTGCCTTCTATCAAATATGGGCATAAACCACATTTAGCTGATTTGCACTTTTTGACTTCTGCCTTCCTGGTGTTAAAGTTAGATCTAATTAAAAGACCTTTAAGGTTTTTTGGTTGTCTTTTACTTTTTATTATTCTAGTATTTTTTAAAATTTCACTCATGGTATTGTCTTCCTGTAAAATCGTTAGATTGTTTTTTAATATACCAAACATTTCTTTGTTTTGAGGATTGCAAGTGGATACATAAGGTAGAATATTACTTCTTTCTTTCGTTTTGGGGGTTAAGCATTCTTTTCTGGACATTGACATAGCTTTTTCTATTCCTTTGTTAATTACAGTGTTAGGGTAGTTTCTGTGGCGTAATGCTGTTCTTAGGTCTGACATTCGTTTTTGTGTCAAAGTATCATCGGACACTATCGTTCTGATGCGTTTTGCTAAATTAAATGGAACATTTACTTTGGTATGCTTTGGATGACATGAAAAGAAATTTAAGTATTGTTTTGAGTCTGTCTTTTTATAAAATATATCTGTTTTAATATTGTATTTATCTTTTATTACCAGTACATCTAAAAATGGTAACTGCTTTTCATTTATTTCCATTGTGAACCTTATGTCTGGGTGTAGTTGATTCAGATGTACATGAAAAGATTTTAATAAGTGTAGATCTTTCTGCCAAAAGATGAAACAATCATCTAAAAATCTTTTCCAGTTTTCTTTCACAAAACTGGAAATTTCTATACCATAACTCTCCTGCAGTTTAGTATATAGTTTTTGCTCCAGAAATCCGAGGACTAGAGTCGCATATGTTGGTGCAAATTTTGTACCCATTGCTGTGCCTTTAATTTGTTTATAGTAAACATCATTGAATATAAAATTGTTATTCTCAAGAATAGTCCTGGAACCTTCTAATATGAATTCTTTTGTGAAGCGATCGTTTATTAGATCTGGGTATTTTGATAGCCAGTAATTTAAAGCATCAAAGCCAAGATTATGTGGAATGTTTGAATATAAACTAATGACATCAAAAGACACAAGCAATGTTTCGTCAACCACAGTTGTGGGAACATGTCTTAAAAAGTCCATATCGTCCTGAATATAACTGTCCACATGTTTTACAAAAGGTTTCAGTAGTATGTCTAGTAAGTTGCTTAATCTATGTGTTTCCGATATGGGACCGGCTACGATTGGTCTGAATTCCAAATCCTCTGGATCGTTAATTTCAATATAATCTGAGTTTGTTTTAGAACAGGCGTGTTGTATAAGTTTACTTTTATGGATTTTTGGAAGTCCGTAAAATGTGCTTGTTTTAAAATCGAAATTTATTAAATAGTCTTTTTCTTTTGTGGAAATATCTTTAGATAATTTGAATAATTCTTTTATTTTTGAAAATGATTCTTTGGAGCATTGTTCATTTATTTGTTTATAGTAGGTCTCATCTTTTAGCATATTCTGTACTTTCGTTTTATAAAACTCAATGTTCATAATTATTATTCCGCCACCTTTATCAGCTTCTTTTATTATTATATTCGGATCATTTGCTAATGATTCTATTGCCTTTCTTTCTTCCGAGCTTATGTTATGTTTTAATGAATTATTTTCTTGCAATCCTGAAAGTGTCGAAGTAATTGTTTTGGTTGTATCAATATATTTTTCGAGTGTCTCATTTCTTCCTTTAGGAGGCATAAAATAACTTTTATTCTTTACAAGAGAATCATCATCGTTTGTGTTGTCATTATAGAAATATTCTTTTAGTCTAAGTTTTCTATAAAATTCGTCAATGTCAGTATTTAAATCAGTTGTATTACTTTTAATTGGAGTTGGTGTAAATTTTAGACCCCTCAGTAAGATACTTATTTCTGGTTTTGTTAATTTTCGTTTTGACAAATTAAATATTTTTATACAATTTTGAAAGTTTGAATTTTCAGCTAGGTTACCTGAATCTACGTCGGAAATGTTCTGTCGAAGGTGTCCTCTAAAAAATAATCATTTTCTGATGACGTATCTGTTTCCTGCATACAGTCATTGATGTTGTTTGTATTATAGTTTCTTCTTTGACCTTGATTTCTTTGATTTGGTCTTCTGTTCATATTCCTTCTGTAGTTTTGACCTTGATTTTGAACCAGTGCCGAAAGTAATTGCTGTAACATTTGGTTGTTATGTTGTCCCTGAATGTAACCTTGTTTTCTGTTGTTTGTATTTCGCTGTCCTGGGTGTTGTTTAACAATGTCGGCAAATGTCGTCTGGCGTCGTTGGTTCGTAGGGTTTTTGGTATTGAAGTCCACCGTTTTGAAAAATGGATTGCAGTTTTCATGCTCTTTAGAAAACTTTTCTGCATATGATTTTAGCCAAGCATCATTTTTCAGCCATCTTTTTTGTGAAATTTCTTCGTTTCGTTTTGTTTCGTAACACCATAGTTCGAACAGGTATTTGGCAACCTCCCCGTGGCATCTTGAAAGTATTGCTTCTTGTATTTCTTCATCTATTCTTTTCGTGGTCTCTATATTTGCGGATGTTCTTAATCGATGAAGTTCTATTTGCATTTGAAAGTCATTAATTACACCACGCTCTCGTATTGCTTTTTGTTCGTTATTTTCATTTGTAATCTCTTTCTTTTGTAGATAACGTGGAATGATCGGCGGTTTTTGTTCAATCCACTCAGAATATGCTTGAAAATGTCCTTGGTTTTTTATCATATTCCAGTACGCATTTCTGCGTTGTCCCATTCTTACACCCCACATTTTGTTAATCTGTGTCTTTATTCTTAAAGCTTCTGTCTCGATAATATTTTTTGCTACATTTGTGCTGTTTAATTGTGTTTGATTTGTTGCTGCACAGGATTGCGGCATTTGTTTTGTAATTTCTTCCACAGTTTTTGCAAGTTCAACCACCATTTCTTCTTTGTTACAAGCTTTACTTTCCGCTTGATTGTTCTGTACGGTAGCTTTTAAATCATTTATAGCTGTAATAATGGTAGATAATTTATTACTTATCTCTTGAAGTAGTTGTTGCTCATTCGGCTCCTTCGGCTCCTCTGGCAATGACATATTTGACTCCGACGATAAAGTGTTGTCTGTACTAGAATCCATTTTTACTCGCTTTGCGTTACAGTTTTTGCCCATATCGTCTCCGGGTCCGGAAGATATATAGGTAAAAATACAAAAATAATGTCCGGAACCAGAACTCTGTATATAAAAAATCAAACTAACGAGATGGAACGTCTGTAAATAATTTAATTTTCCCTATGCATTTCACTGTATAAGATCATCAGGGGAATAATGGCGTTGTATACATAGTAACGGCGTTATACCGTTACGTTATTGTGCACATATATTTATGACGTCATTTGAAACTGTTCAGTAATGGATTAAAAGTGTTTATGAAATGTTTTTCCATGTTTAACCTAGCTGAAACGTTTTCCGTAAACAATTTGTAAAACGGGAATATTTTAAATTTTGGTTCAGTTTTGCAACAGTCGTCTAAATGTTTGCTTACTGGTAAACACTTTTAATCCATTACTGAACAGTTTCAAATGACGTCATAAATATATGTGCACAATAACGTAACGGTATAACGCCGTTACTATGTATACAACGCCATTATTCCCCTGATGATCTTATACAGTGAAATGCATAGGGAAAATTAAATTATTTACAGACGTTCCATCTCGTTAGTTTGATTTTTTATATACAGAGTTCTGGTTCCGGACATTATTTTTGTATTTTTACCCATATATATATATATATAGCTTAAGAACCTCAAAAATCTTCTTCTCTGGAACCATGAGGCCCAGAGCTTATATATTTAGCATGTAGCAATGTTTAGTGGTCCCCTACATAAATCCTCCCAACCAAGCCTCTGGGGTCCAAACTGGCCACTCCTCAGGGGTCATAAGCTCCCATAGACTCATAATGGGAAAACCTTAAAAAATCTTCATCTCTGAAACCATGAGGCCCACAGCTTATATATTTGGTATGTACCAATGTCTAGTGGTTCCCTACATGAATCCTGCCAACCATGCCCCTGGGGCCCAAATTGGCCACGCCCCAAGGGGTCATTAGCTCCCATAGACTTACAAAGAGAAAATCTTAAAAAAATCTTCTTCTCTGAAACCATGAGGCCCAGAGCTTATATGTGTAGCATGAAGCAATGTCTAGTGGTCCCATACATAAATCCTGCCAACCATGCCCCTGGGGTCCAAATTGGCCACGCCCTGGGAGTCATAAGCTCCCATAGACTTACAATGAGAAAATCTTGAAAAATCTTCTTCTTTGAAACCATGAGGCCCAGAGCATATATATGTAGCCTGTAGCAATGTCTAGTGGTCCTCTACATAAATCATACCAACCCTGACTCTGCAGTGCAAATTGGCCACGCCCAGGGGGTCATAAACTCCTTCAGACTTACAAAGGGAAAATTTAAAAAAATCTTCTTCTCTTTAACCATGAGGACAAGAGCGTATATGTAGCAAGTAGCAATGTCTAGTGTTCCCCTACATAAATCCTGCCAACCTGAGGTCCAAACTGCCCAAACCCCAGTGGGTTGTTTGTTTATATAGAGCTATATAGCTAAAGAACCTTCAAAATCTTCTTTTATGAAACCATAAGGCCAAGAGCTTATGTATTTAGTATGTAGCAGTGTATGGTTTGCCTCTACATAAATCCCGCCAATCAAGCCCCTGGGGTCCAAACTTGCCACACCCCATGGGGTCATCGAATCCTAGAGAATTGCAGCATGTTTATTAGCTTACCTGAGCTAGAAGCTTACATTTTATAACTCAGGTGAGCGGTCTTTGCCCTTGGGCTACTTGTTTATGATGTCCTGAAACAGTTTACAACCCGTCGCTAGCAACTTGACACATGCCATGTGAGAGGCGTAGCTGCATTTTGTTTTACCCTCTGGAAGATAAAATATTGTCAACAAATAGTGTTTTCCATCGAAATTCAAGATGCAAACTGTGTTTACGCCACCAATTAAAGACCTGATAAACACACTGGGCTGCTCAAAATTTACGTCAGATCACTCGCTGGTTTAAAAGTTAAAATTTTCCTGTCTTGAAGCTTTATCGGATTTGAGGTTAATAAGTTTGTTAAAAGTGGCAGAAAAAATAATCCATCATGTGCCAGTCCATGTAGGATAGGTAAATCTCACCCTCAGGGCCGGAATTTCAACTAGGGAATCGGCAAGCCTTGTCCCTGCTAGAAATTCAGACCCCTAGGGTGAGATTTCCCTATCCTACATGGACACACATAATGGATTGTTATAATCTTACATGCAACCTGAAACATCTCTTGCTTATTATTGGTACCGTCTTGGTATGGAATAGAGCCAAATTAGATTGCTTTATCACCAACGTAAACAAAGGACAAAAGTTACCTTCAGAAATTTAAAGAGCGCCAGATAAGAGGCAGTATTGAGGATAATTCAATGATAATCTATGTTATTTTCTCATAGAAACATACACTGTGACGCCTCATTAGAACAATATCGCCAAGACAGCTCTTTTGAGGGGTCACAACTTATGTTTTTATGGAGAAATATAGAAAATATCCCTAAATTATCCCTGTTACCCCTTCTTATCTGGAGCACTATGTCATTGTACCCAGTGTTGCTTACAGTTTTAGGACTCATTGGGTACAGAGGATGTCTTATTGGAGACTGTTCGTTAAGGTACATGATGAAACTACAGATTGAAAACAGGCACATTGTTTACAGGATATAGTAGCAAAAATATGTTTGGGCTAGGTGTGATTGGCACAGCTAGTTTTTCTCTTTTCTTCAGAGTTCTGGGAAGAGTTCTGTTCTAGAGAGTCTGGTTGGTCGAGATTTTCTTCCCCGAGGTACAGGTATTGTGACCAGGAGGCCTTTGGTCCTGCAGCTGATCCATGTAGACAAAGAAGATGTGGAAGCTCGAACTCTAGACAGTGGCGGTAAGGCAGTCAGTATGATAATACAGAGCCCTAGGTTTGAGGGATTATATGATGATTAAGGATTAATTATACATTAAAACTGCATAAAACCATGTTGTGTCCCCTCTTACCTTATCTGCTTAGTCAAGGTCTCTCGGATGAGAAGTCACAACATATGTTTTTGGTGAAATATGAGAAAAAAGGGAACAAAGGCATCAGCAGATTCATACCCCTTCTTATCGTAGCCATCTTGTTAACGCTGTTTAGATGATGAATCAAATCAGAATTATAATATGAGCCGTGACATGAGAGAACCAACAAAGTGGCATGTGGGCCCAGCGAAGACTCAGATCAGCCTGGCCATCCGCCCAGTCTGATCAGAGTCTTTGCGGTCAGCAACAAGGTAGCTTTGACCCTTAGCTACTCTTTAAGCACACAGAAAAGATTCTAATCAGACTGGGCTAATGCCCAGGCTGATTTGAGTCTTTGCTGGGCGCACCTCCCACTTTGTTAGTTTTCTCGTGTCGTGGCTATTAGTTATTATAGTTATTATCTTACTGTTATCATCTGATAGACTAGAGCTGTGGGAGCAGTAAGAAAGGACATGGTGTTTTATTAATTAGATTATATGAAGTCACTGGTATGTTAATATGAGGTCCCCTGTAATTCTGTTAATTTCTTGTAGAAGAATGTGTTTGATTATGATGTGGTATTGCCCCTCATTAAAACAGCCTCACCAGGTCATTTTTAATGGTGAGCTACACCATATTTTAATCAGAATAGATTATTCCCACTACTCCAAATAAGAAGGATATAGAGGATCTTACACGAGTGGTCATTTCATAGGGGAATTATGAAATGAGCCTTTGGGCGAGTTTCATAAATTTCATATGAAATGACCACGAGTAAGGATTCTTTTATCATTTGACCCTTCAAAATGGGATTTTAATGCCTCCAAACTGAACATTATTTCTATAAGAAAACGCATTGTTGACATGGACGTTGTCAATGACATTATGTGTATTACACATGTGGTCATATGATTTTTATGACACAATGTTATCCACTGAATAACCTCGACGTCATTTGATAAAATAGGATAATAAAGAGATAAAATTTATGATTCTCGATAAAAGTATATATTGTTACCTCCTTGTTAGAACTGTCTCGCCAAGACAGTCTAATGAAGGGTCACAATTGCCCAATGCTTAAACCTCGGCCTAAAATTGTTCTCAAAATTCCACCAAATCTGGAGCTCTAATTTTGTCTAATATGGCTCAGTCTATTTATAGATGTGATAAAAGTAGAGGAATGGGGCAAGTTTCTCCACACAAAGAACAAGATATATACCGACTTTGAGGAGATACGAGATGAGATCAGTAATGAGACTGACAGAATGTCGGGAACTAACAAGGTAATTGTTCTGCTTAAGGGTGTTTTAGGATAAGAAAAAATGTGCTATGTATGCATAGAAGTATTTATCTCCCTTTAACACTTGGGTCTACTCCTAAAGGAAAGATCTTGCTCCACCAGGGGAGCAAATTCTTTCCTTTAACAGTATCCCCCCAGATATCAGGTGATACATTTAACACTTTTGAATTAAAGAATATAACCAACCTGTGGATCTGTAAAAAGGTGACCCTTGTTTTACCTCATTCATAAAAACATGTGGTGACTCCTCATTAAAACAATCTCACCTAAACAGAGCTCTAGATAAGAGGGGTATTTGATGATAATTGAGGGATAATTTTCTTTATTTCTCAATGAAACCATATGTTGTGACACCTCATCTGAACCGTCTCGGCGAGACGGTTCAGATGAGGGATTACAACAGATGGTTTTATCCAGAATTAACAAAAATTATCCCTAATTATCATCAAATACTCCCTCTTATCTTGGGCACTGCTAAATGGTTTTAATGACAGGTCACAACCTAATGACAGGTCACAACCTGTTTTCTGAAAGAAATAAGAAAAATTACCTCGGAAATATCTGAACAACCCCACCTTTAATTGGAGCTGTGTTTCTGATTTTCAGGGTATTTGTCCAGAACCAATCAACCTCAAAATATATTCCCCCAAAGTACTCAGCCTGACCCTTGTTGATCTACCGGGGATGACCAAAGTACCTGTTGGTGACCAGCCATCAGACATTGAGACACAGATAAGTGAACTGTGTAAGCAGTATATTGGTAACCCAAACTGTATCATCCTTGCTTTAACAGCTGCAAATACAGACTTGGCGACATCAGAGTCATTGAAATTAGCAAAAGAAGTAGACCCAGATGGTATGTATATAATTCTTGAGAATTTCCAAAAAAAGAAAGAAAAGTTAAAAATTGGAACTGTTTGTTTCAGAGCACAATTGGTTCTCGTTATCTCAAACACTGATGTCTCAAAGTATCCCTTTTGTGTCAAAGAATATAGTTTGGACACATTTCCTATTTTTCTTTACATGTCAACTACAGATATCTTAAACTACTGGTAGCTCAACATAAACTTTTTGGGACAAGAAAATTTACTTTGAACCTGTTGAAATATCATTAGTTTCAGATGAATTTCCACTTCGAAATATTGAGAGTTAACTGTAAATTAGTTTGTGGTAAAAGAATGACACATGAGGACAATACATGTCATTCTGCAATTCTACTGTTACAGGTTTTTTGCCTTCAAGACAGTGCCGTCCTTTTGGTTTCTAAATGTTTGTTGCTTTGTGAAAGTTGAAGAAATAATAAAATGTTATTAACATTTGTACAAACACCAAGAAGAACACGAATTTGGATCAGATTATGATTGAGCCCTGTTATTTGAGCTGTAAGATCTGAGAATCCAAATCTTTTAGAGTTTGTTATTTTTCTGTTAAAAATTCTTTTATCTTTTCTGACTGAGAAATGCCACCAATCAAAAAGTTCTGGTAATTCTTTGGTGTGCATGATAATGTGTGCGGAGAAACAATATGCATTCATTTACATTATACATCTTCTAGGTCGCAGAACCCTGGCTGTAATCACCAAGCTGGACTTGATGGATGCCGGGACTGATGCCATGGAGTTACTGTGTGGAAGAGTTATACCTGTGAAATTAGGGATCATTGGAGTCGTAAATAGAAGTCAGGCAGATATCATGAACAAAAAGGTATGTTGTCATAGCCCCAGATAAAAAAAGTTTCAAGGTGCATGCATTCACATACAGGGGAAGCAACTCTTTTTCAGGTTTTCCTCCCTTTCCATCTTCCCTTTTGAATGGGGGTCAACTCTTAAAGGAAAGAATTTGCTCCTCTAGGAGCAAATTCTTTCCTGTAATAGTAGACCCCTTTTTGGAAGGACTGGGTTATCCAGGAAAGTAAACAGGTTATCACAAAAGTGGTTCCCCTTAGAAAAATGGTGGAAGAACTTGAGACATACCCATATACCTTAACACATCTTCTTCAAGTTGCAAATGTTAATGTATCAGCTATTCAGTATGGCTGATTTTACTGAAAATCATAGAAGGATTTATCATAAAAGCATTATTCCAGTAACTAAGATTTCATAGCGAGCATGCTGCTGCATGTTTTAATGAAGTAAGTTCTTCCACCATTTGCAAACTTCCAACTGTCAGAAACTTTTGCTTACTGTAATTGTAAAATATTTGTAATTCTCATGCTCAGCAATTTCGCAGGAATTCCCAAACACAACAAAAGTTCTGAAAATTGTTATTTATTAAAGTTACTGTTAAGTTACAAATACTTATCCCCATGAACAGTTAATAAGAGTTCATGAGTATTTGTTTTATTGCAGGATATGCAGGAATCTCTGAAAGACGAGGGGTCATTTTTACAGAGAAAATACCCAAGTATTGCCAGTAGAAATGGAACACCGTATCTCGGCAAAACTCTTAACAGGGTGAGATAATGTGACACTAATTCAATCTGTTGTACATATCATACATGTTACTCTGGTGTATCATAATTATAAAGACACCAGAACAGAAGTACCGTTTACTCTAAGATATACTGGCATTGTTGCTAATGATCTTACTATTACCGATGGTAGACTGGGGTTGTACAAGTGTGAAAGGTCATGATAAAATCCGATCATGAAATTCTAATGTGATGTTGTTGCATCTATGTTTGAAAACAGGCAAGCAAAACAGGGTAAATAATTTGAACACTGCAGTCTTAATATGAATTTATGGTTTCAAATTTATGATAAACAAATTCTCAACAATGTTAGTTTACATACCATATACGCGGTAATTTTCGCAGGTTCAAAATTTGCGGTGGAGGGTAAAAAACATAAACATTAATTTTCACAGTTTAGTCCAGGCAAACTGGCGATTTTTTCCCCAAACCCAAAACAAATTGCAACAAAAGCTTTTTTTGCATTTTTGTTGAGGACTAACATTCACATATGACATATCAAAAGTAGGATAAAATCGGATAATGCAAAATATATTTTTTCTGCATTTTTACATGTGCCTATTTGCATCTTAAATATACCAATTATTTGTAATGTTTTATATGACATACCATTATTGCTGTGAGTTTCATTTCTAAGAACCTATTCTGCCTCTGCCAGAATTGAATCTAGAAGCTTAAAATTGAATTTGACAAATTTTGTTGTTGAATGTAAATCCATCTAGGTCTTAAAATGGTATAAATTACCCCACCCACTTTATTCTGCCTTAAAATCTGAAGTGAATTTTTGAAGGTCAGTAACTGAACTGCAACACGAAATATGTCATACTGATGACTTTTCTTAGCATAAACATGCTTCAGTTTAGAATACTGATCTCTGAAGACATGAGAAGCCCCAATCAAAGGCACAAAGAGCAAAATACTACATGCTTAATAACACAAATAGTGCAACATACTTATGAATAGTCTTTGTAGATCTCCTCGGCAGGATTTATGAAGGGGACCACTAAACATTGTTACATACTAAATATGTAAGCTCTGGGCCTCATGGTTTCAGTGAAATGATTTTTTAAGATTTTTCCCCATTATAAGACTGTGGGAGCTAATGACCCTTGGGGCGTGGCCAATTTGGACCCAAGGCATGGTTGGCAGGATTTATGTACGTGACAATAACACATTGCTAAATACTAAATATGTAAGCTCTGGGCCTCATGGTATCAGAGAAGAAGATTTTTGAAGGTTCTTTGGCGATATAGCTCTATATAAACACAGGAGCGGCTGTAGAGTAGTGGATAACACGACAGACTACCAATTCAGGGGTCGCAAGATCGATCCCCCGCTTCTCCGGTCTTTCAGATGAGACTTTAAACCGAGGCCCCGTGTCCATATGACCTCGTTGTTGGTGGGACGTTAAACCCGAGTTCACTCACTCGCTATATAAACAAATGACCCCTGGGGTGGGGCCAGTTTGGACCCCAGGGGCTTGGTTGGCAGGAGTTATGGGACACTAAACATTGCTACATACTAGATAAATATTTAAGCTCTGGGCCTCATGGTTTTAGAAAAGATTTTTTTATGTTTTCCCCATTATATGTCTATGGGAGCCAATGATTGATCCCAGGGGGTGGAAGGGGTGGGGATTTGGATCCCAGGGGCATGGTTGGCAGGATTTATGTACATGACCACTAACCAGTGCTAACCATTGGTACATACTAAATAATATGCAAGCTCTGGGCCTCATGGTTTGAGAGAAAAGATTTTTGAAGGTTTTCAGCCATTTAGCCCTATATTAATAAATGACCCCTGGGGTGGGGCCAGTTTTGGACCACATGGGTATGGTTGACAGGATTTATACAGGGGACAACTAAACATTGCTACATACTAAATGTTTAATCTCTGGGCCTCATGGTTTCAGAGAAGATTTTTTAAAGTTTTTCACTTTATAAGACTATGGGAGCTAATGCCCCTGGGGCTTGGCCAATTTGGACCCTAGGGGCATGGTTTGCAGGATTTATATAGGTGACCCCTTACCATTGCTACATACTAGATATGTAAGGTCTGGGCCTCATGATTTCAGAGAGGAAAATCTTTGAATGTTCTTTTGCTATATAGCCCTATATAAAGAAATAACCCCCCTGGGATGGGGCCAGTTTGGACCCCAGGGGCATGGTTGGCAGGATTTATGTAGGGGACCACTAAACATTGCTACATGCTATATATATCAGCTCTGGGCCTCACGGTTTCAAAAAAGAAGATTTTTGTAAGTTTTTCTGGTCATAACTCTGTGGGAGCTAATGACCCCTGGGGGTGACAAATTTGGATCCCAGAGGCATGGTTGGCAGGATTTATATACGTTACCACTAACTATTGCTACATACTAAATATGTAAGCTCTGGACCTCATGGTTTCATAGTGGAAATTTTTTTAACGTTCTTTAGCTATATAGCCCTATATAAAGCAGTAGGCCCCTAGGGTGGGACCTGTTGGGACCCCAGGGGAGAGATTGGTAGGTGTGATGTTGGGGACCACAAAACATTGCTAATTACTAAATTTAAGCTCTGGGTTATGGTTTCAGAGGAAAAGAATTTAAAGTTTTTCCCATCATAAGTCTATTGGAGCTTTCTGTTACCATGGTAACCAGAGTTCCAATCCGATCTGCTCTTTAACCTTATGCAGTCAATCCCCCACCCCAACAATGCTACACATAAAATTTGATCAAGGTTGGGCAGATGATTTTGGGGGTATGTTTTAAAGGGTGGAAGACGACGACGGACTACGGACCAAGGTTATATGCATACTATAGACTCTCGTTGACAGGTGAGAACATCCCATATTTTAACATGAAATTTTCAGTTCCCAGTTCCATGCCTTGACCTCAAGGTCACTGAGGGGGCAATGGTGTAAAACGTAAGACCATTATCTAGCAAAGTGAAAGTATCAACTTAGGCTATCAATGGGTTAAAGAGATATATGGGTACCCAAAAGGTGGACATGGACACGGGTGCAAACACAGAGGCCGACACTGGGGTGACAACAATAGCTCTTCCTGAAGGTCGTTCAGGCGAGCTAAAACAATGACTTCTTTCCAGGGGAGTGGGCGGGTGGGAAGGTGGCTGTTAGGCTGGAAGGAGGTATAATTTGAAAATTTTGAACCAGAAAAGTAAACATTTTACCATTTGTGAATTCAAAAATGTCATGGAGGTCATCACCTAACATCCCAAAGCATGTCCAAGTTATCTGCATATTTAACCCTCTAGTGGATTATCCTTTCAACACATGAAGTATTCAGCCGGGCCACATAGTACAGTCGGTAGCGCATCTGACTCAAGAGCCAGAGGTCCCGTGTTCGATAACCTGTCCGGCTACTTACTTCCGTTTCTCCTTCCGCTGATTCAAGAAGGACAGTTGTCAGTTACTGGCGAAAGTATGTGCACTTAGTACTGCTTAACGGCATAGGAGGTCTAAGCCGGCCTAAGAATAGTGTCGTAAGGTTAACCGAACGTCCCGACATGACCATGGCCGTTACCGTGGACGTGAAGCAACAAAACAACACTCTCAGATGTCCCATCATTTGATAAATAGGAGTTACATCGAGCTGTTTTCTTCTATTGTTGTGTCACAGTCTTCATTTAAAAACATTGATTCTGTTTACTATCTTCATTACAATCCACATTGTCCATCTGAATGGAGATTATGTTAAAAGCAAAATTTGCACTGGTGGGTGGGGTAAACCAATAGTAATATACTACATGATCGACCGGTTATGCACAATCAGCAAATCTAATGGTAGACAAAAGCTAAAGAACAGTATATAACTGCTTTATCAACGACTTCTACGGATTTAACTTGTCTAGAAATGATGTTTAGAAGTGGCTTTCCGACCAATAGTAGCTGTGCGGTGGTTTAAATCCTTCGAAAACAAGACATATGAAAAAAATCAAGTTTCGCATTCTCCGATTTTGTCCTACTTTTAGTATGTTAAAAATGTAGGTCTTAGGAGCTTATTACTGCAAAGAAACCTTTTGTTGCAATTTGTTTTAGGTTCTCCCACAATTTGACTGGACTAGTTAGCAACATGCGGGAACAGCAAAACTACTTCTTTTTCACTTGAGCCAGTTTCTTCATCAACCTGCGGCAGGGCTGCCGTAGATAAATGAAAGAACTGGCTCAAGCGAAAAGTGCCAGCAATTACTGAAGCAAATAGAAGCAAAATATATGAACACTGTAACTACAGAAGATACTTTGTAAGAAACAGGAAATTATTTTGCGATTTTAATATTTGCGGTTTCTAAGTGACCGCTAAATACCGCGAAAAATGGAACACCTCGAAGATTGTCTTGTATACGGTAAATTGTGTGTAGGAGGATTATAGGATTGTACCTGCACTATGTTATGTGTTACATTTCCTTTTCTTGTAGTTACTGATGCACCATATACGTGACTGTTTACCGGACCTGAAGACCAGAGTGAATGTGTTGATGGCACAGTTTCAGTCTCTACTCACCACATTTGGGGAACCAGTTGATGACAAGGTACTTTATAGGGTGTTAGGTTTAGGTCATGGAAATCTTACAGAGCCGGGACGCGTAGCGCAATCGGTAGGGCGTCTGACTTATAAGCCAGAGGTCCTGGGTTTGATACCTGGTCCAGCCACTTACTTTCATTTCTCCTTTCGCTGATTCAAGAAGGGCAGTTGTCAGTTACTGGTGATAGTAAGTGCTCTTAGTACTGGTTAACCACATAGGAGGTCTAAACCTGCCCAGGAATAGTGTGGTTAGTTTAACTGATTGTCCCGACATGACCATAGCTGTTTACCGTGGACTTTAAGCATCAAATCAATCAGTCAATCAAAAATCCTACAGAAGTGAGAAAAAGATGCTGACTTTACTCATCTACAGTCATCTGTTGGTATCTCAAAGTTGAAGTTCATCTCAAACTACTGATGTCTCAAAGTAAATTTTCTGATTGCAGAAAATTTACTTTGAGATACCAGTAGTTTGAGATATTCAGAGTTGAAATGTATAAAAAAAATGGATATCTGAAGTTGAAATGTAAAGGAAAATAGGCAACATGTCTGCACTATATTCTTTGATATAAGAGGGCACTTTGAGATGGCTGGATGACTTGCAATTTTACATCCTTTTCAACAGTATTTTAGTCATATCAGGATGATGGTAGAATGATAATGAAAGGCTGTGTGCAATGGAACCCGTCTACGGTTGAAAGATTCTTGCCTCAAGAAGAGCTCAAACCCAGGCCCGTTAGATCAATAGGCCAGCCCTTAATCCACTGAGTTACCGGGGCTCCTGGGCACTTTGAGATATCAGTGTTGAGATAATGAGGGTCAACTGTATCAGATAATCAGAATCAGAATCAGAATTTTTACAACATAATGGTGATAGTATCATATTTATTTAATCATATTGGATTTCAATATACATATGCAATGGGGTTGGGCCATAAATTCTAACAACAATAGTTGTGGTCCTTCCCCTCTCAAATGTATGATAGGTTAAATATTTCAGAATAAGTAGTAGTTCAATGTACGTGCTTGGATTTTCCACAGCCAAGTTTACACTTACGAAGTTTCCTTACCAAACAGATTAGACCCTGAGTAAGGTCTGCACTCATTGCACTTCAACCAACAAATTTAAATTTATAACAGGAGAATAAATGGACCTATCTGCATTTCAATAAGGGCAAGTCATTTCACATGTAACACAAATTTAGATATTTGGATAGTGAATGTGTGAATGATTATTACCAATCTAACAGCATTTTAAAAGTGTTTGGTATGTAATTGAAGAAAGAGAAAATATAAAGAAAAAGCTATGTTGTATTGCAAAGTGTGTATATTAATATTAATTGACACAGTTTCAAGAAAACATGTTGTATTGTCATATGAACTGTGCATGCCAGGCTGAATGTGCATACCCTGGTCAGTGCATGTACAGGTTTCCTTTCGAAATCAAATTGGCTAAGCTGTTCCTGGAGTGACCTGCAGACTGTTTGGCTAAACTGCACATGTGAAGGCTGGCTATCGCATGGGCTCTTCTTTGAGCAGAGCTCTAGATAAGAGGGAGTATTTGGTGATAATTAGGGATAATTTTTGTTTATTCTGGATAAAAACATATGTTGTGACCCCTCATCTGAACCGTCTCATCGAGACGGTTCAGATGAGGGGTCACAACATATGATTTCAATGAGAAATAAAGAAAATTATCCCTCAATTATCATCAAATACCCCTCTTATCTACAGCTCTGTTTGAGGTAGATTTTCTCACTCATGGCTAAGTCATTCTTTACTGTATTTCAGAGTCACCTACTACTACAGATAATAACTAGATTTGCTTCTGCTTATTGTAATACTATAGAAGGAACAGCGAAGAATATAGAGACTACAGAATTGTAAGTTTAGTATCTCTTATCAGCCGCGACGCGAGAAAATCAACAATGTGGTTGTGCGCCCAGCGCAGACTCAGATCAGCCTGGGCATCAGCCCAGTCTGATCAGAGTCTTCGCTGTCCGCATGGAGGTAGCTTAGTCCCTTAGCTACCCTTTGAGCTCTTAACGAAGAGTCTGATCAAACTAGGCAGATGCCCAGGCTGATCTGAATATGCCCTGGGCGCACAACCAGATTGTTGGTTTTGTCGTGTCGCGGCTCTTATAGCTAAGGAAGGCATGTACATGTATCTGCAAAACTAAGGCAGTATCATGTATCACTTAATCAGTGCTTTAGATCAGAAGGGATAACAGGAATATTTAAGGGTTAATTTTCCATTATTTTTCATAAAAACAAATGGTTTGTCCCCTCATTATAACTGTCTTGCCACGAGAAATAAGCAGAATTACATGTATCTCAGAATTATCTTCATAGACACACCTAACCTGGCGCTCTGAAATAGCCTAATCTAGCTTAAGATGCATAATATACTGGGTATAGCTGAGTTGTTAGCTCACCTGAGCCATAGGCTCAGGGTGAGCTATTGTGATCACCCAGTGTCCGTCGTGTGTCGTGCGTCGTCAACAATTTGCTTTAAATGACATCTTCTCTGAAACCACTAGGCCTAGGGCTTTAATATTTGGTATGAAACATTGTCAAGTGGTCCTCTACCAATTTTGTTCAGATGGTGGCCCCAGGGTCCTAAATGGCCCTGGGGCAGGGGGTCTTGGGTTAGAAACTAAAAAATACATTAAAATCTTCTACTCCAGAACTGCTTGGCTCAGATGCTTGAAATTTGGTATGTAGCATTGCCTAGTAGTCCTCTACCAAGTTTGTTCAAATGGTGGCCCCAGGGTCGAGAATGGCCCTGGGGCAAGGGGTCTTGGGTTCGAAATTAAAAAATACTTAAAAATCTTCTACACCAGAACTGCTTACCTCAGATGCTTGAAATTTGGTAAATAGCATTGCCTAGTGGTCCTCTACCAAGTTTGTTCAAATGGTGGCCCCAGGGTCCTAAATGGCCCTGGGGCAGGGGGTCTTGGGTTCGAAACTAAAAAATACATTAAAATCTTCTTCTCCAGAACTGCTTGGCTCAGATGCTTGAAATTTGGTATGTAGCATTGCCTAGTAGTCCTCTACCAAGTTTGTTCAAATGGTGGCCCCAGGGTCGAAAATGGCCCTGGGGCAGGGGGTCTTGGGTTCGAAATTAAAAAATACTTAAAAATCTTCTACACCAGAACTGCTTACCTCAGATGCTTGAAATTTGGTAAATAGCATTGCCTAGTGGTCCTCTACCAAGTTTGTTCACATGGTGGCCCCAGGGTCCAAATGGCCCCGGGGGAGGGAGTCCCAGATTTGAACCATAGATATACATAGAAAAATATAAAAAAATCTTCTACTTCAGAACCGCAAGGCTCAGATACTTGAAATTTGGTATATAGCATTGCCTAGTAGTCCTTTACCAAGTTTCTTCAAATGGTGGCCCCAGGATCCAAAATGGCCCCACGACAGGGAGTCCTAGGTTTGAACCATAGAAATATATAGAAAAATATTTAGAAAATCTTCTTCTTCAGAACCACTTGGCTCAGATGCTTGAAATTTGGTATGATGCATTGCCTAGTGGTTTCTAACCAAGTTTGTTCTATTGAAGATGCTAGGGTCAAAAATGGCCCCACCCCAGGGGATCCTGGGTTTGAACCATAGAACTACATAGAAAAAAATTAAAAAATCTTCTTCTTCAGAACTGCTTGCCTCAGATGCTTGAAATTTGGTATATAGCATTGCCTAGTGGTCCTCCACCAAGTTTGTTCAAATGATGGCCCCAGGGTCCAAAATGGCCCTGCAACAGGGAGTGCTTAGTTTGAGCCATAGAAATACATAGGAAACAATTAAAAAATCTTCTTCTTCAGAACCACATGGCTCAGATGCTTGAAATTTGGTATGATGCATTGCCTGGTGGACTCCTACAAAGTTAGTGTAAATGGTGGCCCTGGGATCCAAAATGGCCCTGGGGCAGGGAGTCTTGGGTTTGAAATTAAAGTGTACTTAAAAACCTTCTTCTCCAGAACCCCTTAGTGCAGATGCTTGAAATTTTGTATGATGCATTGCCTAGTGGTCCCTTACCAAGTTTGTTCAAATGAAGGTGCCGGGGTCAAAAATGGCCCCTCCAGGGGGTCCTGGGTTTGAACCATAGAAATACATAGAAAAATATTCAGAAATCTTCTTCTTCAGAGCCACTTGGCTCAGAGGCTTGAAATTTAGCTTTTAGCAATGCCTAGTGGCCCTTTACCAAGATTATTCAAATGATGGCCCCAGGGTCCAAAATGGCACTGCCCAAGGGGGTCCAGGGTTTGAACAATAGCAATACATAGAAAAACATTCAAAAATCTTCTTCTTCAGAACCATTTGGAAATGGTTGCAAACTATGAGGTTTGTTCAAATTATGACCCTAGTTTGACCTTTAACCTTTTTGCTCAGGTGAGCGATTTAGGGCCTCTTGGCCCTCTTGTTAGAAGTAGTTGGCTATGGTGTAAAGGGCTAATTGTTCGATTCCCAAATGGGTCAGCCTGCGACTGAAAAACTCTATATGTCAGCCTAGCAGTTTTGGAATCTTGGAAGGTTAAAGGCAGTGAAAGAAGTGGGATGGACTCAGTCTCTCATGTGATATGCCCTAGGTACATTATCCTCGAACACTCACTGCTAAGTTTTGAAGCCTTACCTTCTATGTATGGTAATATAGTTTGTCTTTTCTTGTCTTCATACAACTCAAATTTCAATTTTATTGTAGGTGTGGAGGAGCTAGAATCTGTTTCATCTTCCATAACACATTTGGGAAGACCTTAGAATCTATTGATGCACTAATGGGACTCTCAACTATGGATATACTCACAGCAATACGCAATGCTACTGTAAGTTTTGAGCATTATTTGTATGAAGCTTTGACATGATAAAAAGAATTAACTGGATATCTGATGATCCCTAATACTACCTACCAGAATTTCAGTTTTCCCAGTTAACTGGAGTGCCCATTTACAAGAAAAATCTGCAGTTAATACACTTCCATTTAAAACCTATCAAAAATCAGGATACCCAGACAACAGAAAAATCAGTGGGTAATAACCAGTAATCAAGATAGTTTTATTAGGAGCTCTGATTGACTGTTTAGTCACACAAACACTTTGCAGAGTTGAACAGTCCCTTCCCTTGTTTCCATACAGAGTTTCCAGAGTACATAGATACTTTATATGTACAGAAAAGACTGATGAGACCGTGGATAAGCAGGCTAATCTGAGTACATTGTTGACATTATAACATGATTAGGAGTCTGTCATTGAGGGATGACTTGTATTAGTTTGTAGTTTTATTAGCCTTTTGTGACTAAGTTTCATTTATGTTCTTTAAGGGTCCTAGGCCAGCCCTGTTTGTCCCAGAAATTTCCTTTGAGCTGCTTGTGAAACGTCAGATACGTCGTCTAGAGGAACCAAGTTTACGTTGTGTAGAACTAGTACATGAAGAGCTCCAGAGAATCATCCAGCACTGTGGGACTGAGGTCAGTCAGGTCTACTTTCTGTATTTTTGTCAGAGCTTGAGATAAGATATAGTATTTTGTGATAATCATTCCTGTGGCCCTTCCACCATAACCACCAAAGATTGGGACATAAGAGGGGGTGGTAGGGTGACTGTTCTTGTGTTGGGTAATTGTATTTGAGAAAGATAAATCAAGATTATAAAGATGAATATCAATTTTACAATTGTTTATATATATGATAGCTGAAATCAGTCTTATGCAATAATCAAAATATGTTTTGCTGAAAATGAGTGTGGTACATGTATTACTCTGAAAAGAAATACATAGATTTGTTGATTGCTATTTGTTTATTTATTTGCATATATGAGTGTGTTATTGATTTTCTGATCCAAATAGCTTGATAGTTATTGTAATGATTTTCTTCTGTATTTCCACTGCAGCAAGAAATGATGAGATTTCCAAAACTCCATGACAAGATTATAGATGTTGTCACACATTTACTAGGCAGACGACTTCCACCTACAAATACTATGGTAAGTGTATTCATGTGAATTTCATGTATAAAACGCGCTGGGGGCGTTGCATTTTACGAAAGGGTTAAACCATAAATTGTAGAAACTCAGCCACTGCCAAAATACGTCTAACTAATAGCATTTAGGTGAATGGGTTACTTTCAGGGGAAGTAACTCTAATTTTTGCCTCCCTTCTCAGTAAAGGTCGGCCTCAACTCTAAAAGGAAAGAATTTGCTCCTGTAGATGCAAATTCTTTTCTTTAAGAGAAGACCCCATTTGGAGAGCTACCTCATCCGGAGAAGCGAATAGAAATTTATGCAATTTAATTTAACGGCTAGTTCAGGAAAGTGGCAGAGGGTGTTTATTAGAGAATGGGCGTTTATAAGGATTAATATTATAAGGATTAATATGGTATGTTAAACTTTGCCCGATTTGGATAGAAGAGTGGAGACGAGATGCAGTGAAACATACCACATACAGCATAAGAATGTCCTACTGATATTGGTCTAAGATAAGACAAAAAATGCTTGGTATGTAGAAGATGCAGGATGGTGCCTCTTTGTACCAGGTTTACTCTTGTTTATCCTATGTTTATATTCTTTCTTGGGGATTCTCCCCAAACCTTAATGGCTTTTCATTGCACAGTCTTTCAGAATCACACTCACATTGTCCTGGTATGACTGAAATATAGCTGAAATAAAGATTTAGTATGGTAGATGCAAATTTGTACTGCTTCTGTGTCACTGAATTTTCTAAATGTTTCCAGGTTGAGAATCTAGTCGGTATAGAACTGTCCTACATTAACACAAAACATCCTGATTTCACCGAGGCACAGATTGTACATAAAGCTTTGACAGAAGACAGAGATGGTATCAAACATCTACGAAAGGAGCTACAACAGAAACAAATAGATGATAAAGAAAATAGGGTAGGTATCTACATTAAAGTTTGTATAAAAGAATATGAGGGACAGAGCAAGGTGTGAATTTGAGATCTGTGTTCGCAGAATTTCATGTTGCTATACTTTAATGTTAAAAAACCCGAAAGACACCATCTGTCATGTCTTCCTTACGGAATGTAGAATGAATGTGGAAGGAAGTCCCTATCCCTGAATTCAGTGCTCCAGACAGAGTTTATTTTCTTTATTTTTCAACAAATACGTTGTGACCCCTTATTAAAACCATCTCGCTGAGATAGTTCTAATGAGGGGTCACAACATGTTTTTAATGAGAAATAAGTAAAATTATCTCTGAATTATCCCTGTTACCCCTTCTTATCAGGAGCTCTGCGGAATTTAATAACCGAGTTACATGTAGTGTGGTTGGTTGATTAGATAAGACCTAGCAAGCACTAGTTATGGCAAAGCACTGATAGCCCTTAAGGTGGTGATAATCACTGATTTGGGACAAAGACAAAAATCTGCATAAAATACTCAAAATAACACTGATCTTTCCAAAACTTAGCAGATGCCTTCTTTGTGTTGTTTCTCATAATTTAGAATCCCAAAATGCAGCATTTGTTAATGTTAAAAAGTGTTTTTATAAGAGAAGATCAAAGGGTAATTTTCTGCGAATAAATCTGAAAAAATAATATCATTATTGAAAATATACTTAGTGCTTAGAGAACCTTGTTGCATAATGGAGAGCGTCCTAGCAATTATTTTTTCAAACTCTTTCACACATTATCAGGCTGAGCAGATGAAAAAAGATGCAGTCTGTGTCCAAATTTTTTTGTCAAAACACACAGGTGAAGCAGGTGAGACTATTTTAACAAGGTTGAACAGTTTCATCTACACACCACTGATCATGTCAGTAATGTATTATTTATATTGTACGTGTATACATAGGTATGCTTGCCTACCCTATATTTAATAAATGCGTCCAGTGTACATTTACTTTGTACATGGTTGAACATTTGAGAAAAAGCTACCGTTTTCATCTGGTCTACATTACAATTTGAGAAAGAGTTGGAATAAATAATTGCTAGGACGCTCTTCATTATGCAATAATGCACCTTCAGCACTACGTAAATTTTCAATAACGATACTATTTTTGCAGATTTATTCGCAGAAAATTACCCTTTGATCTTTCCTTATAAAAACACATTTTTAAGCAGCATGTACGTCTATTTTGTATTCTAAACTGTAAAGAACAACAAAAATAAGAAGTCTGCTAACTTTCAGGGAGATACGTTACTTTTTTATGGTTTTATGCAGATTTTTACATTTACCATAAATCACCACCTTAAAGCGCCAAAACTTAAAATTGTTGAATTGGCAAACAGTGTAGATCTAGATGAGGTGGCTCATAATGAGCCACCTCATCTGAATCTACACTGTTTGCCCTCTAGTGTGTTCGAATTCTCAATATAATATCGCTTGGACGAAACATTTTTTGAAATTCTGCAGACGTAAATTTTGTCGTCTGCTTTTTGCCGCATTAAGGGTTAGTAAACGGTTTGGTCAGTGTCATCTGTGTGAATATCTGTATGTCATTTCACAGCTTTGTTGTAAGATGTGGCCTGAGTAATTGCATTTTAGTGTAGGATTACTTCTCTTTTAAGCTGATAATAGCTAACATAAATAAGAATGGGATTGTTCATGGTTCGACATGGTACATACCGCAGTATGTTGTAAAAAATATAGTATACTGTGGAATGAAAACTTTTATAGGACCCAGCTCTATGATCTGGGCCTACAAAATTCTTGCATGAAGTAGAAGTATAGAGGGAAAAAAAGAGAGAAAATATAAAAATGTAATATAGTTAAAGACCTCTGAAACTGGAAATAGATCTAAGTATGAGGTAGAATATGCATAAAAGGGCTAACTCGTGAACTTTGGTTGCAGAATAGCTTTATACACCAACTGATGGTAAAGTTAAGAAGGATTTTACACATTAGGAATGGAAACTATGAAAGTGACATTTGTCAGGTTATTTTCCAGTTTTTGCTTGACTATGTGGTTTGGTTATGATAAAGGGATAGGATTTCAAAATTTCTGTCAAATGAGCTGCGACACGACAAAACCAACAATGTGGTTGTGCGCCCAGCATAGACTCAGATCAGCCTGGGCATCCGCCCAGTCTGATCAGAGTCTTCGCTGTGCGCATGGAGGTAGCTTAGACTCTTAGCTACGCTTTGAGCGCTAAGCGAAGAGTCTGATCGGACTGGTTTGATGCCGAGGGTGATCTGAGTCTGCACTTGGCGCACAACCACATTGTTGGTTTTCTCACATCGTGGCTCAAATGTACCTGCATGTGGTGCAGGAGCTTAGGTACTTTGGACAAATCTACAATTCACAGTGACTTTGGTATTTTTCACCTGCCATATTAATGATATGCATTTTTGATCCTGTCATTTTGCCTCTTAACAAGGTATAAGCATGTTGCAATCTTCGTGTTTGAAGATACTCAGTATTTCATGCATGCATTCCTCTGTCAGTGGACTTTATTGTTTGTCTCTTTATGATGTACCCATATACTTCCAGGGGTTATTGATCATCTTGTAAATTTTATCATGAGGAAACTGTAAAATATGTCTTCGAAATATGTGTAAATAGATAAAAAGATTGTTATCTTAAACAATATTTGTAAATTATACTTATTCATAGGTTATCAAATAAAAAACTGCTTACTGCATATGCAAACAGCAGAAACTTAGAAAAGACTTAGTATTATTGAAGTCTAGTCACAGGCGATGTAGACACACCAGTCTGCAGGTGCACATTAAATGTCCTTGCTATACTGGGTAGATTCACACACTGGCTTTATGGTATCCTGTTAATATGCTATTAGACAGGGTTTAGCCCTCTAGAATGACCCAAAATATATAACTTAGACTTAAGTAATTCCGCTATAAGTTTGGTTTTCCCTTCCAAAAATTGGGATTGTTTTGGAGGGGGAAAAATTACTGTGTTATAACTGAAGACATACTGTACACAGATTTGTCAAAACACACTTTCAGTTGTCATGACTGTAATCATGAAATATGTTTCCCCAGTGTAAGCAAAATTTCATTGCAGAAAGGTTTTTCCAGTACTTCTGTAGGGATGACAAATTATTGGAGAACTTGACTAATGATAGAGATCTAAAGGTAAAGATATGCGATATATGTATTACCTACTTCTGGTTATATTTTAGGCAATTGATTTTCAGGCAAATTCTCCAGTGCATGATGGCTCAGGAGGTAACTGGAAGATCTCTAACTTATTACGGAATAATAAACTTGATAGCGGTGGCGGGGGTGATGGATACCTAGCACTAGAAGACTCTTCACAGCCAACCAGTAGACCTAGTAGTACTACATCCTCACCAGCCCACAAGGGGATTAATCTTCTACCTGAAGTTGTAAGTATTTACTGCTCAGAGCTCAAGATACCAGAGAATGTTTTCTCCTGTAGTACTCAGTGTGGAAAATCTTATCTTACACCCTTTATCCAGCCATAGGGTTAGATAAAAAAGTTAGATGATCCATTGGTCATATAGAGGGTCACATATTGACATTGTTCAGACAGAAGTTATACAAATGCTGATGTCACAAAGATATTAAGAATGAAATCACCTTATGCTGTGCTGGACGTCAGCCTAAAGAATCAAGGGTTGGTTGCTGGTGGCATCTACATTTTTTTACAAAATTTGTTGGAAACCATTCTGACATTGAAATTGCGCATTTTAGCAAAGTGTACATTTGATATCAAATGTGGTAAATCAGTAGGTATACAAGAAAAGAATTTTCAAGAATGTGAGATGCAGATAGAAAAGCCTGTCTCTAAGGATCACTGCTTGGCACATCATTTGGCAAGCCTTATGACCCTTGTGATGGCTCACACCCATTAGAATATGTATAATCTTTCTCTTAAATATATATTTTAGGATGTTGTAATAAATGTCCATGTATTTATTTTGTTTCTAAACAGCCTGAGACAGTACCAACTAGACAGCTGTCAATGAGAGAACAAAGAGAGTGTGATGTTATAAGTAAGTTGCTTGTCATGGTCACAGAGCTCCTTGTTACTATTACTGTGAAACAAATTTCTTTGCCAGCAAGAAATGTATGTGAATTCAAAGGGCTAAGGAATATTGTGAAATTCTTTTGCACACAAGAAGTTAAATCAAATAAGAGAACTCGGCAGTATATTTGATGATTACTCCAAGATAAGTCTTTGTTTGTCCATAAACATCCTTGAGGTCCCTATTTAGATCCACCACTTTTAGGCAGTTCCAAAGAGGGGTCTCAAATCAATTTCTTTAAGGCTGAGTAGGTTTGAATGAGGGGCCATTATGGCTCTAAGTTATGGCTGCCTCAGGGCTAGAGGAAGTTCTAATAAGGGATCACAAAACATGTTTTGTAGGGAATAAACAAACTTTGTGTCAAAATTATTGTCATACACATTCCATAATAATTATTGTATGTCTATTTTCAGAATTAAGGTACATGTATATCATTTTCAAAATTCAAAGGTTCCTTACCTTGAAAAAGCTCATACAAGTTTCTTGCTGCAAAGAAAGTTTGAGCTCAGTATGCTAAAGACTTGGGGATGAAACTTTGAGCATTTTTCTTCTTTCCTGATCAAAATGTGCATATGTTGTGATACCTCATTCAAACTGCTTTGTCCAGGCTGACTAGAAACCAGGACATTATGAGGGTATCACCATTACAGTGCAGGTTTCATCCCCAAACTTCGGATGATTTGCTGATTCAAATTTCTGCTCTTTGATACCTGAAATGCTATGATTTTGCTACTTAAGCTACATGCTGAGAATAATATTACTGAAGCTTTTGTTTGAACAACACTTCAAAATAGTTCACTCATTTGAAAATTTTGCGAATTCAGAAATTCATCCATAGATAATATGGGGGCAGAAATTGTGGAGACACTAATTAAAGGGCAGAAATTTGCATTTGATACCAGGGACTAGTTATGAGCTCTAGATAAGGCAGATTTTTACGATGAAAATTCATTTATTTGTAATATATTTCTCCTAAAAACCATAATATGGTCTCATTATTAAGAAACATATGTTGTGTTTCTCATTATTGCCTTGAAAAGGCAATTCTAATGGGAAACCACAACATATGTTTGTTGGAGAAATTTTAACCAATATTAGCAAAATCTGTCTGCTTCTATTGAGCCCTACCACCACACAGGAACTGTTTTATTGACCATAGCCTTTATTGTTACAGCCCGTTGTGGCATTATACAGGGGTCTTACCCCTAGGGAACAGAGGGATGTTGGTATTGTAGGTATGTGGAATGAACAGGAATATGTTACTCATGCTTGTAGTTGTGCAGTTTTCTTTTAGTTCTATTATTTTAGCTACCATTATTCAAAGGAAACTTTCTATGGTTGGTTGCACCAGCTCTAAACCTTTTATATCATACTACCTTGGCCCAGCTGTTCAAAACTAATAACATGATTCGCTAACAACAAATTACATTTTCAAACATACTGTAAGCAAAAACACTGCCAGATTTTGCAGTGCAGAAGCTTCTAACATATTTCTGACTTTAACAAATCCTTGACTATTGTGCCAACATGTGTAGGTGGTTACGTTATTGTTATGCATCTTTGCTTTGATTCCATAAAATAATTATTTATAGCTGATGTCAGCTGATCTACTTCAAGGTGTCAATTTGATCTATTTTGCTAATTTTGCCTTTGTTATTGATTATATAGTTGAAATAGAAGAAATTCTAGGTTTAAAACATTCAAATACCAATATTCTTAGGTATTAGAGGTGCCAGTAAACCATTATATTTCTTCATAACCATACCATAAACATGGGTAAGAACTACACTGAGCAAGTTATACAGGTGTTATTTACATCAAATGTAAACAAAACACTGCCACAATAGCTTGACTCAGCCATAACAGCTTTGAACAAGTACACCTGGAAATGTAACTGCAATGTGATAAGAGGGTCTTCAGCAATGCTTCAGATATGAAAGGTAACAGATAATTTTAGGGATAATTTTCTATATTTCTCCATAAAAACCTACATTGTGACCTCTTCATAGAACTGTCTCACCAAGACGGTTCTAATGAGGGAACCCACTCACCCATGAGATGTTTCTTTGAAACATTTTGCTTTACCTTGTTTTTATGACCCCAGATATTATTATAGTTATAGGGCAGATTGGTAAGCATAAGTTGCCTAGTTTGGTTAATTTGTTTCCATCCATTGATTTATATAGCCCTGTGCCTTAAAACGGAATGTGCCAGTAAAGTTTAAAAAGTATTCTAAACTTGCTTGTACATGAAATTCCAACATTCATTTCATCTTTTTTAAAGTTTGTATGCCAGTTTAACAGGACACTCCTTCATACAGGCCTTTCCAACATACTCACTCAGGCAGCTTCTGGTTTCTCATAAATTGGCCTCTTTATCAATTAACAGATACTTGTTAAGCTCTCACCACTGTTTCTGTTAATGTTGAAGACATGGTACTTCTAAAGGAAAACTCCAACAAGAAATCAAGTTTCTGTAATTATACCAGCCCCGGATCCAGGGGGTGGGCTTTGGGGCTGCAGCCCCGCCATTTGACCTCTGTGTTATGTATAATATGTAGGCCTCCAGATAAAAAGAAGTATCTGATAACAGTTTGAGAAAAATTATCCAATGTGGTTAGATCAAAATATTCAAAATATATGTTGCGATATCTCATTAGAATCGCCTCGGGGAGGCGATTCTAATGAGATGTCACAACATATATTTCAAGAAAAAAAAATATATAAAAAATTCTCTTGAAATTGAACCATAAATATGTCATATTTTCAATCCCCCTCCCCCACACACATACATTTCGGCACCTCCCAGCCCCACCAGTTATCCAGAGCCCCACCAGTACGTGATGGTCTGGATCCGGGCCTGACTACAAAACTGTAACAGCTGAGTCATGTTGAGTTTAAATATACCATATGGTTTGTGCAATAGGGGAGATACAGACCAGCAATATCCGAGTCTTCCTAGTTATCAAAGGCAAGATAAGGCCATGGGGCAATCTCTTTTTATATCATTGAAAATAAAGAAACCTCCCATTCTGCAACTGTACAACCTAAACTGAGTCCCTGGTTTTTGGGCATGTAATAAGGTATTTTTCATGTACTTAACAGCATAATTACATAAATCTTACCTATGCAGATAATCCTTGTATTAGCTTCAAACAAAAATGACATACACATGTACAGAAAGACATAGGAGTTAATACCTCAGTCCAATAACACAGAAGACTCAGATCTGGGGCCGAATTCATGAAACGACTTAAGTGGTTGCTATGCTGTTGCTAAGGCTAAATTTCTTTGAAGGAGATTCCCTACAACTATGAAATTTGCTCTGGAGGAACAGTCTTACAAAGACTGTTCCTCCAGACCAAATCTCATAGTTGTAGGGAATCTCCTTTATAGATATTTAGCCTTAGCAACCGCACAGCAACCACTTAAGTGGCTTTATGAATACGGCCCCAGGCTGATCTGTATCCCCATATTGTACAGACCATTAAACTCAACATCACTGTTCTAGTATAATTACGGAACCTTGATTTCCTGTTGGAGTCTTCCTTAGGCAGTACCATATGTTCAACATTAACAGCAATAGTAGAGAAAGATTAAGTATTATATCTGTTAATTGATAAAGAGACAAATTTACGATAAACCGAGAAGTAATCTGAGTGAGTAAAAGTGAACTGTTGTTAATGTCACACAAAATTTGAGCTTCTATGGTTCTGTTCATTTTTATACAAAACTTGACATGAGATAGGATCTCTTTGAATTATATAATATTGTTTGGAGAAACAAGTTTTCGTCCCACATTCGAGATGTGCATTCATGCTGAATGGAGACCCCTGCATGTTTTTCTTCCATATTTATTGGGTTAACAACTTTTGTGACTTCTCATTTGCTTCCCTGGATGACACAACCTTTCCAATAGGGTTCTGCTCTGAAAGGAAAGAATCTGCTTATGAAGGAGCTAGTTCTTTCAATTAAGAATTGAGCTCCGTTGTAAAGGAAGCGAAATGGAAAATAGCAGAGTTGCTCCCCCGGAAAATTTACCCATTTCAGTTTGAACTAGTTGACCAGCTGGGTCAGTGAAAAGTAAAGCCCAAGCTTTTTTGAGTTTTAGCAAAATATATATGAGTAAATTCAACGAAATTTGAAATACAGGTATAAGTTTTGAAACAAGGTAAAAGGCACATGGCTAAGTTTCTTCAACTTTCAACTTGTTCATTCTGGCCTTCAGAGTTAATAACCTTCAGTTATTACTATAAACTACATATATTCACTAGCTTAATATTTTTGCTACTACATGTAATTACATGTATGAATCTAGTGACTTGCAAACTTAAGAAACCATTATCAAACAGTTGACAGCTGATTGGAAATGGCTAAGATATTGACTTTTACTTGGTCCAGATTTACAAACTAACCAATCATTCTAAAATAAAGAAAAAAATTTACAAGGAAATAAAACACAAAATAACTATCAGCCCTTGAAAATAAAGCTGTGTACAATAATCAAGGTGGTTTGGCTGAGTAGTGGTAAGCTGTTTGCATGCTTCCATTTTATTCTTATCCATTGTTGCACAATTTTGGTCAGAAAAACAACAACAAAAAAACACATTAAATCTGGGAATCCAGAATGGACTACCTTACAAGTATGTCTTGATGATGTTAGGTAAGCTTTGTGCAAGCACCGAAGTTAGAAAGGGCTCACCTTTCACAGTCTTATTAGGGGCTTTTGCTTTCTTCAAATTAGATATATAATATATATTTGGTATGATGGCTTATGTTGAGCTTTGCCTTTCTGTTCTAATACGAGTACCTGAATATCATGCAATTTAACATCCCATTTTCATCATGTGAAACACAAGGAATCGGCTTTTAGCTTTCATCCATGGTCAGTTCAAACATTCTCACAACAAATTTTGTTTTCTATTATCCATTTATTTTCATCTTCTTGTTTACAAGATGCAAGCATGAGTAACCTGTCATTCAAGGGTGTCATCATGCATGGCTATCACATGGCTGTAAAAGTGTCAGGCACTGTCAGGCATTACTGGAAATCTAGAAATGTTTGCAAAAGTTTTGTTAGTCTGTAACTATGCAAAGTTCACAAATGTAAAACTTGCACAAAATGGTTATGGCTTTTAATAATGCAAATGTTAGTTTTAAATTTCATAGTTTAATTAAATACCAGATTAGGCCAACGTGTCTTTTTTTTTAGCTTGCCTGTACGAAAGGAGAGCTATTGTTGTCGGCGTCGGCGAGGGCGTCACACTTTAAAGTTTTACGTTAAAGTTTCATATTTCAACAACCACGAGCCAGAACATTTTGATATTTGGAATATAATCATATCATAGCATATCCTTATGTTTTGTAACACCATACCTCTGGGTGAGGTCTTGGGGAGGGGCATAGGGGTCCAAATTTAGGTCACAGTCACTTTAAAGTTTTACGTTAAAGTTTTTTTTAAAGTTTCATATCTCAACAACCACTTGCCAGAACCTTTTGATATTTGGAATATAATCATATCATAGCATATATAGCATATCCTTCTATTCTGCAACACCATACCCCTGGGTGAGGTCTTGGGGTGGGGCATAGGGGTCAAAATTTAGGTCACAGTCACTTTAAAGTTTTAGGTTAAAGTTTTTTTTAAGTTTTTTTTCTCAACAACCACTGGCCAAAGCCTTTTGATATTTGGAATATAATCATACCATAGCATATCCTTCTATTTTATAACACCATACCCCTGGGTGAGGTCTTGGGGTGGGGCATAACCTTTCATTACATAAAACTTTACCCCAGGGTCAGACCCTGGATGGGGTGTAGGGGTCAATAATTAGGCCACACTCACTTTAAAGTTTTTCAATTAAATATATCTCCTGTTCTCATGGTTGGATTCTTATGATGCTTGCACTGTGGTTAGATATTGATTCAAAGTTTTACAGAGTAGCACCCCCACCCCACTCATTGACCTTGAGTCAAGGTCATGCACTTAGAAATTTGGCGTTTTGTTAAAGTACTCTGATAGCATACTGTTCCATAGTGCTTGGGATGGATTTAATTTATACTTGAACTGATGTTATATATTGGCTTGAGTTTTCACAAATATTACCCCCACCCCACTGGGTGACTCTTAGGTCAAGGTCATAGATTTTATAAATATGTTGACAATACTTGGACATGTTTGCATGAAGTTTTATGAAGTGCAATCCATACCGACAAATGGCTGTGAGATGGGCAAGCACCAGTTCAGTCGAGCTTTGCTGTCATGCAACAGCTCTTGTTTTTCATGAAGTTTAAAGAAATTAAGAAAAGGTAATTTAAAAGCAGAAGTAGTCTTGAAATGAATATTAAGTCAGTTGGTCCAGTGATTTGTTTCAGAATGCTAATGTTGCTGCAGCTATAAAATCCAAGAAGTTTCTATTTCTGGGCTTCATATATTGTTGACTCAGATATAGATATGCTCAGAAAAGGGCAGGATTTGAGAAAATTCTCTGACTTTGAAACATATTTGGGCCTGGTTGTTCAAAAATAATGATTTTGTTTGTGAGTGAGATATTACATTTTTCAAAATTACTGAGCCCACCCCCACCCCCCTCCAAAAAAAAAATCATTTCAATTTTTTGCTGAAAAATGTGAACAGCTTTTGCACTCACATTTTCAGCAAACTTTATTAGTTGTTTTTGTTTCCATTCTCATATCGATTTCCCCTGACTGTAATTAGGTCTCTGCATGCTTAAATGCAGATTTAGCTGAAATGATACTGGAATTATTGTCAGATACCCTCCATTCACGGAGCTCCAGGCCAATTTGTTCAAAACCGACCATTAGCAATGGTTTGAACGAGCAGGCCCTGATCACTTGTTGAGTGATGAAATTTTTATGACCCTAGTATTATTGGTATATTTCAGAGAGGTTGATAAAATCTTACTTCATCATAGTACGCAAGAATATACAAGACAGTGTACCAAAGGCTATCATGCATTTCCTAGTAAACAATGTGAAAGACAATCTACAGAGTGAGCTAGTCAGTAAACTGTATAAGAAGGAAGAGATTGACACACTGCTTGACGAGTCAGAACATATTGCTACTAGGAGAAAAGAGGCACAAGAAATGTTACAAGTAAGTATATTGTAGCAAAGCTTAAAACTGTATGGCTGGCTGTTTGGAGACAAGTAATTGGTAGATGATTCGGAGCCTTGTTTTCAAGTGTTCAAACTAATAAAAGTTTGTCATTTTAAAAAAATTGCAACATTGGACTAGGCTGTTCTTGCGATTTGTTAAGAGAGAAAAAATAAAAATATCGACAGGGGAAATGGCTGGGCACCATGCTGTCATTTGGTATGCTTTTGGTTGAATGCTGTCTGCTGGGATGGTTCCAAGGTCTGAGATTTTATCAGGCAAAACAGTAGAAGCAAAGTAAAGGTTATTCTTCAGGTTAAACAGCTGAGGTGGGAAGAATTTTAAGATTATGATTGAAAACATTATTATCAGTAACTGCCTACAAATTCCAAGAAAAAAAAAATATTTTGACTTTGACATTGATTTCTCTGTTTATTGCAGGCACTACAGCGGGCAAGTCTAGTGATAGGGGAGATAAGGGAGACGCAACTCTTGTGAGCTGGTGAAGCGTAATATTCTATCAGACATTACTGAAGCAGCTGAGTTAGACTTCTTGATATTGTACTCTTCCTTCCAAGGTTTAGCTGTGATCTATATGTGTTGCATTAGGGCGCAAGATGAAATCCTGTTTTGGGGGTAAAAAGTTCAGGACCAGGTTCATCCGCATACCAAGGTCGTTATTCAAGACTTTAAGTTTGTTAGCACCTATAAAATCAAGTGTGCTGATATTTTTTGCTGAGATTGTGAGGAGCTTTTGCAACTCAACTTTTATCCCCAAAATGTTATTTATCTTGAGGTCTTAAGTAAGATGCAAAAAAGTTAAAGTGCTAGGGATCAAATCAAAAATGTCTGGTTTGTTTGTCTAAAGAGCAGTTAAGTGAGTGTGGGGGGAAATAAAAACATATGGTGTGTTTGATATCAAAACCACCTCACAAATCAGGTCCATGAGGAGCCATAGCATGTCTTTAAGGAGAAATTAGATTTTCATCTAATACTCCTTTGATTTGGAAGTATGCAAGATTTAATATTTTATGATTGAATATTAGTGTTTTGCGGATGCATGTGAAATTAAAGCCAGGGCAAGTTAAATGTTGGTAGCATAATCCCAGCAGGCAGACATTGTTGAATCACCACTGAATCAGTCCTTGTATAAAACAGTTATGCAGTACTAGTACAGATAAAATGAAATGTACTACTTTATTCTTCAGATTTGGCCGGACCGCGTAGCGCAATCGGTAGGGCACCTGATTCATAAGTCAGAGGTCCTTGGTTCGAAACCTGGTCTGGCCACATACTTTCGTTTCTTCTTCCGCTGATTCAAGAAGGGCACTTGTCAGTTACTGGCGAAAGTATGTGCACTTAGTACTGATTAACCGCTTAGGAGGTCTAAGCCTGCCCAGGAATAGTGTGGTTAGGTAAACTGACCTTCCAGACATGACTATAGCTGTTTACCGTGGACGTTAAGCATCAAATCAATCAATCAATCAATCTTCAAATTTGAGGAGCATTTGCAGTGCAAAAGCTCACATTTTTTGGCAAAAATTGTCAGTGTTTTTGCATACAATTTCTTTTGAAAATGGAACATCTCATCAACTAGCTGCATTTTGAAAAAGAAAAAAACTGGGCCCTGTTCAGCATATTTGAGCCACAACACAACCAAACAAAGTGGCGTGTGCCAAGCAAAGATTCACATCAGTCTGGGCATCCACCCAGTCTGATCAGAGTCTTTGCTGTTGGCATGGAGGTAGCTTAGATCCTTAGCTACCCTTTAAGTGCATAGCAAAGAGTCTGATCGTGTGCTTATTTATAAAGTGAATTCTGTAATGTGCCAAATTATTTGAAGTTGGCCTCATACAGCAACATCTTACGAGGATCGTCCAAAAAGTTCTGTCACCGGACTCATAACTTTGCTCACAGACGTGATAGCTTACCAAGGTTTGCAACAATCAAAAGAACAATCTTTTATCTTTACACTGATATCAGATAAATGGGGCAAACATGCTATCTGGTTTATTTATAAGCTCAAATACAGACCTTATATTTGACACTGGCCTATTTTCATGATTTTGTTTTTCTGCTGGCTTGTGATTCATGCTGCATAGCTCTTCAATTACATATCGCAGGGTTCTGAAATTTTCAGGGTTGCTGTCTGTTGCATTTTGTGAGACACTACATAAAAATCAGCGACTTCTGTCAATTATATGCGATGAAAAATATTGATATATGAAATATGGTGGAATACACAGTCACGTGATTTTCAAGGACCCACTGTGCCTTCATTTTAAGCATCTTTTCTGAAATTTTGATTGAGAACACATTGTCATGATCTACTGCAGTTAAGATATGCTTCAGAATTTGAAATATTATACGTTTATGAAGCTTTTGAACTTAGAACATGACCTAGTCGATTTTCCTATGGCGTTGTTTGCATAAAGTTGAGATTACGAAATGCTGTAAACTCTTTAAAATGGACAGAATCACTTGGAGATTTTTTTCTCTGTGTTGATTAGTACCTGAGATATTGTAGGCATCGGGCAGCGATAATAGATATCCCTTCATTGATTATTGCTGGAGTTGTATCTACTAAATTGCCAGTAGGGTGAGGGTACCCTTCTTTTAAAGCAGATTGTGAATGTTATATCATTGATACAAGAATCAGTTTTTAACAGCTATGTAATAAAAAACAGGGTTTCTGAATGTTTTTTATTTTAGACGAATAGCACTTTTCGTTTTTGAGATATAAGCCAGTGACAGAACTTTTTGGATGACCCTGGTACCATGATTATATTGTTGTGATGTGGTAATCTTGTTACAGTTTATACCTAAAACCACTACAGTATGACAGTACATACAGCATTAGGTTCTGACATTGGATTGTTGATTTGTAACATGTACTTTGATGTTGAAATTTTGGCTTAAAAACAGCTTAATGAAAAAAATGTTGTTTAAGAAGTTTTGCATAAAAGCAACTTTTGTTATATTGTGGCTCCTTATTTATATCTTTCTTCAGAATAATAAGAATATGATTTTGTTTTCTTAGTTTTCAAAGTTTTTATTGACTAACATGGTGGTGGTATAAAAATGCAGTGGGGAACAATGTTGGTGAGTTCCTATTTGCGTTCATGGATGTCATATCCCTTCGAAAATGGGGTCTACTCATAAAGAAAAGAAGTTGCTTCTTGGGGAGAAAGTTCATTTCTTTATGAGATGACCTGTATCGAGAAGGGAGGCAAAAATGAAAATGGCAGCATTGCTTCCCCTGACAGTGTATACGTCACCTTAAGATAAAAAAAGGCAACCTTTCTTGCTTAATTCAGTTTATGTCTTTGTGTAGAAATAACCTAAATCACAGGTCATGCCTGATGGTTTTATATTTAGTACATTGGAAGGTTTGATGGATTTGTGGTGTATAAGAAGTGGAATGCTTTGAAAAAGTTATGTAAGCCTTGATAATTTTTTAACCCATTAATGCCTAGCATCCTATGACACGGGCAAACCATGTAGAACCAGATCAGATGCCACAAAACATGGCATCTGATCAGGGTCTACACTATTTGTAGAAGACAAATGGGTATTTCTCTTTGAAATAAAATGATGAAAATAAACTTGACCAAGCACCCCTTTATTGTCAAATGGACTCATCCATTTGATAAGGATAGTCCATAGGGCATAAATGCGTTAAACATGCCTTGAAATGCCTTGACCATTTTTTGAATCCCGAGTGAAAAATTTGCAATAGTCTTAGGAGAAGAATTTTCTATGTAGTGTTTTGGTTTTAGGGTTTGAGAAATGTAGTTCTTCATAGTGTTGATTGTTAAAGACTCTGTGTATCCACAACTTGTTTAAAAACTATGTATCCACCACACCAAACTTAGTTAAAACTCTGTGTATCCACTACACCACACTTAGTATTGTTATTTGATTGACTTTGCACAATCAGTTTCAAGTGCTGTAAGAATGATTTTATGTGAAGCAAGTTTTGCAAGTATGTATCTGACTGCCCAGGTGCAGGGACTTGTCAGATCTTGTCTTGTTATTGGGCCGCAACAGGACAAACCCAACAAAGTGGCATGTGCACCCAGAGAATAATCAGATTAGCCGGGCAGCTGCCCAGTCTGATCAGAGTCTTTGCTGTGTGCTTTAAGGCGAGCTAAAGGTCTAAGCTAGCTCTATGCGGACAGTGTAGGCGCCAGCCAGATTGGGCAGATGCCCAGGCTGATCTGAGTCTTCCCTGGGGGTGCATGCCACTTTGTTGGTTTTGTCATCTCCCGGCTCATATCAGATTGAATAGAATATCATTTGTAAGTTCTTCCAGTGACAGTCAACCTCATAATAACCATGAAATGATTGTTGGAAGCTTGTGTATGTTTTGCATTAAACTCATTGTTTGATAAAAGAAGATGTAAAACGAAGACTATACCCTTTTGCAGATAGAACTGATCTTGATCAGACTGTATGTTAAAATGCTAATTTGAAACTGTTAACTGTAAAAGGGACATGGGCAAACAGTACAGTACCAGATTAAACACTGCCCTACCTGGCTTCTAAATCAGGTTCTGCACTTTTGCATTAAACCAATAGGCATTTCTCCATAAAATAAAACGAGCCACATCATGTGACTTCCAACAATGTGACAATTTTGTCATGTGATATTGAGACCATCCATCTCATTTATACAGGGTAATCGGGGACCTTACTGTTGGCTCCATGACTTGGGTCATTTCCATAGAAGTCTGATGTGACAAGCAAAGGCTCTGATCAGACTGCACATATGTGCAGTCTGATCAGAGCCTTTGTTTGTAATCAATGCCACATTTTTAGCTCACCTGAGCCGAAGGCTCCGGGGGAGCTTATAGGATAGGCAGGCTCCGGCGTCCGTCGTCGTGGTCCGTCGTCCGTCCACAATTTCAAACGACTTCTCCTCTGAAACCACTGAGCCAATTGTAACCAAATTTCATATGTAGCCTCCTGAGGACTTAGGAACAAAAAGTTGTTCAAACGATCCTGGTCACATGACCAACATGGCCGCCATGCCCATATATGGTAAAAACCTTAAAAAATCTTCTTCTGCAGAACCAATAGGCCGATGGCCTTGAAACTTGGTATGTAGCATTAGGTGTGCGAGTACTACCTAGATTGTTCAAATTATGACCTTGGGTTGACCTTGACCTTTTTTACGGCAAGGTCAAATTTGCTCCCTTGTGCTTTTATATGGCAAAACACAAGAACATAAGATATCTTGGAAACTGTTGAAGATTTTGGGCTAAAAATTGATATCTACGGTCATCTTAATGAGTACATGAAGAATTATGAGTACAAAAGGTCAAGGTCATTCTTTGACCTTTGACCCAGAACTCTCATATTTTGACAATTTCAAACAATCTCCTGAAAAGCCACTGGGCCAATTGGAACCAAATTTCATATAGAGCCTCCAGGGGTTGAGGGAACGAAAATTTATTCATACGGGTTGGGTCACATGACCAACATGGCCGCCATGCCCATATATGGTAAAAACCTTAAAAAATCTTCTTCTCCAGAACCAATAGGCCGATGGCCTTGAAACTTGGTATGTAGCATTGGGTACGGGAGTACTACCTAGATTGTTCAAATTATGACCTTGGGTTGACCTTGACCTTTTTTACGGCAAGGTCAAATTTGCTCCCTTGTGCTTTTATATGGCAAAACACAAGAACATACGATATCTTGGAAACTGTTGAAGATTTTGGGCTAAAAATTGATATCTACAGTCATCTTAATGAGTACATGAAGAATTATGAGTACAAAAGGTCAAGGTCATTCTTTGACCTTTGACTCAGAACTCTCATATTTTGACAATTTCAAACAATCTCCTCAAAAGCCACTGGGCCAATTGGAACCAAATTTCATATAGAGCCTCCAGGGGTTGAGGGAACAAAAATTTATTCATACGGGTTGGGTCACTTTACCAACATGGCCGCCACGCCCATATATGGTAAAAACCTTAAAAAATCTTCTGCTCCAGAACCAATTGACCGATGGCCTTGAAACTTGGTATGTAGCATTGAGCACTCAAGTACTATCAAGATTGTTCAAATTATGACCTTGGGTTGACCTTGACCTTTTTTACGGCAAGGTCAAATATGGGAAAATCCTAGAACATAAGATTTCATGGAAAGTTTTGAAGATTAAGGCCTAAAAATTTGTATATACAGTCATCTTAAAGAGACATGAAGATTTGTGAGTACAAGAGGTCAAGGTCATTCTTTGACCTTTGACCCAGAACTTTCATATTTTGACAATTTCAAACCATCTCCTCAAAACCACTGGGCCAATTTTAACTTAATATTTTCATATAGAGTCTGCAGGGGTTGAGGGAATGAAAATTTGTTCAAACGGTCCAGGTCACATGACCAACATGGTCACTATGCCCATATATGGTAAAAACCTATAAAAATATTCTTCTCCAGAATAACTGACCGATGGCCTTGAAACTTGGTATGTAACATTGGGTACTCCAGTATTATCAAGATTTTACAGAATGATGTCCTTGGGTTGACCTTGACTATTTTACGGCAAAGTCAAATATGGGAAAATGCTAGAACATAAGATTTCATAGGAAGTTTTGAAGATGTTGGCCTAAAAATTGGTATATACAGTAAAACCTGTCTTAGTGGCCACCTCAATTAAGCAAGCAACCTGTATTTAAGCAAGAATGTAGTCAGTTCCCGAAACATGCACATACATTGAAATGTACCTGTATTAAGCAAGCACCTGTCTTAATAATCTTGATAATCCCTTAGGTGCTTGCTTAATACAGGTTGGATTGTACCATCGTTTTAATGAGGTCATAAAGAATTATGAGTACAAGAGGTCGGTCATTCTTTGACCTTTGATCCAGATCTCTCATATTTTGACATTTTCAGACATTTCCTTTAAAGCCAAAAGGCGAATTGTAAACACATTTCATATAGAGCCAGAGGGGTTGATTGAACAAAAAAATTGTTCAAATGGTCCAGGTCACATGACCAACATGGCCGCCATACCCATTTATGCTATAAACCTTTAATATTTTTCTTCTCCAGAACCAATACACCTATGACCTTGAAACTTGGTGAGTAGCATGTAGTACTAGAGTACTACCAAGACTGTTTAAATGATGACTTTGGGTTTACCTTGACCTTTTTATGGGAAAATGCCAGAACATAAGATTTCATGGAAAGTTTTGAAGATTTTGGCCTGAAAAATGGTTTATATGGTTGTCTTAATGAGTACATGAAGATTTATGAGTACAAGAGGTCATGGTCATTCTTTGACTTTTGACCCAAGACTCATATTTTGACAGTTGCAGAAAAACCCACTTTCTCAATTGTTCAGGTGAGCGATTCAGGGCCTCATGGCCCTCTTGTTTGGTAATCACATGATATGGCTCAAATAAATAATGATAAAGAATAAGGCAAACCAGACACCTGGTAATTGACAAATTGACTCATCCATTTGATAAGGATAGACTGGTCCATTGTGTATAAAAGGATAAATCTTGGTCACTGTGGATAGCTAGTGTTACAGGCAAGGGGAGTATGTAACAGTTATACTGTTGTTCCCACCTGGTTAACTATGTTTCCAAGGCTGTTACGAAATGAAAAAGAGTCATAGTTCCAAAAGTACTTGGTCACTGTGGCTAAACAAATTTGTTTAGCCACAATGACCAGGTCATTTGGGAACTAGGACTCTTTTCTGTTTGGTAACAGCCCTTGTATATACATTGTTAACTGGGGGTGTTGTTTGTATGCATGTAATAGAAGATAATCCACAAGCTTTAGTGAGTGGAGAGCTTGTGGTAATCTCCTGAAAAGAGACAACCCATGGTATAACTGTTTTTTGCCACCCTCGTCATTGTATACCTTGCACACTAAAAATGTTTCCTGTTAAAATTTGTGTTTTCTGGCAGGGTAGTCTAATCAAGCAATAAATCATTTCTATTAGGGAATTGTTGAATAGTATTTCACTGTTTGGAGGTCAGTTGTAAAATAGATCATATCACCAGTGCGGAGCGCGAGTGATATTACTTACAACTGACTGACAAACTGTGAATTAGTACTGAACGATTCAGTGCTAGAGCTGAACTATTTTGATTCTAACTCTCAAAAAGGCTGATTCCTTTTATCCAAATTCTCCCAACCTTTCTGCCAGCAGATTCATGCTCCCGCTAGTAGTCTTAACTGCATCTAAGGTAAATGTACATTTTTATGGCAATTTTAGAATGAAAAACAGACTTTACACTGTCTAATTTCTCAAAACATCACAAAATTACGTCAGTAATGCCAGTGACATCAGCAATTAGACTCACACACTCCGAAACAGTGAATTGTTGCGGAGTAAAACAAGAAACTTCCCATTGCTTCTATAGGCGCATTGTGTTAGAATTGGTCAGTATTTGGCATAAAGTTTTGTATTTCATGTTAAAAACATTTGTTGTGAACCCTTGTTCAAACCACCATAGCAAGGTAGTTTTATAAAGGTTGCCGCATGGGATTTAAAAACACTTTAACTCTTTACAGAAATTATCATCCGATGCTCCTGTCTATACTCTGTTTGAAGTCATGCTTACCAGAAACATGCTTTAGGCAGTCACTAGGCTATCGTAAAAGAAGCTGTATTTAAGGATAAACAGGGTCTCATTCTTCATGTGTAATGTGTATATGTGTATTTTTTTTCCTGAAGAACATTTAAATAGTGAGCTGTCACGCATGTATGTAAAATATTCTCACATTGTCTTTGACTGGATATGGCTGACTGAACGTATAGATAGATTAACTAGTAAATGAGTATTGATGTAAGAAAAATATTCTATATGGCGTGATTGAACAGGGGAGATTCAGATCGGCCTGTGCTGAACTTCCATGCAATCTGATCAGAGTACTTCCTTTCTTGTTTCACTAGCCGTTGTTTCATTTTCTTAAAAGTTAATTTTTGCGAATATTTCTGACCTATATTACATTGAAAGATGACAATAGTAGAATATTAACAGGAAGAGTAAATGGAATGGTATCTAAAGAAAAATAGCGCAGGAATTACTTTATATGAGCCACGACATGACAAAACCAACAAAGTGGTATGTGTGCACAGCGACGGTCATGCAGAGTATTGTTATCAAGAGTTGTAGCTAGTCTATCAGACAGAAGCTTCTTCATGACTAAGGTTTATCAGCCACCTCTCAGTACTATAGTATAAGCTTGTGTATCAACATTGTAGTTCTTTAATAGCAGTCTTCAATATATAAATAGTATAGTTAAATGGTGTTTAGTTATTTCTGAGTGTCTCATAGCCCACAAACATAACATGGTGTCAGAAGTTTAATTGGACAACTAAATTAATAAAATTGGAATAATAAATTTACTGACAAAATGGCGAAAAACTTACATCCTCATGAAAAACTTCTGTTAAGTGGAAATTTGAAAGAAAATTTCAGAAAGTTCAAGCAGCAGTTTGAAATTTACATTACTGCAGCTGGAATTGAAGACAAGACAGAAGATGTAAAATGTGCAACATTGTTACATGTCATCGGACCGGATGCTGTTGAAATTTTCAACACATTCAAATGGGATGAAGACGGAGACAGCCCAGGAGATGATAAGAAAATGGCAAAAGTGCTGGGAAAGTATGAGAAATACTGTAGTCCCAAAAGCAATTTGACATATGAGAGACACCAGTTTAACATTCGAAATCAGCATGAAGGTGAATCTATTGACTCTTATGTGACAGACCTGAGAATTTTGTCAAAATCATGTGAGTTTGGAGACTTGTTAGATTCGCTTATCAAGGACAGACTTGTCTGTGGAGTAAAACAGGACCCTGTGCGAAGCAGATTACTTCGAGAAACAGACCTTACTCTCCAGAAAGCAATTGACATTTGTCGTGCTGCAGAAACATCATCAATACAATTGAAGGCAATGCAAGGCATGTCAGCTGAAGGAAATGTTGACATTGTAAGAAAGAAAGTGTTCAAGAACAAACAAAACACAAGTGTGGACAATAAAGCAGTCACTTCACAAATATGTGGAAAATGTGGATATAAACATGAACCACGTAAGTGCCCTGCTTTTGGTAAAATTTGCAAAAACTGCAATAAAAGAAACCACTTTGCTAAGAAATGCAAAAGCAAGAAAATGCATGAATTGCAAGACAGTGACAATGACTCAGACATTTTCTTAAATTCAGTAGAAACTGAAAAGCAAGTAAATGACTGGAAAGTAAACGTCAAAATCTTGAAAAAGAATGTTAGTGTGAAACTTGATACTGGAGCTCAGTGCAATGTATTACCACTGCATGTGTACAAACAAATTAGTAATAAGCCACTTCAGAGATCAAGATCAAGATTAGTGTCCTACTCAGGTCACAGGTTAAACACTGTTGGAAGAGTTACACTTTTAGTATCAACAAGAGACAAGTATGTTCCCATAGACTTTGAAATTGTCAAAAACAAAGCAACACCCATATTTGGACTTAAAACTTGTTTGGAACTCAATTTAATTTCAAGACTGTATGGTTTAAACAAATCAGTAACAAGTGAAGAAATTCTTGAAAATTTCAGTGATGTTTTTGAAGGATTAGGATGTTTGTCAACGGAATATAAGATTCGGCTGGATAAAGATGCTAAGCCAGTGGTACATCCGCCTAGGAAAATTCCGTTCGCTCTGAAAAACAAGGTAAAACAGGAATTAAGTCGACTAGAAAGAATGAGGGTCATTGAAAAAGTATTAGAACCTACTGAATGGGTAAATTCGCTAGTTGTAGTAGAGAAACCAAACAAAGATGTACGATTATGTTTAGACCCAAGAGACTTAAACAAAAGTATTTTGAGGGAACATTATCCAATGAAAACAGTGGAAGAAGTAGCAGCAAAAGTGAGTAATGCAAAAGTTTACAGTGTTCTTGATGCGTCAAACGGATATTGGCAAATCAAATTGACAAAAGACAGTCAAAAGTACACAACATTTAATACACCATTTGGAAGGTATAAGTATTTAAGATTGCCTTTTGGAATAAAATCGTCCAGTGAAGTTTTCCAAAGAACTGTGTCACAGATTCTAGAAAATCTGGATGGTTGTGAGATAATTGCCGACGATATTCTAGTTTGGGGAAAAGACACGCAAGAGCATAATGAAAGACTTTGTGCTGTTCTTGAGAGAATCAGACAGGCTAACATGAAGTTGAATAAAGCTAAATGCAAAATAGGACTGTCTGAAGTAGCGTACGTGGGACATATTTTTGGTCCAGATGGATTAAAACCTAGTGAAGAAAAGATTCGCGCTATTCTTGAAATTCCAGAACCCCAAAATAAGAAAGAATTGCAAAGGTTCATGGGAACTGTGAATTATCTAGGAAAATTTATTCCAAACTTATCAGGAATAAATCAGCCACTACGACAACTTCTTGAAAAAGACGTAGCATGGCATTGGGACAATGCACAAAAAGAAAGTTTCAAAGAACTGAAAAAGGCTATAACTACAGCGCCAGTTTTAAAATACTATGATGAAAATGAAGATGTAGTGTTATCAGTGGATAGTTCAAAGGATGCATTAGGTGCTTGTATTCTACAAAATGGACATCCTATTGCATATGCATCTAGGTCACTCAATAAATCTGAGCAAAATTATGCGCAGATTGAAAAAGAAATGGCAGCGATTGTATTCGGAGCAACGAAGTTTCATGAATACATTTTTGCCAAAGGTCCCATACATGTAGAAAGCGACCATCGTCCATTAGAAAGTATTTTTAAGAAATCTTTATCACAAACACCGCCAAGAATTCAAAGAATGATGTTAAAGGTGCAGAAATATGACCTCAGAGTGAACTACAAAAAAGGTACTGAACTATATATTGCTGACACATTAAGTAGAGCATGTATCAGTAAAAATGAGGATTACATCTGTGATTCTGACTATAGTGTTTTCAGCATAGAAACTCTCCCTGTTTCTCAAGCAAAATTGTCAGAGCTGAGAGAAGAAACACACAAAGATATGGAATTAACCATTCTCAAAGACATAGTCTTAAATGGATGGCCAGAAAACAAGAAACAGCTTAATCAACGTATCACACACTATTGGAACTTTAGAGACGAAATTTCATATTTCGATGGATTAATGCTCAAAGGCGAAAAAGTGATTATTCCTAAGTCCATGCAAAAATCCGTAATTGAGCAAATACACCAGAAAAGTCATCTAGGTATAAACAAGTGTATGAATAGATTAAAAGATGTTTTCTTTTGGTCAGGAATGGCTGCACAGATAAAAGACATTATTAGTCAATGTGCAATATGCAATGAATCCAGAGGAGCGCAGCAAAAAGAACCAATGATACCGCATGAAGTACCAACTAAGCCATGGGAAATATGTGCTACTGACTTGTTTGAACTTGACAGAGAGACATACATTGTCATAGCGGATTATTATTCAAAATTCTTTGAAGTCAAGAAAATTGCTAGCAGCTCAAGCAAGACAGTTATAAATGTCCTGAAAGAGAATTTTTCCAGGTATGGAATTCCTGTCATCTTGAAGAGTGACAATGGTCCTGCTTATTCAAGCATGGAGTTCAAGGACTTTGCTAAAAACTATGGATTTAAACATGTGACATCCTCTCCAAGATATTCACAAAGCATGGGATTTATTGAAAAGAATGTGCAAATATGTAAAACACTGTTGAAAAAGGCTAAGAAAAGCAACAGTGATCCATATTTAGCATTGTTAGAGTTTCGAAACACTCCAATTGATGACATTAATATGTCACCTACACAAATGCTGATGGGTAGAAGGACTCGTACCCAGTTACCGGTTAATGAGTCTCTTCTAAGACCAAGCCATGACAACAGAAAAGTGCAAAGTGCGCTGAAAAAGAAGCAGCATATACAAAAACATTACTACGACCGTGGAGCAAAACCACTACCAGAATTAAATCCAGGGGACCAAATCCGAGTTAGAAACGACAACTCATGGGAACCGGGCATGGTAGAGAGTAAAGCCGACACACCGAGATCGTACAACATACATACGGACAAAGGTCAAAGGTTACGCCGAAACCGACGTCATCTGATGAAAACGACAGAGAATAGGACTCCAGAACCGGAGATATTCTACGACTGTCAAGAGGAAATTCAAAGTGACAATTCAGTTTTGGATAATAGCACTTCAAATTCAGATTCACAAAATGCCACAAGAAAGTTTACATCTAGTGGTAGAGAAGTGAAAATTCCAAAAAAATATGACGATTTTGTGATGAAGTGATTCGAAATTTGGATTATACAGGGGCACAATAATCCCCCATTTAATAAATATTGTGGTAAAGATACGTAATCTTTACAAGTCTTTACAACAAAGCATATAATTTTCAGGTTTACCTATAATGTACTAAGGTATATTTTTATTGATTGGGCCAAACACAGAAAATTTCTATTTTCTTAATTATTCTAAAATCGAGAAAGTTTGGGAAAATAAGCACAAAACCTGTTAATTCATTGCTATGTTGTTATCTTTTTGTAAACAGTGTAGTAGATAGCTTTAAGATGATTATGATAGTACTCTCTAATCATTCAGTTAATGGAAAAGATACATTCTTACAGTAATTACTAAGTGAATATTTACATTTGTATTTCTGATCAAAACTGATGATTTCGGGATCTTACCACAGTTAAACAAATACTTAATGGATAATCTGATTTGTAAACAGAAACTGTGTGAGAACATTTACTGAAACATTTTGGTAGACTAGCCAGATTATACAGTACTTTAGCAGATATGTTTTGACCTGCATTTTTTAAAATATATATATATATCTTTTAGATTTATAAATTTTAAACTTAAAGAGGGAGATGCAGAGTATTGTTATCAAGAGTTGTAGCTAGTCTATCAGACAGAAGCTTCTTCATGACTAAGGTTTATCAGCCACCTCTCAGTACTATAGTATAAGCTTGTGTATCAACATTGTAGTTCTTTAATAGCAGTCTTCAATATATAAATAGTATAGTTAAATGGTGTTTAGTTATTTCTGAGTGTCTCATAGCCCACAAACATAACAGGTCAGTCCGCCCAGTCCGATCAGAGTCTTTGCTGTCCGTAATGAGCTAGCTTTGTCCCTTATCTACCCAGTAAGGGCAGCGCAAAGACTCTGTTCAGACTGGGCGGCTGACCAGGCTAATCTGAATCTTCGCTGGCCCACATACCACTTTGTTGGTTTTGTTGTGTTGTGGCTCATAGCGAGCCCGAAGGGCGAGCTCTTATGGTAGGACATTAGTCAAAAGAAAATGTAGACGATGTTGCATATGTTGCTTCAGAAAACCATCGTTCGATTTCTCGACCGGAATTTACCTCCATATGGGGGCTGCCATTATGATTAAACAGGAAGTTTGATCGATTTCATGGTTGCTGTTCTCCGTAGACACATGTAAATAATTTTAACGTTCGACTGGAAGTTGAAAAATAAGCTGTGATGCAAAAAAAAAAAAAAAAAAAATAGGCGAGGATGTCCGATTGCTGCGACGTGGACGGGTTACCGTAAAAAAAATCCTGCATCGACATAGAACAGAATAGAATATACGGCCCTTCAAAAGGGCTACAGCGATGCTCGCCAATAGGCAGTGCCTATTTTCATATTATATAGGTAGGACTATGTGGTAATAAGTATGGCATAATCATATACCATAAAATTTCTGAAAATTGGCACATCTAAATAGTTACCGTAATTGTCCAGAAAATGAAAAAGTTTGATTTTACAATGCAGTGATTCATCCAAAAGATGCAGTTAGAATGTCAAACAGTGTAGGCTCTGATCAGACTTCTTCTGTTGGGGCAGTCTGATCTGAGTCTGCACTTTTTGCTCACTGTGTTGGCCCTGATCAGTCTGATCTGGGTCTGCACTTTTTGCTCAGACCTATATGTCACCTTACTTAGAATTTTTATGGTAGAATTTAAGTTTTAACAGTAATTTCCTTTCAGATAAGTCATAACAAGAATTAGTTCATATGTTGTAGGATTATGTAGTAATAAGTATGGCATAATTGTATAGGACAGGATATTTGCTCAAAGTACATTCTAGTTCCTGATGGATGAGCAGCATAATAAAATAATAGTCAGTGGCACATGTGCAGTAAACACTTATAAGTTTTAGCTGGCTGCGATTTGTTCAACCCTATTGCACTCAGAACAGCCAAAACTCCATTGAGTTTTGGCCATTCTGAGTACAATAGGGTTAAGTCATGGTGGCAACGTTGGCCTAGTCAGTATCAAAATTTTAGTTCAGTGATTTTGGGTTGGTACAATCCAGAAGAAAGTTTTAGCACTGAGCAGAAAGCATACTTATGAAATTGTAATCGTGCTGGAGCATGAGGAAAGGTGTCATACAAGTGTTCCCTGTTTGCATCAAACCTGTGGACCAAAGTAAAAATGTAGACCAATTAGCCTGTGCAGATGTGCAGGCTGATCTTGGTCTTTTCTATTCTCACATGGTACAGGCACCGTTCCTCATTACAAGGTCTATTTTATCTTCATTAGTATTATTACCGGGTATATGGCGTATATGACGGTAAATTTGTATATTTATTATATTTCCCTAAAAATGCTTTGTTTTGCTTTATTTTTTTTTTTCAAGATTTTGCTGGTTTTTGGACATTTTGTACTTAGAAGCAGCAATGAAATTATGCTTCAACTACTTCATGAGCCCATTCTAGTAACTTTGAAAATAACCAAGACTCCAATTTTCATTTATGTGTGTGTCCTTTATTTTCAAAGACATCATTTATGGATGTTATTTTAGTAAGTCAGGGCTTTGAGTTTGCTTGAAAGTAGGGTGTTTCAGTAGGACTTTAATTGGTAAACAATTTACTAAGTTTCCAGTATTGATGATGTGTTTCATTTAGGGCTGTTGACATTGTCAAAGACATTTTAGTCAGACTTTGACCAAGTCACTTTGATTGGAAAACTATTTTTATGGGCCCAGCAAAGAATCATATCAGCCTGGGCATTCACCCAGTCTGATCAGAGTCTTTGCTATCCGCATGGAGCTAGCTAAGAGAGACCCTTGGCTACCCTTTAAATGCACAGCAAAGACTCTAATTAGACTTGGTGGATGCCCAAACTAACCTGAGTCTTCACTGCGTGCATATGCCACTTAGTTGGTTTTGTCATGTCATGGCTCATTTGTAGTCTAAACACAACTTTAATGGACTCAAACTTTTCCAAATATAAGTGAAACCACTTTGAAGGAAATCAGCAAATTAGAACCCACTGATAAAATTAATATAGGTAAATGTAAATAGTGCATGTGGAAAGTCTTGAAAGTGCACATAAAACCTTAACACTCTGGCAGTATAAACAGTACTATGATTCAAGTTGGTAGGACTTTGATAAAAAAATTTGATTGTGTAAAGTGGCCTGTAAGCATATGGTTATAAAGAGAAAAATATGGTTTGTGATAATAAAAAGGATTTGGTAATGCTTTTAGTACCCATAAAATCAAATGTGCTGATATATTTTGCTGATCATATCTGAGGAGCGTTTGCATTGCTAAAACTCCTCATATTTTTGGGGGCAAAAATGGTGTTTTTGATATAATACATTTGCACACATGACGTCTAGTTAACTAACAGTGTGGTTAATGTTGAAAAACTGGGCCCAGAGCTTCAGATTAGTCCTGAACCTAGAACAAGAGTAGCACCGTGGATTCCCATCCTGAGTTCAGGTTTTAAATGTACAGGCCTAGCTCCAGATAAGCCATACTTGCCTGGGTCCGAGGTTAAAACACTTGAAAATAATCTCAAAACTTAAAATAAAGCACACTGATTGGCTGCTTCCTAGCATGTGCTGGGAAGCAGCCAATCATTGTGCTTTATTTTGAGTTTGAGATTGTACTCAAGTTTTATGACCTCCAATCCAGATTTCTTCGCAAGAACAAAGGTTGTGAATTATTAGAGCCACATCTGATGTGATTAGAAATAAAAGAAGTAAAGTTAACTCTTGATATCTCACAAAGTTCATTTTAAACTACTTTACTGGTCCCAGAAAATTTACTCTGAGATATGAGCAGTTTGAGATATCCATAGTTGAAATTTAAAGAATAATAGGTAATTGTCTGAACTATATTCTTTGATATAAGAGGGTACTTTTGAGATAAGTTTTGAGATAATGAGTCAGCTGTGCCTAGATTTTCATCTGCAAAGTAATATGGTCCTTTAATAAGTAAACTACATGTACCTGAATATTTTTGATGTGTAATAATCTGTCGACAAAAATAAATATGTGCTGATATATGTTAGTTTCAGATTTTGTTATGTAGGTAGTTTATACTAAGAACATGCATGAGAACATATACATATATGTAAATGTAGATTTTTGTTGTAAATTTCTTTTTGTATACTTATGAACTGTATCTCAAAATAAAAGTGCTGAATTATTGTGAGTGCTTCTAGATCTCATTCCACGATATCTTTATAATTGTAACCTTTGGTTTAAACAGTATTTATTTCATATAATTTACTTACATAACATTTACATAGTACAAAATGGAAAACAGGATTTGATACCAAGTGTTAAACATCTATACAATCATCTCCAACAGACAATCATCTCCCCATTCCTAGGAGTGGCTGTAGTGTAGTGGATAACACCCTGGACTATCAATCCAGGGATTGCAAGATCGATCCCCCGCTTCTCTGGTCTTTCGAATGAGACTTCAAACCGAGGTCCGGTCTCCATATGACCTAGTTGATGGAACATTAAACCCGAGTTCAATCACTCACGCCTATTCCTATTTGAAGCTGCATAACTGTCATCTTTGAATGTAAAAAAATCGAGTATTTTATATAGAGCTTTAGATAAGACTTAGTGTAATTTGGGGTAAGTTTTGTTAGATGTATATTCATGTAGAAACATACACTGTGAACCCTCATCTGAACTGCCTCAATTAGGCAGTTCAAATGAGGGTTCACAAAATATGTTTTCATGAAGAAAAAATATACTCCTCTTATCTGATGTCCTGTGAAGCTTAGACTGACCAGAGGCTCATTGTCACTTAGCTGTTGCCAAAAGATTGAAATAGTTCTGTACTATTTTGTGCTTAAGTAATGTCTCTGCTGTACCTTGCTGCCTGCTTAATTATGCAGGCCCCGAGGTTATAAAACTTTTTTCATGCTCAACTCAGCTGAGCATGAAATTTTCTCTGCTGATAAATATGAAAATGCCAACTCATGTTGGCATTTTCATATTCAGAAGCAGAGAAAATTTCATACTCAGCTAAACTGAGCAAGAAAACAATTGTACTTATCAGTAATTTGCTATTTATTCGCAGGTAAAATTTCATGCTCAGCTGAGATGAGCATGAAAAAAGTTTTATAACCTCGGGGCCAGGGTGCAGCAGTGAGAATGGCTGCTTGATGGTAGTGATATACCAGGAATTCTCAGCCCCATGAGTTGAAAAATGCTCAGTAGAAGGAATTGAAAATTAGTTACAGCTACATGAAATGAAAATCAGTTACATTTCAAACTGGATTTTTAACTGTAATGTACTTCTGAGTATGAACTATGAGAATTACTCAGCTGTATGTAAATTCCTGAAACCCAAATTTTAGCTGCAGTTCTCATAGCAGTACACGGTTGTTAGCTCACCTGAGCCGAAGGCTCAGAGGTGAGCTTATAGGATGGGAGTCGAGCCGTCGTCCGTCCGTGGGTGCGTACGTGCGTCAACACTTTCAAACATAAATATCTCAGAGACCAGTGGGCCGATCGCAATCAAATTTTATCTGAGGCATCATTTGGGTGGGGGAAAGGCTGCATTAGGTTTTGGTGCTGATCAGCTCAGAACTCAGGTTTCCATGGCAACAGATAGCCCCCATAGGGTTATAATGGGGAAAACGGCGTCATCACGTTTTCTCGACTGTTTTTGATTAGATCCTTATCATACTTGCAGGTAATGATGACATACACAAGAGCTTGGATGAGTTCGAAATTTGGCCGGATTTGAGTACAAACTACGGAGTTAGCTGCCCTTGAGCGTTTGAAAAAAATCCCATAGGGTTATAATGGGGAAAATGGCGTCATCAAGTTTTCTCAACTGTTTTTGCTTAGATCCTTATCATACTTGCAGGTAATGATGACATACATAAGAGCTTGGATGAGTTCGAAATTTGGCCAGATTCGAGCACAGACTACAGAGTTAGCTGCCCTTGAGCGTTCGAAAAAAATCCCATAGTGTTATAATGGAGAAAACAACGTCATCACATATTTTTAGAAAAACTTTGTCATCACTCTATTGCCTACATTTCTCAATGGATTTTGAAATAACTTCACACAAATGTAGGGAATGACAATATCTCGAGCAAGTTTGACTTTCAGGATGCTGCGCCCAAGGTCAAGGTCACTGTGGCTATTTTTAGAAAACCTTTGTCAGCACTCTAGCACCTACATTTCTCAGCAGATTTTAAAATAACTTCACACAAATGTAGGGCATGACAATATCTCGAGCGAGTTCGACTTTCAGGATGCTGCGCCCAAGGTCAAGGTCACTGTGGCTATTTTTAGAAAAACTTTGTCAGCGCTCTAGCACCTACATTTCTCAGCAGATTTTAAAATAACTTCACACAAATGTAGGGCATGACAATATCTCAAGCAAATTTGACTTTCAGGGTGCTGCACCCAAGGTCAAGGTCACTGTGGCTATTTTTAGAAAAACTTGGTGATCGCTCTAGCGCCTACATTTCTCAACAGATTTTAAATCAACTTCACACAAATGTAGGGCATAACAATATCTCAAACAAGTTTGACTTCCAGGGTGCTGTGCCCAAGGTCAAGGTCACTGTGGCTATTTTTAGAAAAACTTTGTCAGCGTTCTAGCACCTACATTTCTCAATGGATTGTAAAATAAATTCACACAAATGTAGGGCATGACAATATATCAAGCAAGTTGGACTTTCAGGGTGCTGCGCCCAAGGTCAAGGTCACTGTGGCTATTTTTAGAAAAACTTTGTCATTGCCCTAGCACCTTCATTTCTCCATGGATTTTGAAATAACTCGACACAAATGTAGGGTATGACAATATCTCAAGCAAGTTAGACTTTCAGGATGCTGTGCCCAAGGTCAAGGTCACTGTGGCTATTTTTAGAAAACCTTTGTCATCGCTCTAGCACCTACATTTCTCAACGGATTTTAAAATAACTTCACACAAATGTAGGGCATGACAATTTCTCGAGCAAGTTTGACTTTCAGGGCTCTGCAATCAAGGTTTTTGATTAGATCCATATCATACTTGCAGGTAATGATGACATACATAAGAGCTTGGATGAGTTTGAAATTTGGGTGGATTTGAGCACAGACTACGGAGTTAGCTGCCCTTGAGCGTTTGAAAAAAATCCCATAGTCTTATAATGGAGAAAACAACGTCATCACATTTTCATTTTTCATCGGATCCTCTTCATACTTGCAGGTAATGAGGATATGCATAAAAGCTTGGATTAGTTAGCATTTCGGCTAGATCCCATCACTGACTATGGAGTACCTGCCCTGAGCATCCAAAAAATCAGTGTTGCCACTTTTTTAGCTCACCTGAGCCGAAGGCTCACAGGTGAGCTTATAGTATAGGCAGGCATCCGTTGTCCGTCGTCCGTCGTCCGTCGTCCGTCCGTCCGTCAACATTTTCAAACGACATCTCCTCTGAAACTACAAGGCCCATTGTTACCAAATTTCATATGTAGCATCTATAGGCAGGGGGAACCAATAATACTGTTTTTTATCCAAATCGCTTTGGAACTTTGGTTGCTATGGCAACTTAAAGTTGCCATTGACTTGTATGGGAAAAATTGAAAATTTGCATTTATTGCTATGTCACTGCAGATATTTCGACAAAACTTTTATAGAAATATTCTTTGAGTAGTCCTCCATCAAGCACATGAAATTTATGTAAATTGCACTATTTGGCTGGTTGCCATGGCAACCGAAAGGTTAAAAATAGAAAAAATATTCAAAAATCATCTCCTCAGAAACTATGCAACCCATAAAGCTCAAACTTCACAGAAAGGATCTTGGTACTAGCCTCTATAAAAGTACTGTTTTTCTTGGCAATTGCTTTAGCAGCTTGGTTGCTATGGGAACTTAAAGTTGCCATTGACTTATAATGGCAAAATAGAAAATTTGCATTAATTGCCATGTCACTGCAGATATTTTGACAAAACTTTTATAGAAATGTTCCTTGAGTAGTCCTCCATCAACCAGATGAAATTTATATAAATTGCACAATTTGGCTGGTTGCCATGGCAACCGAAAGGTTAAAAATTGAAAAAATATTCAAAAATCATCTCCTCAGAAACTATGCAACCAATAAAGCTCAAACTTCACAGAAAGGATCTTGGTACTAGCCTCTATAAAAGTACTGTTTTTCTTGGCATTTGCTTTAGCAGTTTGGTTGCTATGGGAAGTTAAAGTTGCCATTGACTTATAATGGCAAAATGGAAAATCTGCATTTATTGCTATGTCACTACAGATATTTTAACAAAACTTTCATAGAAATGTCCCTTGAGTAGTCCCCAACCAGCTGTATTAGATTACGGCAAATTGCACAATTAGGCTGGTTGCCATTGCAACCGAATAGTTAAAAATAGAAAAATATTAAAAACTCATCTCCGCAGAAACTCTATGGCCAATAAAGCCCAAACTTTACAGAAATGATCTAAGTACTAGCCTCTATATAATAACTGTTTGTCATGGCAATTGCTCCAGCAGTTTGGTTGCTATGGCAACATAATTTCCATTGACTTATGATGGGAAAAAATGGAAAATGACAATTTTTTGCTTTCTCACTGCAGTTATTTGGATTTTTTTTTTCTACAGAACTGTTTCTTTAGTAGTCCTCTACGATTCAATTGAATTTTGACCAAATCGCTGAATTTGATTGGTTGCCATGACAATATATAGACTAAATTTTAGAAAAACATATTCAAAAATCTTCTCCTCAGAAGGCATAAGGGGTATGAAGCTGATACTTTGCATACATGTAAATGACATTAGCCTCTACATAAATTATGTTTTTTCTTCGAATCCCATCAGAACTTTGGTTGCTATGGCAACTTATAGTTTCCATTGACTTATAATTGCTGTCTCACACCAGTTATTTAGAATTTTTTTTCTATGAAAATGTTCCTTGAGTAGTCCTCTATGATTCCTATGAGTTTTGTCCAAATTGCTGGATTTGATTGGTTGCCATGGCAAAATAAAGGGAAAATTTTTTGAAACAATATTACAAAATCTTCTCCTCAGAAGCCTTAAAAGAGGGATGAAGCTGAAACTTTGCATACATGTTAATGACATTAGCCTCTACCTAAATTGTGTTTTATTTTACCTTTGCTCATGTGAATTTGTTGCAATGGCAACTTAGAGTTTCCATAGACTGACAATGGGGAAATTGGAAATATTGCATTTGTTTCTGTGTTACTGCAGATATTTTGACAAAAGCTTTACAAAATGTTCCTGGAGTAGTCCTCTACCAGCCATATGAATTTTGCCTAAATTCCTGATTTTGATTGGTTGCCATTGCAACAGAAAGGCCAGATTTTCATTTTCATTTTTTTTTTTTTTTTTTTTTTTTTTTTGCCAAAAATCTTCTTCTCAGAATCCATAAAGGGGGATAAAGCTGGATCTTATTTGCATAAATGTTTATGATATTATCTCCTACATAAATGGTGTGTTTTATTGCTGTTGTGCTTGTGGTTTTGTTGTTGTGACAACTTAAAGTTTTTTCAACATAACCTCAGTGCTCAGGTGAGCGATATAGGACCATGGGTCCTCTGGTCTTAGTTTCTACTGATCTGATCCTTTTTTAAACTTGCAGGTAATGAGGAAATGCATAATATCTTAAACAAGTTCAAATTTTGGCCAGATCAGGCCAACCTCTATGAAGTTAGCTGCCCTTGACAGCTCTGTCTATTGTGCTCTTGATCGGATACTTTTTAAACTTGCATATATTAAATGAGGGCATACATAATGTTTTGGATGAGTTTAATTTTCAGCCTGATTGGACCACTGACTGTGGAGTTAGCTGCCCTTGAGCATCTTAAATATCCCTATAGGTTTACAATGTCTCTCAGGTGAGCAATTGTTGCCCTTTGGGCTACTTGTTTAATAGAAAGATGCCGCTTGCTTATAATGTGCATGTATCAATAAATTATCTGAAGAATTAACATGTTTTGAATAGGACAGGTTGTGATAAATATCCATATAACCTGTGCAACACAACTCTTTTAAACCCCCAAAATCTGAAAGAAGTTATTGCTACATGACATTCAAGTGAACTGTTTTCTATTAATTTTAAAACCACCAAAATAGCAGCCGACAAAATCCTGAATGCAAAATTTAAAAAAAATGCTTGGCTCTAGCTATATTAAGAATTCAAACGCTGTAGATCTAAGTGAGGCATCTCACTATGAGCCGCCTCTTTGCAAATTCAACTATTTATGTTAAAGATATTGCAGACAAAACCTGGGTTTTAGGAATTCACTCATCTCTGAATAATTCTCATAATTCATACTTATATTGAACAGTACATGTAGAAAATGTGATTGTTGTGTAGGTCTCAAACTCGCTCACAAGAACTACATATACTGCAGTATTTAAGCAAAATTTAATGGTTAGAAATTTAAAAGCAACACATTTGTAAAATAAGTACGAAAACAAAATGTATACTTCAAATACTGAGTAATATGCGCTTGACAGTTTTTCACTAAAGGTGTGCAAATGCACTAAAATACTATTGAGTATTCTACAGCAGTTAAAGCTAAAGAGAATATATGTTTGATTCTGATTTGGTGCTCTATAAAAATGGTGTCTTCAAATTTTCCCGCCATCTTCACTTGTCCTGTAATGCTTTCACCATCATGGCTGTGCGCACCTGGTACTCCCTGATTCTGTCAGCTCGACTCTTAAACCCGAACCCTCTGCTATAGTTACAGTAGAAGACGAGTACCAATATGCAGGTGACTGCTAACAGTGCGCAGCAGACGACACCAATGGCGGCCAGTGCCACGTTACCATCCTTGTTGGGGTAACAGTAGGCGACCTCACCCAGTTCCAGTCCTCCTGAGCAACTTGCTGCACTTATGACCGCTATCACTGCACCAACAATACAGATGAAAAGCCAGAAGATGCTTGTTATATAATATCCTAGCACCTACAATGAACAAAAAATATTGCATTTCATAAAAAACATGAGACTGATTCCACAGGGACCTGTATCAAATCCCTTAAAGAGTGAATCAGGGACCTGTATCAAATCCTTTAAAGAGTATATAGGGTCCTAGTGTATTACTATAACGACCCTATAGACTCTTCAGAGGGTTTGATAAAGTTCAAAGTACAGTCAAACCTGTCTTAAGGGGTCACCCAAGGGAAGCCCAAAATTTGGCTGCTTAAGACAGGTGGCCCCTTAATACAGGTTCATTTTCACTGTATTTTGGTTAGAGGGACCCGAAAAAGGTGGCTGCTTAAGGCAGGTGACCCCTTAATAGAGGTGACCACATAAGCAGGTTTGACTGTAGTATTTCAGAATGATTTAACACGTTCCTACTCTAACTGATAGATTATGTCCATAGTTTTTTAACAGTACTGCAATTTCTGTCTTTTACTGTCTGGGTGGTAAGGAAACTTCAATTCTGCTACAAGAGATAATTGTTTCGTAAAGAGTCTTAATATGGTCTACAGAAGACATATTCATTATCCTTATGCACATTATGCAAAATTTGATACTACTTTTACTTACCAAACATTTTAGGTCCCCTGGCGGATTATCCTCGCTCCTACTACTCGTTCCTTTCTTGTTGATTACAAACGCCAAAACAGCAGAAATTAACACCTGCCAAAGTAAAACATGAAGCAATTGCACAAGACTGCATACAGACGATTTAAAATGAGCGCCAAGTTTTCACAACCGCATGCCGTTAAAATATCTAAAACTTGGAACACCAGAAACAATTATCGCAATTGTTCTCAAATGGATCAGGCTCAGAGATTGTAAAGCTTGAGAATAGTCTCAAACTCAAAATAAAGCACACTGATTGGCTGCTTCAGAGCACATGCTCGGAAGCAGCCAATCAATGTGCTTTATTTTGAGTTTGAGATTATTCTCAAGTTTCATAACCTCGAACCCAGTTTTGGTTTTTACAATGTATATAGTAATGCGTCAAAAGATGCAAACGGAATGGCAAACAGTGTATCAGTCTGCTTCTGTAAACTGTGAAGCAGTCTGATCTGGGTCTGTGCTGGTCACTTAAGCCTTAAGTTCCGTTCAAATTTTACGGTAATGGTTGTCTCTGAGCGAGTAAAAGAACGCTGTGGCAAAGAATCTACGTCCATGCAACGGCGTAGCATCGGCATCGCTGCCAACAGTGGCATTGTAGAATCTTTGACTCGTGGATCCAGACGAGGCGGCTTATAATCAGCCGCCTCATCTGGATCTACACTGTTTGTCTACTGATCTTTGATTTCTTAATATGATATAGCTTGGAAGAAATATTTTCTTTATTATTAAATTCTGAAGACGTACAATTTATCGCCTGTTTTTATGCCCCCAACTTCGAAGAAGTTGAGGGGGCATATTGGTTTGGGCCTGACTGTCCGTCCGTCCGTCCGTCTGTACGTAACATTTTAGGGGTGGTCTATTATTCAAGAACCGTAACTCCTAGGCCCTCAATATTTTATGGGTGGGTAGACCATTAAAAATTAGCAGACCCGTAATTTTTTTCTTGTCCGTCGGCCTTGTACTCACAGAGTTATGCCCCTTTTTCGAAAAATTAAATGAAAGTTTGTTCCCAAAATCCTGGGAGAACCGTTGGAGCTAGGATACTCATATTTGGCATACAGCTAGGGGCTAAGGTGTAGATCACCTGATTAACTTTTGGGCTGATTTCGGAAATATTTGACTGAATTATGCCCCTTTGTTAACTTTGGCATTTTTCCAACTATTGAACCGTTTGACGTAGAGACTTGATTTTTGGTATACAGATAGTTTTTGATGTGTCGATCATTCTGATGATGGTTACGTTTTGTTTTATTCATTATTGACAGAGTTATGCCCCTTTTCTTATTTGTACAAAACATTTTAGGGGTGGTCTATTATTCAAGAACTGTAACTCCTAGGCCCTTGATATTTTATGGATGGGTAGACCATTAAAAATTAGCAGACCCATATTTTTTTTCGTGTCCGTCGGCCTTGTACTTACAGAGTTATGCCCCTTTTTCGAAAAATTAAATGGAAGTTTGTTCCCAAAATCCTGGGAGAACTGTTGGAGCTAGGATACTCATATTTGGCATACAGCTAGGGGCTAAGGTGTAGATCACCTGATTAACAATTGGGCTTATTTCGGAAATATTTGACTGAATTATGCCCCTTTGTTAACTTTGGCATTTTTCCAACTTTTGAACCGTTTGACCTAGAGACCTGATTTTTGGTATACAGATAGTATTTGATGTGGTGATCATTCTGATGATGGTTACGTTTTGTTTTATTCATTATTGACTGAGTTATGCCCCTTTTCTTATTTGTACAAAACATTTTAGGGGTGGTCTATTATTCAAGAACCGTAACTCCTAGGCCCTCAATATTTTATGGGTGGGTAGACCATTAAAAATTAGCAGACCCGTATTTTTTTTCTTGTCCGTCGGCCTTGTACTTACAGAGTTATGCCCCTTTTTCGAAAAATTAAATGAAAGTTTGTTCCCAAAATCCTGGGAGAACCGTTGGAGCTAGGATACTCATATTTGGCATACAGCTAGGGGCTAAGGTGTTGATCACCTGATTAACTTTTGGGCTGATTTCGGAAATATTTGACTGAATTATGCCCCTTTGTTAACTTTGGCATTTTTCCAACTTTTGAACCGTTTGACCTAGAGACCTGATTTTTGGTATACAGATAGTATTTGATGTGTCGATCATTCTGATGATGGTTACGTTTTGTTTTATTCATTATTGACTGAGTTATGCCCCTTTTCTTATTTGTACAAAACATTTTAGGGGTGGTCTATTATTCAAGAACCGTAACTCCTAGGCCCTTGATATTATATGGATGGGTAGACCATTAAAAATTAGCAGACCCATATTTTTTTCTTGTCCGTCGGCCTTGTACTTACAGAGTTATGCCCCTTTTTCGAAAAATTAAATGGAAGTTTGTTCCCAAAATCCTGGGAGAACTGTTGGAGCTAGGATACTCATATTTGGCACACAGCTAGGGGCTAAGGTGTAGATCACCTGATTAACTTTTGGGCTGATTTCGGAAATATTTGACTGAATTATGCCCCTTTGTTAACTTTGGCATTTTTCCAACTGTTGAACCGTTTGACCTAGAGACCTGATTTTTGGTATACAGATAGTATTTGATGTGTCGATCATTCTGATGATGGTTACTTTTTGTTTTATTCATTATTGACAGAGTTATGCCCCTTTTCTTATTTGTACAAAACATTTGAGGGGTGGTCTATTATTCAAGAACCGTAACTCCTAGGCCCTTGATATTATATGGATGGGTAGACCATTAAAAATTAGCAGACCCATATTTTTTTTCTTGTCCGTCGGCCTTGTACTTACAGAGTTATGCCCCTTTTTTCGAAAAATTAAATGGAAGTTTGTTCCCAAAATCCTTGGAGAACTGTTGGAGCTAGGATACTCATATTCAGCATGCAGCTAGGGGCTAAGGTGTAGATCACCTGATAAACTTTTGGGCTGATTTCGTAAATATTTGACTGAATTATGCCCCTTTATTAACTTTGGCATTTTTCCAACTTTTGAACCTACTGAGCTAGAGACCTCATCTATGGTGTACTAAAAGTATTTTTTGTGTTAATAATTCTGATGAAGGTAAGGTTATGTATACATTTTAAACTGACCTTGTTAGGGTCAGGCATTTAGTTGGGGGCATAGTGTTTTACAAACACATTTTCTAGTTGTTTGGGTTTTTTTATTTTTTTTTTTACGATGTATGGGTTATATTTACACTCACAGAGTCGATTAAAGTAACAGTAGAAAAGACTTACCAAAATACCAGCAATCGTCGGTACAGGGTTCAAAACCGGGAACCCACTCACTCCGCCCGCAGCCACGCCCAGAGTCGCTACCCCTACTGTAGTTGTTATGATTGAGAGAATAAGTTGTACAAGGAAGAGAGTTTTCACCTTTTGGACACCTACATTGCGTATTTCTCTAAATTCGTCTGAAATGTTGAAATACAAAACAGCGGCGATCAAGCAACCAATGGATAATTCAACATTGAACCAACAAGATTCAGTGTGCGATATCATAAGGAGTTATCCTATCCTAAAAAATCACATCTCGCCTCTCGCCGAAGACAATTAAGTTTAAGTATACATGAGCCAAGTTAAGGCTAAAAACAAAATTTTGTTTGTTTGCAATTGCCTACTTACCCACCCAAAACCTCCCTGCCAATTTTTTTTTTGCCATTTGGGGCAGCATTTTTTTTTGTTGTTGTTTTTGAAAATGGGAAATTTACTGTGATCAACGTAAATAGTAAGACAAAAAGGCCTGAGCAAACAGTGCAGATCCAGATCAGACTGCTCCTGTAGAGCAGTCTGATCTTGGTCTACACTTGTTGCCTTTCCACTAGCACATCACAGGTACTCCATTTGTGGGTAAATTAGGTTTGTTCATCTTGTTGGATTCTGTTATCATTGTATGTGATATGGGTAACTAATATATATTTTAACATGCAGTATTTGGGCTGCTTTTACGTTTTGCAGGAATGAAGGAGAGAGAGATAGAGAGAACAAAAAGCCGGCCTACCTACCCTAAAAACTTATCCTTGGTCGACAACTGCAAACAAAATATTTTTATGCTTGGAATTACGAAACCTACTCAAATCTACAAAAAAAAATCTAATAAAGCTTTAAAGGTACATCTCCATAGTTTACAAAGGAACCACTTTTCCTCTTTGGTTTGATTTTTTTATTTGCTTCTAAATACAAATTATACATGTACTTCAAATGTGTTTAAGGATGGGAATGTAAGCAGACGCTGTTTATTTAGTTCCTCTCTTTCCTCTTTACATTCCCGGGGCCGTATTCATAAAACGACTTATGTGGTTGCTATGCTGTTGCTAAGGCTAAATTTCTTTGAAGGAGATTCCCTACATCTATGAAATTTGGTCTGGAGGAACAGTCTTTGTAAGACTGTTCCTCCAGACCAAATTTCATAGTTGTAGGGATTCTCCTTTATAGCTATTTAGCCTTAGCAACCGCATAGCAACGACTTAAGTGGCTTTATGAATACGGCCCCTGGAGACTGCAGCTCTTCCAAAATGGTGTCCACTGTTGAAAAATTCTCCTTTAGAAGTCCTTAGAGTTTTGACTCCCACTGAAAATAAATTTAGCATTTTTTTTTTTCATTTTCCATTTTTCCAGGTAAATTTTAAAGGTTTTTATTCGCTGGTTGCATATGTTCAAAAGTAGTACTAACCTTTTTCTTGCTGGGACACTGGTAGCTCAACCTGAAACCTTCCTCCAGCTACTCCGTCAATATTCATTCTCTCAACAAGTCTTTATTTTGTGGCTCTTTGATGTAGTTTTGATTATTTAGGTTTTATTAAGGACCGAATAAGGCACCAAATTCTGCGTTTTATTGCTTGAAAAAGCAATTTTTTTAATATGACGCTTGTGCTAATTTCATTACCAATATATAGTTCATAAGCCACACCCTGGAATTAATCTAATCGATGCATTGTCAGGCTTTGCTGTATCTCAAGTACCAAAACGAAGTTGCGAAATCACTATGGAAAATTTGTCACGGTCTTGGAGACAAAATCCGACCGCAGGTTTCATTGATCCAAATTATTTAAATAACCTTTGTGTCCTAGGTCTCCATTATTTGTCTTGGGTATCATGTTACCTGATACCATTGCAAAATTAAAAAAAGGAATAATAATGAAATACACACACGCACGCACAAGAAAAAGTTTTGCTCAAGTAATATCATATTGAGAATTCAAAGACCGGATGGCAAGCAGTGTAGATCCAGAAGAGGCGGCTCAAAATGAGCCGCCTCACCCGGATCTGCGCTGTCTACAAGTCCAAGTGTTAATTTTTCAGAATGAGCCGTAACATTAACTTTCCACATCGGAAAAGACGGGAGATAATGGGAACGGGGACACATAAGGGAACACAAAAGCTTAAAAGCTGTGTGGCATAATGTACCCAGCAGGCACACGGTCGTGAATCAACATTGATTCAACCTTGATTCAACCTCATGACGTTGAATCGAGGTTGATTCAAACTTGTGTGCCCAGTGGGTAGTTAACTGCTTTTCATGACTGGCTAAAGCGTGACTTTATGACAAAAGAAAACGCCTTTTTGAACTATGTGAACGGTTATTCCAACTTTATTTTTATCGAATTGTTTTATATACCAGTTATTTAGAAGCGTCAAGTTGGTTACTTATTCCCTATTCCCTATTCCCGATTCTAATAACCTATAAAGATATCGGTACTTTAACGTTGCGAATTAAATACTCTTGGAATATTAATCTTTTCTCTAGTCTGTAGTTGTCTGTCTGAGTACATCTCTACTCAGTCAGGTTGTTTGTCCGTCTGTCTGTTCGCATGTATTTGCTTTCGCATATGAAAAGGGTATATCTGTTCACTTCGAATTCTATCAAGCATCTCCCTAAAAACTTCATGGAGATTATACTTTTGTTTTGTTGTGCCTGTCCATGCGTTCCTTCATTATTTTGTCCGTCTTTGCGTCTGCCTGTCCTGTAGATATCCTGTCCTTTTTGTCTTTGTCTGTACAGATATAGCAAAGCAGGTGTGTAAGTTAACTAAAGCATTGGGAGGAACATATTGGTGAACTACTATAATACTATAACAGGCTGTCCTTGTTGTACATCGACGCGATCTTTTATCTGTCCGTATGTGTATGTCTGTTTGTCAGTCTGATTTTGTTTGCATATACATGCATGTATATACAAACAGCAGCAAAACGTATAGGATATATTGTTGTTACCCGTTTGGAAGGGTTTTCGTGGTCCTGATAAGCAAACAGGAAGTAACAGAAGTTCTCTCCCTTTGAAAAAATAGTGGCGAAAACATGGAACAGTTACCCGTGCACCTTATGGAAATACTGCTGTGTCCGTCTAGGTATGTGTCCGTGAACCGTCCGTCCGGCTTTGTTTGCATTTATGCATATCCAATTAGCAGTAGCTAGTAGATACAACCTTTTGCATGCAAAAAGACACATATATGGAAAAATGATATGAACATTTTAAAGGCCAATTGCTCTATCAGCGTGAAAAATTTAATCATGAGGCATCGCTGCAAGCTTCTCAGTATCGTTTCGTCAGTGTAAATGACCGTGATTAGTCAGCTTTAAACAAATAAAACATCTTTGAGTTTCACATAAAAAGGGTTTGAAAACTTATTTGGGTCATATTAGGTGGCAACTAAAATGACCTATTTTCGATTTCATTAAGTTGAATATGATGGTAAAAATACAACGTACAGGCGTGGAGTCTCAATCACTATCCCGCCTATGTTTATATAGCTTTGCTAGACGGGAAACCAGAACAGGAATTTTAATTTGTGGAGCGATTTGTTATTTTTCAAAAACCAATTTTCTATACTTTTTGCTTGTTATATGAATCAATATAAGCATATCAACCCACATTTAATTACCAAACGTGAAGGTTGAACCGCTTTTTACAATAATTTGAGTTTAGACGTTTTGACCAATAGTAGGACTATGGAGACTTAAAGGAATTTCGCTGAGCCAATTTTGAAAAAAAAAGTTTTTTTTTCCATATGAAATGAAGTGAAACAATGTGGACGATTTCACCCCAACTTTATACGTGAGAGGGAGTTTTGAATGATACAATCTTTAGCATGCAAAAAGACACGTATATGGAGCATATGATATGAACATTTTAAGGAATTTCACTGAGCCAATTTTGAAAAAAAAATATGAAATTTTCTTCCGTATTAATTTAAGTCAAACAATGTTGACGATTTCACCGTAACTTTATAAGTGAGAGGGAGTTTTGAATGATACAATCTTTTGCAAGCAAAAAGACACATATATAGAGCATATGATATGAGCATCTTAAGAAATTTCACTGAGCCAATTTTGAAAAAAAATATTAAAAGTTTTCTTCAATATGAAATGAAGTGAAACAATGTTGACAATTTTCACCCTAAATTTATAAGTGAGATGGAATTTTGAATGATACAATCTTTTGCATGCATAAAGACACATATATGGAGCATATGATATGACCATTTTAAGGAATTTCGCTGAGCCAAGTTTGAGAAAAAAATATTAAATTTTCTACCGTATTAATTTACGTCAAACATTGTTGACGATTTCACCGTAACTTTATAAGTGAGAGGGAGTTTTGATTGATACAATCTTTTGCAAGCATAAAGGCACATATATGGAGCGTAGGATATGAACATTTTATGGAATTTCACTGAGCCAATTTTGAAAAAAAAATATTAAAACTTTTCTTCTTTATTAAATGAAGTGAAAGAATGTTCATGATTTCATCCTCAATTTATAAGTGAGAGGGAGTTTTGAATGATACAATCTTTTGCATGCGTAAAGACGCATATACAGAGCATATGATATGAACATTTTAAGGAATTCCACTGAGCCAATTTTGAGAAAAAAATGAAATTTTTTTCCATATTATTTTAGATCAAACCGTGTCGACGATGTCACCGTAACTTTATTGGTGAGAGAGAGTTTTGAATGATACAATCTTTTGCAAGTATAAAGACATATATATGGAGCATATGATATGAACATTTTAAGGTATTTCACTGAGCCAATTTTGAAAAAAAAATATTAAAGGTTTTCTTCCATAGGAAATGAAATGAACGAATGTTGACGATTTCATCCTAAATTTATAAGTGAGAGGGAGTTTTGAATGATACAATCTTTCGCATGTATAAAGACACATATAAGGAGCATATGATATGAACATTTTGAGGAATTTCACTGAGCCAATTTTGAGAAAAAAAATATGTAATTTTCATCTATACTAATTTTAGTCAAACAATGTTGACGATTTCACCGTAACTTTATAAGTGAGAGGGAGTTTTGAATTATACAATCTTTTGCAAGCATAAAGACATATACATGGAGCATATGATATGAATTTTTTAAGGAATTTCACTGAGCCAATTTTGAGAAAAAAAATATGAAATTTTCTTCAATATTATTTTACGTCAAACAATGTTGACGATTTCACCGTAACTTTATATATGAGAGGGAGTTTTGAATGATACAATCTTTTGCACGCATAAAGACATATATATGGAGCATACGATATGAACTTTTTAAGGAATTTCACTGAGCCAATTTTGAGAAAAAAATATGAAATTTTCTTCAATATTAATTCACGTCAAACAATGTTGACGTTTCACCGTAATCTTATAAGTGAGAGGGATTTTTGAATGATACAATCTTTTGCATGCATAAAGACATTTATATGGAGCATACGATATGAACATTTTGAGGAATTTCACTGAGCCAATTTTGAGAAAAAAAATTAAGAAATTTTCTTCTATATTAATTTACGTCAAACAATGTGGACGATGTCACCGTAACTTTATAAGTGAGAGGAAGTTTTGAATGATACAATCTTTTGCATGCATAAAGACACATATATTGAGCATATTATATGAACATTTTAAGGAATTTCACTGAGCCAATTTTGAAAAAAAAATATTTAAAGTTTTCTTCGTTTTTTTAGGAAATGAAATGAACGAATGTTGACGATTTCATCCAAAAAATTTATAAGTGGGAGGAAGTTTTGAATTATACAATCATTCGCATGTATAAAGACACATATAAGGAGCATATGATATGAACATTTTGAGGAATTTCACTGAGCCAATAATGAGAAAAAGAAATGTAATTTTCATCCATACTAATTTAAGTCAAACAATGTTGACGATTTCACCGTAACTTTATAAGTGAGAGGGAGTTTTGAATGATACAATCTTTTGCAAGCATAAAGACATATATATGGAGCATATGATATGAATTTTTTAAGGAATTTCACTGAGCCAATTTTGAGAACAAAAAATATGAAATTTTCTTCCATGTTTATTTACGTCAAACAATGTTGACGATTTCACCGTAACTTTATAAGTGAGAGGGAGTTTAGAATGATACCATCTTTTGCAAGCATAAAGACATATATATGGAGCATATGATATGAATTTTTTAAGGAATTTAACTTAGCCAATTTTGAGAAAAACAATATGAAATTTTCTTCAATATTAATTTACGTCAAACAATGTTGACGATTTCACCGTCACTTTATATATGAGAGGAAGTTTTGAATGATACAATCTTTTGCATGCATAAAGGCATATATATGGAGCATACGATATGAACATTTTAAGGAATTTCACTGAGGCAATTTTGAGAAAAAAAATATGAAATTTTCTTCCATATTAATTTACGTCAAAAAATGTTGACGATGTCACCGTAACTTTATAAGTGAGAGGGAGTTTTGAATGATACAATCTTTTGCATGCATAAAGACACATATATGGAGCATATGATATGAACATTTTAAGGAATTTCACTGAGCCAATTTTGAAAAAAAAAATTAAAAGTTTTTCTTCCATATGAAATGAAATGAACGAATGTTGACGATTTCACTCTAAATTTATAAGTTAGAGGGAGTTTTGAATGATACAATCTTTCGCATGTATAAAGACACATATAAGGTGCATATGATATGAACATTTTGAGGAATTTCACTGAGCCAATTTCGAGAAAAAAATATGTAATTTTCATCCATACTAATTTAAGTCAAACAATGTTGACGATTTCACCGTAACTTTATAAGTGAGAAGGAGTTTTGATTAATACAATCTTTTGCCAGCATAAAGACATATATATGGAGCATATGATATGATTTTTTTAAGGAATTTCACTGAGCCAATTTTGAGAAAAACAATATGAAATTTTCTTCAATATTAATTTACGTCAAACAATGTTGACGATTTTACCGTAACTTTATATATGAGAGGGAGTTTTGAATGATACAATCTTTTGCATGCATTAAGACGTATATATGGAGCATACGATATGAACATTTTAAGGAATTTCACTGAGCCAATTTTGAGAAAAAAATATGAAGTTTTCTTCCATATTAATTTACGTCAAACAATATTGACCTTGTCACAGTAACTTTATAAGTGAGAGGGAGTTTTGAATGATACAATCTTTTGCATGCATAAAGACACATATATGGAGCATATAATATGAACATTTTAAGGAATTTCACTGAGCCAATTTTGAAAAAAAATATTAAAAGTTTTCTTCCATAGGAAATGAAATGAACGAATGTTGACGATTTCATCCTAAATTTATAAGTGAGAGGAAGTATTGAATGATACAATCTTTCGCATGTATAAAGACACATATAAGGAGCATATTATATGAACATTTTGAGGAATTTCACTGAGCCAATTTTGAGAAAAAAAAATATGTAATTTTCATCCATACTAATTTAAGTCAAACAATGTTGACGATTTCACCGTAACTTTATAAGTGAGAAGGAGTTATGAATAATACAATCTTTTGCCAGCATAAAGACATATATATGGAGCATATGATATGAATTTTTTAAGGAATTTCACTGAGCCAATTTTGAGAAAAAAAAATATGAAATTTTCTTCAATATTAATTTACGTCAAACAATGTTGACGATTTCACCGTAACTTTATATATGAGAGGGAGTTTTGAATGATACAATCTTTTGCATGCATTAAGACGTATATATGGAGCAAACGATATGAATATTTTAAGGAATTTCACTGAGCCAATTTTGAGAAAAAAAAATATGAAATTTTCTTCCATATTAATTTACGTCAAACAATGTTGACGATGTCACCGTAACTTTATATATGAGAGGGAGTTTTGAATGATACAATCTTTTGCATTCATTAAGACGTATATATGGAGCATACGATATGAACATATTAAGGAATTTCACTGAGCCAATTTTGAGAGAAAAAAAAATGAAATTTTCTTCCATATTAATTTACGTCAAACAATGTTGACGATGTCACCGTAATTTTATAAGTGAGAGGGAGTTTTGAATGATACAATCTTTTGCATGCATAAAGACACATATATGGAGCATATAATATGAACATTTTAAGGAATTTCACTGAGCCAATTTTGAAAAAAAAATATTAAAAATTTTCTTCCATAGGAAATGAAATGAACGAATGTTGACGATTTCATGCTAAATTTATAAGTGAGAGGGAGTTTTGAATTATACAATCTTTCGCATCTATAAAGACACATATAAGGAGCATATGATATGAACATTTTGAGGAATTTCACTGAGCCAATTTTGAGAAAAAAAATATGTAATTTTCATCCATACTAATTTAAGTCAAACAATGTTGACGATTTCATCGTAACTTTATAAGTGAGAAGGAGTTTTGATTAATACAATCTTTTGCCAGCATAAAGACATATATAACGAGCATATGATATGAATTTCTTAAGGAATTTCACTGAGCCAATTTTGAAAAAAAACAATATGAAATTTTCTTCAATATTAATTTACGTCAAACAATGTTGACGATTTCACCGTAACTTTATATATGAGAGGGAGTTTTGAATGATACAATCTTTTGCATGCATTAAGACACATATATGGAGCATACGATTTGAACATTTTAAGGAATTTCACTGAGCCAATTTTGAGAAGAAAAAAAATGAAGTTTTCTTCCATATTAATTTACGTCAAACAATGTTGACGATTTCATCCTAAATTTATAAGTGAGAGGGAGTTTTGAATGATACAATCTTTCGCATGCATAAAGAAACATATAAGGAGCATATTATATGAACATTTTGAGGAATTTCACTGAGCCAATTTTGAGAAAAAAATATGTAATTTTCATCCATACTAGTTTAAGTCAACCAATGTTGACGATTTCACCGTAACTTTATAAGTGAGAAGGAGTTTTGAATAATACAATCTTTTGCCAGCATAAAGACATATATATGGAGCATATGATATGAATTTTTTTAGGAATTTCACTGAACCAATTTTGAGAAAAAAATATGAAATTTTCTTCAATATTAATTTACGTCAAACAATGTTGACGATTTCACCGTACATTTATATATGAGAGGGAGTTTTGAATGATACAATCTTTCGCATGCATTAAGACGTATATATGGAGCATACGATATGAACATTTTAAGGAATTTCACTGTGCCAATTTTGAGAAAAAAAATTAAAAGGTTTTTCTTCCATATGAATTGAAATGAACGAATGTTGACGATTTCATCCTAAATTTATAAGTGAGAGGGAGTTTTGAATGATACAATCTTTCGCATGTATAAAGACACATATAAGGAGCATATGATATGAACCATATGAGGAATTTTACTGAGCCAATTTTGAGAAAAAAAATATGTAATTTTCATCCATACTAATTTAAGTCAAACAATGTTGACGATTTCACCGTAACTTTATAAGTGAGAAGGAGTTTTGATTAATACAATCTTTTGCCAGCATAAAGACATGTATATGGAGCATATGATATGAATTTTTTAAGGAATTTCACCGAGCCAATTTTGAGAAAAACAATATGAAATTTTCTTCAAAATTAATTTACATCAAACAATGTTGACGATTTTACTGTAACTTTATTTATGAGAGGGAGTTTTGAATGATACAATCTTTTGCATACATTAAGACGTATATATGGAGCATACGATATGAACATTTTAAGGAATTTCACTGAGCCAATTTGGAGAAAAAAATATGAAGTTTTCTTCCATATTAATTTACGTCAAACTATATTGACGATGTCACCGTAACTTTATAAGTGAGAGGGAGTTTTGAATGATACAATCTTTTGCATGCATAAAGACACATATATGGAGCATATAATATGAACATTTTAAGGAATTTCACTGAGCCAATTTTGAAAAAAAATTAAAAGTTTTCTTCCATAGGAAATGAAATGAACGAATGTTGACGATTTCATCCTAAATTTATAAGTGAGAGGGAGTATTGAATGATACAATCTTTCGCATGTATAAAGACACATATAAGGAGCATATTATATGAACATTTTTAGGAATTTCACTGAGCCAATTTTGAGAAAAAAATATGTAATTTTCATCCATACTAATTTAAGTCAAACAATGTTGACGATTTCATCGTAACTTTATAAGTGAGAAGGAGTTTTGAATAATATAATCTTTTGCCAGCATAAAGACATATATATGGAGCATATGATATGAATTTTTTTAAGGAATTTCACTGAGCCAATTTTGAGAAAAAACAATATTAAATTTTCTTCAATATTAATTTACGTCAAACAATGTTGACGATTTCACCGTAACTTTATATATGAGAGGGAGTTTTGAATGATACAATCTTTTGCATGCATTAAGACGTATATATGGAGCATACGATATGAACATTTTAAGGAATTTCACTGAGCCAATTTTGAGAAAAAAAAAATATGAAATTTTCTTCCATATCAATTTACGTCAAACAATGTTGACGATGTCACCGTAACTTTATATATGAGAGGGAGTTTTGAATGATACAATCTTTTGCATGCATTAAGACGTATATATGGAGCATACGATATGAACATTTTAAGGAATTTCACTGAGCCAATTTTGAGAAAAAAAATATGAAATTTTCTTCCATATTAATTTACGTCAAACAATGTTGACGATGTCACCGTAACTTTATAAGTGAGAGGGAGTTTTGAATGATACAATCTTTTGCATGCATAAAGACACATATATGGAGCATATAATATGAACATTTTAAGGAATTTCACTGAGCCAATTTTGAAAAAAAAATATTAATAGTTTTCTTCCATAGGAAATGAAATGAACGAATGTTGACGATTTCATCCTAAATTTATAAGTGAGAGGGAGTTTTGAATGATACAATCTTTCGCATGTATAAAGACACATATAAGGAGCATATGATATGAACATTTTGAGGAATTTCACTGAGCCAATTTTGAGAAAAAAATATGTAATATTCATCCATACTAATTTGAGTCAAACAATGTTGACGATTTCACCGTAACTTTATAAGTGAGAAGGAGTTTTGATTAATACAATCTTTTGCCAGCATAAAGACATATATATGGAGCATATGATATGAATTTTTAAGGAATTTCACTGAGCCAATTTTGAGAAAAAAATATATGAAATTTTCTTCCATATTAATTTACGTCAAACAATGTTGACGATTTCACCGTAACTTTATAAGTGAGAGGGAGTTTTGAATGATACAATCTTTTGCATGCATAAAGTCACATATATGGAGCATATACTATGAACATTTTAAGGAATTTCACTGAGCCAATTTTGAAAAAAAAAATAAAAGTTTTCTTCCATAGGAAACGAAATGAACGAATGTTGACGATTTCATCCTAAATTTATAAGTGAGAGGGAGTATTGAATGATACAATCTTTCGCATGTATAAAGACACATATAAGAAGCATATTATATGAACATTTTGAGGAATTTCACTGAGCCAATTTTGAGAAAAAAAATATGAAATTTTCTTCCATATTAATCTACGTCAAACAATGTTGACGATTTCGCCGTATTTTCATATATGAGAGGGAGTTTTGAATGATACAATCTTTTGCATGCATTAAGACGTATATATGGAGCATACGATATGAACATTTTAAGGAATTTCACTGAGCCAATTTTGAGAAAAAAATATGAAATTTTCTTCCATATTAATTTACGTCAAACAATGTTGACGATTTCACCGTAACTTTATATATGAGAGGGAGTTTTGAATGATACAATCTTTCGCATGCATTAAGACGTATATATGGAGCATACGATATGAACATTTTAAGGAATTTCACTGAGCCAATTTTGAGAAAAAAAATATGAAATTTTCTTCCATATTAATTTACGTCAAACAATGTTGACGATGTCACCGTAACTTTATAAGTGAGAGGGAGTTTTGAATGATACAATCTTTTGCAAGCATAAAGACATATATATGGAGCATATGATATGAACATTTTAAGGAATTTCACTGAGCCAATTTTGAGAAAAAAAAAATAGGAAATTTTCTTCAATAATGATTTACGTCAAACAATGTTGACGATTTCACCGTAACTTTATAAGTGAGAGTGAGTTTTGAATGATACAATCTTTTGCAAGTATAAAGACATATATATGGAGCATATGATATGAACATTTTAAGGAATTTCACTGACCCAATTTTGAGAAAAAATAGGAAATTTTCTTCCATATTAATTTACGTCAAACAATGTTGACGATGTCACCGTAACCTTATAAGTGAGAGGGTGTTTTGAATGATACAATCTTTTGCATGCATAAAGACACATATATTGAGCATATTATATGAACATTTTAAGGAATTTCACTGAGCCAATTTTGAAAAAAAATATTAAAAATTTTCTTCCATCGGAAATGAACGAATGTTGACGAGTTAATCCTAAATTTATAAGTGAGAGGGAGTTTTGAATGATACAATCTTTTGCGTGCATAAAGACACATATATTGAGCATATTATATGAACATTTTAAGGAATTTCACTGAGCCAATTTTGAAAAAAAAAATTAAAATTTTCTTTTTCATATGAAGTGAAGTGAAAGAATGTTGATGATTTCATCCTAAATTTATAAGTGAGAGGGAGTTTTGAATGATACAATCTTTTGCATGCATAAAGTCACATATATGGAGCATATTATATGAATATATAAGCCAAAATCACTGAGCCAATTTTGAAAAAAAAAATGAAACTTTTCTTCATTATGAAATGAAGTATATAACATGTATAGTTGCGTACATTATACATAGAACATTGGAAAAATCCACTGAGGCAATTTTGAAGAATTTTTTTTCAAACTTTATCTTCTTTATCAGTAAAAGTCAAATAAGTTGAAGATTTCAATTAAGGTATACTAGGGAGAGGAAATATTGAATTAAACAATCTTTTTCACGCTTAGAAACCTATATAGTGAAAACCTTATTTGAATATTTCAACAAATTCCACTGAGCAAATTTTGAGAAAATATTTGAAAAGTTTTTCTTGTATATTAATGAAAGTAAAAATGTCGGAGACTTGACTATAAATATTTCGGTTAAAGAGAGTTTTGACTAATAAAATGTTTTGCGTGCTTATAGTCGTGTATATTTCGTACATAATACGAAAAATTCGGAAAACTCCACTGGGCCTTTTTTGAGAATATATTTGAAATGTTTATCTACTATATTCAAAAAGTCAAATAATAGTGAAGATTTCACTATAAGTATAGCGTTTAGAGAGAGTCTTGAATTATACAATATTTGGTATCAATGGAGAAATGTATATTGAATTTATGCTGAGAATATTTGAAAAAAAAAAACTGAGCCAATTATGATACAGTTTTGGCAATCATTTACTCATCCATTAAAGGTCAAATTTTGTGAATAGCGGTGAGTGAGAATTTTGAATGATACTATATTTTCTTGTATATTAATAAAAGTCAAATTATGTTGAAGATTTGACTTTAACTATAGTAGTGAGAGGAAGCATCGAATGATACAATTTTTGCACGCTTAAAAACAAGTTTAGCGAGATTATTATTGAACATTTGAACAAATTTTACTGGATCAATTTAAAAAAGAAAAAGAAAAGTGTTTCTTGTATATTAATTTAAGTCAAAATGTTGAAAAATCGACTATAAAGATATCGTTGAGAGTTTTAAATGATACAATCTTTTGCTTCTTTATAGACATGTATATAAGGTATATAATCACAAAAAATGGAAAAAATCCACTGAGCCACTTTTGAAGAAAGTTATGCTAACTTTATCTTCTGTATTAGTGAAAGTAAAATAATCATGAAGATTTGAGTTTTTCTATACTAATGGAAGGAAATGTATCGAATTAAACGATATTTTGCACGCTTAGAAACCTGTATAGTGAGAATATTATTTGAACATTTTAACAAATTCCACAGAGCAAATTTTGAGTAAATCTTTGAAAACTTTTTCTTGTATAAATATATTATTAAATTTTTAAAAGTCAAACATGTTGAAAGTTTACTACAAATATATCGATGAGAGGGAGGTTTGAATGATACAATCTTCTGCGTGTTTATAGACATAATAAAAAAAAACTGGAAAAAAACACTTAACCTATTTTGAGAAAATGTTTGCAAAGTGTGCGGCCGTAAAACGTCTCCCCGTACATCATCATAGGGCAGATTATATTTTTCTGGTTCTTTGGGATCATTGAGTTCATTTTAGTTATTTTGAAAATAGAGTTCCGCTGAAGCCGGTGCTACAGGGCGTGGCTGGTGTAGCACATTTCATTACTGGTCATGAATAGAGTCAATTAAACCGAGTCCGCTATTTTCTGTTTTGATGATGTATTCCTTGCTTCCAAAGGATCGGATCTTACTTTTCAGAGCTTTTTTATCGTATATATTAGTAAAAACCAAATGGTACTGAATCTTTGACTTCAGCTAGACTAGTAAAAGGATCTACAGAATTATACAATATTTTTGTTCGCTTAAAACATGTATAGTTAGAAAATTATAGAAACATTTTAACAAATTCCACTGAGCAAATTTTGAGAAAATATTTGAAAAGATTTTCTTGTATATTAACTAAAGCCAGAAATGTTGCAGATTTGACTATAAATATATCGATGAGAGGGAGTTTGAATGATATAATATTTTGCATGTTTATAGACATATATATGGCGTACATCATACCAAAATAATTTGGAAAAGTCCACTGACCCTATTTTGAGCAACTGTCTGAAAAGTTTATCTTCTTCATAAAAAAGTTCAGGTAAAAGTGAACATTTGACCAGGAGGAGAGCGGTTAGAGACAAACTTGAATGATACAATCTTTTTCATTCTTAAGACATGTATATTGAGTTTACGATAAGAGAATTTGTAAAAACAGTCGCTGAGCAAAGGGGGTGCCTATGAGACCCTTTTTCTGCCCAAGAGCAAAATGTTTTATTTTCAGCTGATGATTAGCCTATAGTGTCTGCTATACTGAATCAATAGTGGTTAAGCTCCGTAAGCACGACTTTTGGAATAATGGGGCTATTAAAGTGGATGGGGTAAATCAGCATGAATCAGGGAAGTCATACTATAAGCTATATTAATCCTTCAAATTTAATGACATTCATAAATACCTTCCTTTATTAGTTGAGGTAATGTCTTTGGTGATATCCTTTCTCAAATTCTACCTTTAAAGTAAAATCTTATGTCTGCAGAATTTCTTTTAGAGTCACTCTCAATTTTCATTAATTTTGGTACTTTGAATTCAATATATTCTACCATATTTCCAGACCAAATAGATGACTTCTTACCAAACTAACTTGGTTTCACCGTTAGGAGAGTGCAAACTATTGATTAAATTTTGGTGACCTTGACCTTTGTTTCAAGGTCAGAGTAAGACTTATAATGTCAATTTAAGTCAAGTTTTGACCATTGTCTACACATTAGCTCCTGAACTGGTATGAAATTATGACCAAAGTGGCCTAAATTAACCATTATGAGTAGTTAGAGCACTGGTTGTGATCAAACGACAATGCCATCATCTTCAAGGTCAAGGTTAGACTAGACAGAATTTAATCAAAGATCTCACACAGCTAGTAAGCAAAAATTTAACAAATATATATGTTTCTATTTGTAAATCAATGCTTAATATGCCCTTAATATAATGACCTTGACCTTGATCTGAAGGTCACCAATACATTCAGAAGTTCATTATTTCACAACAGACTTTTCTATAATCTTTAAGTTTAACCCAATTCTGTTTCATTATGTTTGGCTAACACAGACCTTCAGACCAAGGTCAAGGTCATTCTGTGCATATTAAACAATGATTTCAAATGAAAACACTCAGAATTGGTACATTTCTGCTGACTGATTGTGTGAAATCTATGATTAAACTCCGTTTAGTCTAGCCTTGACCTGACCTTGAAGATGACGTCATGGCCATTTAATCATGGTGTCATGGCCATTTAATCATAACTAATGCTCTAACTACTGATAGTGTTTAATTTAGGCCACTTTTTGGGCATAATTTCGTACCAATTCAGGAGCTAATGTGTAGACAATGGCCAAAACTTGACTTAAAATTGACATTATAAGTCTTACTGTGACCTTGAAATAAAGGTCAAGGTCACCAAAATTTAATCAACAATTTGCACTCTCCCAACGGTGAAACCATGTTAGTTTGGTAAAAAGTCATCTATTTGTTCTAGAGATATGGTAGAATATTGAATTCAAAGTACCAAAATTAATGAAAATTGACTGTGTCTCTAAAAGGAATTCTGGAGACATAAAATTTAATTTTGAAAAGTAGAATTTGAAAACGACGTCACCAAAGACATTACTTCAACTTGTAAAGGAAGTTATTTATGAATGCCATTAAATTTGAAGGAGAAATATAGCTTATAATATGACTCCCCTGGTTCATGCTGATTTACCAGCATGCAGATGTCGGCGGTAAGATATTTTCCCTTAATGCCCCAGTCACACACACATATACGGACTCTGCGGATACTACGGATGGCCCGTCCGAATCTATTCGTTTCTATCCATTTAATCCGTAATGGATCCGTATCGCATCCGCAGAGTCCGTTACTGTTCGTATCATATCCGCAGGGTCCGCAGGAGCCGCGTCGAAATTTTGAAAAGGTTCAAAATTCGGGCGCGGATAAGTAAACCGTAAAAGTCCGTAACTGAACGCATTTATCTGCATCTATCCGTATCTAATCCGTTTCTCATCCGTATCTATTCCGTATCTTATCCGTAACTGAACCCATCATTCCGCAGTCCCAAGTTGAGGACTGATACGGTTTCATACGGAGCTTTACCTTTAGTTACGGAAGTAATGGGTCATGTCAGGGTCATTTATGAGGCTCTAAAAATCGTAACCTCGAAGTATGGCACATGCTCCTTCTTTCGAATGTGTTTAGTGTTCTGTGCTCATGAAGGATTAGATTTTTATTTAAAGGACCTAGTATGATAAGGCCCATATTTGGCCCCCAGAAAACTAATTTTTCAAAAGTCTTATTTCCATAATAAAAATGTATTCATATGAAAGTTCAAACCTTGAATGTAACAGCAAACACAAAATTAACCAGTTCTTGCACAAAATATTTGTGATATTTGTACTGAACATACCCCTTCCCCCAGCGGATTCTGACGAAAATGACGAATTTGGTAGCCTTTGTGGCTTTCAAAATATATGAGCCCGGCCTCCAGCACATTTAATATTTTGTATACAGATAAAATTTTAATATATTTATGTGCCATGAAAATATCAAATGTGCTGGAGACCGGGCTCAATGTTTATTTTTAACTTTTAGTTACCAAACTGGCAGCGTTTGGAACATTTTCCCAGCGTTCTCAACATAAAAACGCCCCTATCTCCGCTAATAGACAAAATAAACATATGTTGTGGGTATTCATTTTCTTAGTTAGAACACAAGGAATAATTAAGGAATGAATGTTATTTTTTTAACGTTTACTGAAGTATAAACTACATCGGGTCACGAGCAAAGTCAGTGAACCCCGAAGGGGTTTACGTAAACTTTGCTCGTGACCCGATGTAGTTTATACTTCAGTAAACGTTTAAAAAATAACATTCATTCCTTATATTATTAAACGATGCTTTTGATCAATAAAAAGATAAACAAAAATAAGAAATACATATAAAAAACATTACCGGCCGAATTTAGCAATAGTTTGGAACAGCCGCATTGTCACTGCCTACCAGTAAATTCCACCTCCTGCTGTAGATTTCGCGTGCAAGTAGGCGTAGCGAGCTGTCACTCAATGTTTACTAGCCATTCAAGTACATGGAATGTTGTAGATTTCACGTGCTAGTTAGTGAGATGAGCTGTCACTCTGAAGCGCGTGATACAATGTAATTATTGACTTTTAAACAACATTGACGCCCGCATCACTTAATTGGGTTAACAGAGAGCTCTACATTGATAATGTAAATATTCTGGTATACATTTCATTTTGATCTGTTGGAATTTTTTGGTAAAAGTCTCTGGACTTGCAAACTTGAGTGGGTGGGGTACCTGGAGAGGCCTTGGGCAGTGTACAGGTAAATAGCAGTGCAATCTTACATATAAGCAGTTCATCAAAAGCCTGTTGTTAAGAGCTTTCAAAAGTTATTGTAAATGACTTATTTCTTGAAAGGAATATTTATTAAACTCAAATTTTCTCGCAATTTTCCTTCGTTTTATTGAAACAACATAGGCATGTCAGAAATCATGTTATTCTGAGAATTAACAAACACGAAACATATTACTTTCGCTTGTTCCCATACGCACAAATAATAAGCAATAGAAACCATGCATTTTAAAGAGAATTTGAATGGGGGCCAAAAACGGCCCTTATCATACCAGGTCCTTTGTATACCTGGATTCAAACTATAAATTGGGTAAAGGTAAAGGTTTCCTATAGCCTAATGACCGTAGGGGCGGTGGCTTGGGGGAGGAGGGGTGGGAGTAGGTGGTTAGGGTCAATGTATCTTGGGCATAGCATATGAACGGCGAAGCCCATCTGTCTCTCCTTTCGCTGCCTTGTCCTTCCCTGATTTGAAAAAGGTACCCATTTACTGCTTGGTTGACATAGATATTCAGTCGGCAGTTGATAAAGTAGATACTATTCTAATCCTTCAAGAACACTGCACACATTCGAAGGAAGGTACATGGACCATACTTTGAGAATTCGGCTACTCAAACCGCATCAGTGACCCCGATATGATTTGGTTACGAAAACCAGAGAAAGCATAATGTAATTTCTTAATTTTGATAAGGCAGTAAATTCAAAGACTAATTAGTACCATAAAAGATCTAAAAGGAAAAAAATGCAATAATCTAGATTATAAATTTAAACCAAACGAAAATTTCTGATATCTCAGAATATTTTCTTGATCTCAAAGGAAAACAATATATATAAATTGCACTATAGGTGACGTACGGGAAGACGTTTTACGGTCGCCGCACGGCACGAAACCAGTGGCACTAAAGTAAAATAGAAATCTAAAAGAGCTCATTCAAGAGCACAGAACACATTCGAAAGAAGGAACATGGGCCATCTTCGAAGTTTCGGCTACTCAAGCCTGGCCAGTAGATCTTTATTGCTTCATTTCACCATTAACCTTTGTCCTATATTGGACAACTAATTGTAATTAATAAAAAAATTACTTTGTCCTATATTGGACAACTAATTCAAATTGATAAAAGTCAAATAAGATTATGGAATGATGGCCCTACTTTTGCTATTGGCATGTTCATGAAAAGATGACCCCACTAGGCTGTTACAAATAAGAAACATAACATCGCACCATAACTGCACCATACGTCACTGCCATTGCACCGACCCCGCCTCTCTGTTGTAGTAGTCCTTGAGATACAGTCTCTGCCTCTTTGCCCCCTACTGGTGTTGTTGCCGTACAGCCGCCTCTCCAAACCATCCTGTAGGTATCTGTCAGTATTGGAACGCAACCTTTTTGTATTGAAACGTTACTGTAGAAAACAGTCCTTTACAGTACGCCGAACGATACCCGTAACTTCCGTAACGAAAGGTAACGATCCGCTTGAAACCGTATCGGTCCTCAACTTGGAGTGGGACTACGGAATGATAGGTTCAATAACGGATAAGATACGGAATAGATACGTATGCGACACGGATTAGATACGGATAGATGCGGATATATGCGTTTAGTAACGCGCCATTACGGTTTACTCATCCGCGCCCGAATTTTGAAACTTTTCAAAATTTCGACGCGGATCCTGCGGACTCTGCGGATATGATACGGACAGTTACGGACTCTGCGGATCTGATACGGATCCATTACGGATAAAACGGATATATACGGACGGGCCATCCGTAGTATCCGTTAAAATCCGTATGTGTGTGTGTGTGACTGGAGCAACAAGGAGTAGACACAGATGTGTACGTCGCAGTTAATCTTTTCTAGTCTTCTATCCGCTAGGCATGCGCAACAGTCCGCATCTGAAGGTATTTATCCGCATCTAAAGGTTACAGAAGGTAACGGAAGGTTAGTAGTTCGTACCTATACGTATCCATACGCATCTATTGGTAACTATAACCGTAAATTCATTAAACAAAATTAGGCCACGCCCACAAATTCTGCGGATAAACTGAGGATTTTATCCGCAACTATCCGCCCTATCCGTAATGTGTGTGTGTGACTGGGGCTTTAAATCCATATGATGAGATGATACGAATGTTTACGTACTACTTACCTTCCATTACCTTCTGTTACTTCTAGATGCGGAAAGATGTTGTTGATGCTACGGATGGCCCGTTCGTATATGTCCGGTTTTATTCGTACTGATCCGTATCGCATCTACGGATGGCCCATCCGCATCTGTCCGGTGTTATTCGTAAACGTTCTTACCACATCCGCAGAGTCTGTAACTGTCTGTATCGTATCCGTAGGATCAGCAGGATCCGATTTAAAATTTTGAAAATTTTCAAAATTCAGGCGCGGACGAGTAAACCGTATTGATCTGTAATAAAAGGTAGCAGAAGGCATTCATCCGTATTCATCCACATATAATCCGTATCAAATCCGTATCTTATCCGTATCTAATCCGTATCTAATCCGTATATAAACCTATCATTTCGCGGCCCACCCCAACTCGACGCGGCGAAGGAGCGGCAACGCCACGTGGCAACCCAGTCACGTGGCGGCTAAGATGTATCGACAGTGTGGCCCTAACAAGGGTCGTTGTTCCTGAAAGAAGATACCAGAGTGATGTGTGTTTCCAGGAAGAATCTCCCTATGGCCGCGGCTATCAACGACCTCGACGAGGACGACGGCGGACGCTCGGCGCCCTGTTACTTCGGCTATGGATTCGTTCCGCTGAGGTGCATGGAGAACGTCGATACGAGAATTGAAATACAACAGCCCACCCCAAGTTGTGAACTGATACGTTTTCACGCAGATCGTTACCTTCAATTACGGTCAGTCACGGGTCTGGTTCGGAGTGTTTTTAAGGACTTTTACCTTCAGATACGTTTTTATACGGATAACTTTCACTCCGATACAGACAGATACGTTTTGGTGAGGATAATTGCGAATAGCTAATATGACTGGGGATTAGTCCGTAACAATACGCAGAACGAGACCCATAACTAACCATAACAATCCGCATGAAACCGTAACTGTCCACAATTTTTTGGTGGACCGCGGAACGATAGGTCGAGATACGGATTAAATACGGATTAGATATGGTTAAATGCGGATAAATGCCTTCAGTTACGGATCATTATGGTTAACTCTTCCGCGCTTGAATATTTAAACTTTTTAAAATTGGTGGTATATCCTGCAGACCTTGCGGATACCACACGGATACCATACGGAATCGATATGGAGAGACACCACACCCACAAATTGTGTGGATTTAAAGTCCGCAACTATCCGCCCAATCCGTAATCAGTGTCTGTGACTAATGCCCCAGTCACACACACACATTACGGTTAGGGCGGATAGTTGCGGATAAAATTCTCAGTTTATCCGCAAAATTTGTGGGCGTGGCCTATTCATATTTTAACGAATTTACGGATATAGTTACCAATAAATGCGGATGGATACAGATAGGTACGAACTACTAACCTACTGTTACCTTCTGTAACCTTTAGATGCGGATAAATACCTTCAGATACGGACTGTTGCGCATGCCTAGCGGATAGAAGAATTGAAAAGATTAACTGCGCCGTCTACATCTGTGTCTTCTCTTGTATGCTCCAGTCACACACACACATACGGATTCTGCAGATACTACGGATGGCCCGTCCGTATCTATCCGTGTTATCCGTAATGGATCCGTATCAGATCCGCAGAGTCCGTAACTGTCCGTATCATATCCGCAGAGTCAGCAGGATCCGCGTCGAAATTTTGAACAGTTTCAAAATTCGGGTGCGGATGAGTAAACCGTAATGGTGCGTTACTAAACGCATCTATCCGTATCTAGTAAACCGTAATGGTGCGTTACTAAACGCATCTATCCGTATCTAATCCGTGTCGCATACGTATCTATTCCGTATCTTATCCGTTATTGAACCTATCATTCCGAAGTCCCACTCCAAGTTAATGACCGATACGGTTTCATGCGGATCGTTATCTTTAGTTACGAAAGTTACGGGTCTCGTTCGGTGTACTGTAACGGACTGTTTCCTACAGTAACGTTTCAATACAAAAGGCTTGCGTTCCGATCCTGACAGATACCTACAGGGTGGATTGGAGAGGCGCCTGTTCATTTCATTTCCTATGGAAGAAAACTTTTAATATTTTTTTTTCAAAATTGGCTCAGTGAAATTCCTTAAAATGTTCATATTATATGCTCTATATATGTGTCTTTATGCATGCAAAAGATTGTATCATTCAAAACTCCCTCTCACTTATAACGTTACGGTGAAATCGTCAACATTGTTTGACGTAAATTAATATGGAAGAAAATTTCATATTTTTTTTTCTCAAAATTGGCTCAGTGAAATTCCTTAAAATGTTCATATCGTATGCTCAATATATACGTTTTAATGCATGCAAAAGATTGTATCATTCAAAACTCCCTCTCATATATAAAGTTACGGTGACATCGTCAACATTGTTTGACGTAAATTAATATGGAAGAAAATTTCATATTTTTTTTTCGCAAAATTGGCTCAGTGAAATTCCTTAAAATGTTCATATTATATGCTCTATATATGTGTCTTTATGCATGCAAAAGATTGTATCATTCAAAACTCCCTCTCAGTTATAATGTTACGGTGACATCGTCAACATTGTTTGACGTAAATTAATATGGAAGAAAATTTCATATCTTTTTTTCTCAAAATTGGCTCAGTGAAATTCCTTAAAATGTTCATATCGTATGCTCAATATATACGTTTAATTGCATGCAAAAGATTGTATCATTCAAAACTCCCTCTCATATATAAAGTTACGGTGACATCGTCAACATTGTTTGACGTAAATTAGTATGGATGAAAATTTCATATTTTTTTCTCAAAATTGGCTAAGTGAAATTCCTCAAAATGTTCATATCATATGCTCCTTATATGTGTCTTTATACATGCGAAAGATTGTATCATTCAAAACTCCCTCTCACTTATAAATTTAGGATGAAATCGTCAACATTCGTTCATTTCATTTCCTATGGAAGAAAACTTTTCATATTTTTTTTTTCAAAATTTGCTCAGTGAAATTCCTTAAAATGTTCATATTATATGCTCCATATATGTGTCTTTATGCATGCAAAAGATTGTATCATTCAAAACTCCCTCTCACTTATAAAGTTACGGTGACATCGTCAACATTGTTTGACGTAAATTAATATGGAAGAAAATTTCATATTTTTTTTCTCAAAATTGGTTCAGTGAAATTCCTTTAAATGTTCATATCATATGCTCCATATATACGTCTTAATGCATGCAAAAGATTGTATCATTCAAAACTCCCTCTCATATATAAAGTTACGGTGAAATCGTCAACATTGTTTGATGTAAATTAATATGGAAGAAAATTTCATATTTTTTTTCTCAAAATTGGCTCAGTGAAATTCCTTAAAATGTTCATATCATATGCTCCAGATATATGTCTTTATGCTGGCAAAAGATTGTATTATTCAAAACACCTTCTCACTTATAAAGTTACGGTGAAATCGTCAACATTGTTTGACTTAAATTAGTATGGATGAAAATTACATATTTTTTTTTCTCAAAATTGGCTCAGTGCAATTCTTTAAAAAATTCATATCATATGCTCCATATATAAGTCTTTATGCTAGCAAAAGATTGTATCATTCAAAACTCCCTCTCACTTATTAATTTTGGATGAAATCGTCAACATTCGTTCATTTTATTTCCTATGGAAGAAAACTGTTAATATTTTTTTTTTCAAAATTGGCTCAGTGAAATTCCTTAAAATGTTCATATAATATGCTCCATATATGTGTCTTTATGCATGCAAAAAATTGTATCATTCAAAACTACCTCTCACTTATAAAGTTACGGTGACATCTTCAACATTGTTTGACTTAAATTAATATAAAAGAAAATTTCATATTTTTTTTCTCTCAAAATTGGCTCAGTGAAAGTTCTTAATATGTTCATATCGTATGCTCCATATATATGTCTTTGAGAATGCAAAAGATTGTATCATTCAAAACTCCCTCTCATATATAAAGTTACGGTGAAATCGTCAACATTGTTTGACGTAAATTAATATTGAAGAAAATTTCATATTTTTTTTTCTCAAAATTGGCTCAGTGAAACTCCTTAAAAAATTCATATCATATGCTCCATATATACGTCTTTATGCTTGCAAAAGATTGTATCATTCAAAACTCCCTCTCACTTATAAAGTTACGGTGAAATCGTCAATATTGTTTGACTTACATTAGTATGGATGAAAAGTACATATTTTGTTTTCTCAAAATTGGCTCAGTGAAATTCCTCAAAATGTTCATATCATATGCTCCTTATATGTGTCTCTAATCAATGCGAAAGATTGTATCATTCAAAACTCCCTCTCACTTTTAAATTTAGAATAAAAACGTCAACATTCGTTCATTTCATTTCCTAAGGAAGAAAATACGGAAGAAAATCTTTTAATTTTTTTTTCAAAATTGGCTCAGTGAAATTCCTTAAAATGTTCATATTATATGCTCCATATATATATATGTCTTTATACTTGCAAAAGATTGTATCATTCAAAACTCTTCTCACTTATAAAGTTACGGTGAAATCTTCGACATTGTTTGACCTAAATTGATATGGAAGAAAATTTCATTTTTTTTTTCTCTCAAAATTGGCTCAGTGAAATTCCTTAAAATGTTCATATCATATGCTCCGTATATGCGTCTTTACGCATGCAAAATATTGTATCATTCAAAACTCCCTCTCACTTGAAAATTTAGGATGAAATCATGAACACTCTTTCACTTCATTTCATAATGAAGAAAAAGTTAAATATTTTTTTCTCAAAATTGGCTCAGTGAAATCCCTTAAAATGTTCATATCATATGCTCCATATATGTGTCTTTATGCAAGCAAAAGATTGTATCATTCAAAACTCCCTCTCACTTATAAGGTTACGGTGAAATCGTCAACATTGTTTGACGTAAATTAATATGGAAAAAAAATTCATTTTTTTTTTCACAAAATTGGCTCAGTGAAATTCCTTGAAATGTTCATATCGTATGCTCCATATATATATCTTTATGCATGCAAAAGATTGTATCATTCAAAACTACCTCTCACTTATAATTTTAGGGTGAAATCGTCAACATTCGTTGATTTCATTTCATATGGAAGAAAACATTTAATTTTTTTTTTTAAAAATTGGCTCGGTGAAATTCCTTAAAATGTTCATATCGTATGCTCCATATATGTGTCTTTATGCATGCAAAAGATTGTATCATTCAAAACTCCCTCTCACTTATAAAGTTACGGTGACAGCGTCAGCATTGTTTGACGTAAATTAATATGGAAGAAAATTTCATATTTTTTTCTCAAAATTGGCTCAGTGAAATTCCTTAAAATGTTCATATCGTATGCTCCATATATATGTCTTTGAGCATGCAAAAGATTGTATCATTCAAAACTCCCTCTCATATATAAAGTTACGGTGAAATCGTCAACATTGTTTGACGTAAATTAATATTGAAGAAAATTTCATATTTTTTTTTCTCAAAATTGGCTCAGTGAAACTCCTTAAAAAATTCATATCATATGCTCCATATATACGTCTTTATGCTTGCAAAAGATTGTATCATTCAAAACTCCCTCTCACTTATAAAGTTACGGTGAAATCGTCAATATTGTTTGACTTACATTAGTATGGATGAAAAGTACATATTTTGTTTTCTCAAAATTGGCTCAGTGAAATTCCTCAAAATGTTCATATCATATGCTCCATATATGTGTCTCTAATAAATGCGAAAGATTGTATCATTCAAAACTCCCTCTCACTTTTAAATTTAGAATAAAAACGTCAACATTCGTTCATTTCATTTCCTATGGAAGAAAATACGGAAGAAAATCTTTCAATTTTTTTTTCAAAATTGGCTCAGTGAAATTCCTTAAAATGTTCATATTATATGCTCCATATATATGTCTTTATACTTGCAAAAGATTGTATCATTCAAAACTCTTCTCACTTATAAAGTTACGGTGAAATCTTCGACATTGTTTGACCTAAATTGATATGGAAGAAAATTTCATTTTTTTTTCTCTCAAAATTGGCTCAGTGAAATTCCTTAAAATGTTCATATCATATGCTCCGTATATGCGTCTTTACGCATGCAAAATATTGTATCATTCAAAACTCCCTCTCACTTGAAAATTTAGGATGAAATTATGAACACTCTTTCACTTCATTTCATAAAGAAGAAAAAGTTTAATATTTTTTTCTCAAAATTGGCTCAGTGAAATCCCTTAAAATGTTCATATCATATGCTCCATATATTTGTCTTTATGCAAGCAAAAGATTGTATCATTCAAAACTCCCTCTCACTTATAAGGTTACGGTGAAATCGTCAACATTGTTTGACGTAAATTAATATGGAAAAAAATTTCATTTTTTTTTTCACAAAATTGGCTCAGTGAAATTCCTTAAAATGTTCATATCGTATGCTCCATATATATATCTTTATGCATGCAAAAGATTGTATCATTCAAAACTACCTCTCACTTATAATTTTAGGGTGAAATCGTCAACATTCGTTGATTTCATTTCATATGGAAGAAAACATTTAATTTTTTTTTTAAAAATTGGCTCGGTGAAATTCCTTAAAATGTTCATATCGTATGCTCCATATATGTGTCTTTATGCATGCAAAAGATTGTATCATTCAAAACTCCCTCTCACTTATAAAGTTACGGTGACAGCGTCAGCATTGTTTGACGTAAATTAATATGGAAGAAAATTTCATATTTTTTTTCTCAAAATTGGCTCAGTGAAATTCCTTAAAATGTTCATATCCTATGCTCCATATATATGTCTTTGAGCATGCAAAAGATTGTATCATTCAAAACTCCCTCTCATATATAAAGTTACGGTGAAATCGTCAACATTGTTTGACGTAAATTAATATTGAAGAAAATTTCATATTTTTTTTTCTCAAAATTGGCTCAGTGAAATTCCTTAAAATGTTCATATAATATGCTCCATAATTGTGTTTTCATGCATGCAAAAGAATGTATCATTCAAAACTCCCTCTCACTTTTAAATTTAGGGTGAAATCATCAACATTCTTTCACTTCATTTCAAATGAAAGAAAAGTTTTAATATTTTTTTTTCTCAAAATTGGCTCAGTGAAATTCTTTAAAATGATCATATCATATGCTTTATATATGTGTCTTTTTGCATGCCAGAGATTGTATCATTCAAAACTCCCTCTCACTTATAAAGTTAGGGTGAAATCGTCAACATTGTTTGACTTAAATTAATACAGAATAAAATTTCATCCTTTTTTTTTTTAAATTGGCTCAGTGATTTTCCTTAAAATGTTCATATCATATGCTCCATACAGTTGTCTTTTTGCATGCAAAAGATGGTATCATTTAAAAATCCCTCTCACTTTTAAAGTTAGGGTGAAATCGTCAACATTATTTCACTTCATTTCATATGGAAGGAAACTTTTAATATTTTTTTTTCAAAATTGGCTCAGTGAAATTACTTCAAATGTTCATATTATATCCTCCATATTGAGCCGCGACACGACAAAACCAACAATGTGGTCATGCGCACTGCGCAGACTCAGATCAGTCTAGGTTTCCGCCAAGTTTGACCAGACCTTTCGTTAAGTGCTCAAAGGGTAGCTAAGGGTCTAAGTTACCTTCATGCGGACAGCGAAGACTGATCAGACTGGGCGGATGCCCAGGCTGATCTGAGTCTGCGCTGCGCGCACAACCACATTGTTGGTTTTCTCGTGTCGCGGCTCATATGTGTCTTTGTGCATACAAAAAATTGTATCTACTAGCTACTGCTAATTGGATCTGCATAAATACAAACAAAACCGGACGGACGGACGGTTACACAGATACATACCAAGACGGACACAGCAGTATTTCCATAAAGTGCACGGGTACTGTTCCATGTTTTTCGCCACCATTTTTTCAAAGGGAGACAACTTCCATTACTTCCTGTTTGCTTCTCAGGACCACGAAAACCCTTCCAAAAGGGTAACACCGTTTTACTGCTGATTATATATACTTGCATGTATATGCAAACAAAATCAGACGGACAGACAGACATACACATACGGACAGATAAAAGATCGCATCGATGTACAACAACGACAGCCTGTTATAGTATTATAGTAATTGCACCAATATGTTCCTCCAAATGCCTTAGTCAACTCACACACCTGCTTTGCTATCACTGTAAAGACAAAAGACTAAAAGGACAGGATACCTCCAGGACAGGCAGACGCAAGGACGGACAAAATAATGAAGGAACGCATGGACAGGCACAACAAAACAAAAGTATAATCTCCATGAAGTTTTTGGGGCGATGCTTGATAGAATTTGAAGTGAACAGATATACCCTTTTCATATGCGAAAGCAAATACATGCGAACAGACAGACGGACAAACAACCTGACTGAGTAGAGATGTACTCAGACAGGCAACTACAGACTAGAGAAAAGATTAATATTCCAAGAGTATTTAATGTCGCAACGTAAAAGTACCGATATCTATATGGGTTATTAGAATCGGGAATAGGGAATAGGGAATAAGTAACCAACTTGACGCTTCTCAGTTATTTGCTCTAATATTTTAACATAATAATAGAAAAGCAGTCACGCGTTTTGTTTGCAAACATTGCTTAAATCATAGTCGTGGGGGTGTGGGGTCACTTCAAACTATGTCATTGGCATAATTAACACATATACATTAATAAAAAAGACGACTCTCGTGCATGACGTCAAAACGATTATTTGACTTTTTGACGTCATTTTTGCCGTTTTTACGTCTTATTGATGTTACAATTTTCTGTCAAACGGGTTGACATCTTCGTCGTTGGTAGGAGCCGAACCGACCATAGTAAATACGAGGGGTGTTCAGAAACCGGCCTGCTAGGGGCAAGTGCTGTGCGTGAATTGAAGTTACCTACGATATTCGATTATTCAGATACCAAACACTATACAAAAACACTATTTCTTATTGAGTTACAACGCATCTTATTAGGCTAGGCTAATTTCATAAGTGATTTTTTTTTCAGTGCGAGTCATTCAAGTAAATATAAAATAAATCTTTGTCAGCTGTTTGCCCATCGCTGCTTACTATATATGCGTTCAAAAGTTAAAAGGGTTGCAACTGTTACCGATTCATTCCAGGCCCGGATCCAGACCACCACGCACTGGTGGGGCTCAGGATAACTGGTGGGGCTGGGAGGTGCCGAGAAGTATGTGTGTGTGGGGAGGGGAGGGGGGTGCGGGCTTGAAAATATATGAAATAATTAGGGATCAATTTGGAGAATTTTTAAAAATGTCTTTGTTTTTCCTTGAAATATATGTTGTGGCATCTCATTAGAATCGCCTCAACGAGGCGATTCTAATGTGATGTCACAACATATATTTGTATCCAACCACATGGATAAACTGTTTCAAACTTTCATGAGATACTCCTTATTATCTGAAGGCCTACATATTATACATCACACAGAGGCCCAGATGGCGGGGCTGAAGCCCCAAAGCCCACCCCCCTGGATCCGGGGCTGCATTCCATGCAAAGCAATGTGCAGTTCCTATGATGTTATTTTAAATTCGACTTCAAATTCATTTTCAAAAGATTGTAGCGGCTTCATTTTTTGCAGTAATTTTAATCTTTTGACAGATTTAAAGATTTACAGTAACACCCTCAATATTTCTATTAACTTTTAAATTTCTCACAAAACATTATATGCTAGGCATGATAATGATTGCTATTAAAAGTACATTTATCTGCCAAATTTATGATTTGTGATGGTCACTGAAAATAGGAGAATTTAAGAAAATACACAAAAAGAGCGCCATTCCCGCCAAAAATGAAGACTGGATACGCCCAGCAATATATCAGGTTAAAGTTATATCATGAATAATTTTAAGCCCTTTCTTTAATCGACTTCAAACAGTTATTGGCTGAAAAAATCTCACGTGCAGATTAGAGGTTAATGCTATTGTAAAGTTATTTATTCCACCAATCATAAAATTCAAAACATGCTTGCAAAAACGCCCGTGGGAGTCAATCAATTTATGACGACAAAATATTTGTGAGCATTCAAGAAGGGTACGCATTGATATATCGTCTCTGCCTCAGTAACAAAGATGTTTTCGCTGAAGATTTTTTGAACAAGTCTTAATTATGTTGCATACAACTAACCGGTTCCGTAATTTTGTGATTATTTCGTAATGAAATACGAGGGAGTATACCTTTAAATAGGGTCTTGCAAAGGCTCTTGCTGACAAGAGTTTGAATGCAAAATTACGAAATTATTATTACTTTAATAGCAGAAAGCGAGAATTTGTTACAACATAACTTGAAATGCGGATAAACCAACTTTATGGGACTGCATGGGACCTATATCAAATATAAAATCTGCGATATTTACAGGACAATGTTTTTTGGGGTTGTCTTTAAGTAGCAATGATAGAAAAAAAAGACCGCTTATATATAAGTTATGGCCGTCTAAAACACATCTGCGGTGCCGTTAGGATGTACCCCTTTCTCAAAGACGTGCAAAAATGTGTCCTGTGATAAAAAAATATACCACCTTTGCAGATTTTGTCTAGCATTTTGAGGACCCCATGCAGGGAAGATTGGATGTACATCGCACTGGGCTTCCTCTATAGATAATGTCATTATTATTATTATTATTATTATTATTATTATTACATGTATATCAAAGATATATGTCATTTTGCTATTTATGGTGGTTATCAAGATATTACGTATTACGCCACTCGCAAAACCTTCTGAACGCCCCTCGTAAATGAGCGGTGACACCTGAAAACTATCAAAGTCGTTGTGCGCAAAGCGCAGACTCAGATCATCCCGGGCATCCGCCCAATCTTATCAGACGCTTTCCTAAGCGCTTAAAGGGTAGCTAGAGGTCAAAGCTATCTTCAAGCGGACAGCGAAGACTCTGATCAGACTGGGCGAATGCCCAGGCTGATCTGAATCTGCGCTGGGCGCACAACCACTTAATTCGTTTTCTCGAGTCGCGGCTCAGTTATTGGTCACATTTTTTCTCTATTTCTGGCTGTAGTGCGCTATTGATTGTATTGGTACCCAGCGATAAATTAACTTTGATGTAGCCGCAAGACGTAAGCCGGGTTCCGTACCTTTACACTATTTCAAAATACAGGTATCTCATATCATAAACTTAGGTTATTGAGAAAAAAACAAACAAAAAAAGCTACATGTACTTAAGCTGCAATTGAAAGGGTGCGAGATCCATATTTTGAAATACGGTTATTTTATATCCTGTTATAATATGTAATTTGTTTTTGTTGGAAAAAATCAAATCAGAGTCTATATGTACTGCATTTCTTCGTTTATATAGCCGAAAATACACGGATTTAGGGAACGATCTCAAAATGCAGATAGGTAAAGTGAGTGTTGGTGGCAGGAGGGATATGCCATTTGGAATGCCCATGTCCCAACAGGACAGAGGTGAGTCAGCGTCTTTCCAATATTGTATGTATGTATGTATGTATGTATGTATGTATGTATGTATGTCAACAAATATGAAGACCCATACATACATCCATATCCCCTACTTTTTGTGAACAGTATACATTTAGTACACTAGTTAACCGCTTAGGAGGTCTAAGTCTGCCCAGGAAAAGTGTGGTTAGGTTAACTGACCGTCCCGACATGACCATAGCAATTTACCGTGGACGTAAAAGCAACTACACAACAGCAACAAATACATCCATTCATCCATCCATCCATCCATCCCGGAAGCCTTCTCAGTAGGAGCAAATTCTCCCCTTATAAAGCAGACTCCATTTTGAAGGGTTACGTTGGTCAAGGATGCAAATAGGAAGTCACAAAGTCGTCTCCCTTCGAAAAATGGCGGATAACCACGGCGATGTATACATACACTTTAAACAAAATATCGATATCTCGAACACTGACAAAGAAGGACAAAAACAAAATTATCAGTTTTCTAGTCAAACAATATATCATCAAAAACTTCTGTCATTTGTACCTCACTAAATGAATTTCTTCTGAGCTGTAAACATGGCAAACAATTCCCATTTGAATGACGTCGTGAAAATGTGATGGTTTGACGTTTTTTTATGCAAAAATAGCTCTCAGGTATCCACTTTATATCAAAGTACGTGCGATCAAGAGGTTCATAAAGCTGTGATATACTATTTGCCCAATCTCTACGCATTACGCGTGAATTGACGCAAACATTAATTTTCATCAGCTGTTGAAATTTGCTCTTTTCCCCGCGAATATTGAAATAGATAAAAAAAAACGCCTCCGAAAAATATATCTCAAATTTTGATATGTTTGAATGAAATGTGAAGTTGGTTTCTTGATGAAATGTACTGGTAATATTAAGATTTTACCGTGTAAATATTTCTCAAAGTTGATTTTTCAAACTGTTCAGATAACGTCGATGTTTTAGCGTCAAACTAAATTTGGCGCTAAGAGCGGTTTCCGACATATCATTTAATTCCAATGAAACAATGTCGAGTTATTCTAGAGAAGGTATCAAAATGAAAAGCGAAAAAAAAAATTAAAAAATATCTCATTCCGTTTTCTTGATAAAAGATTTGAAACAGGTCAATGTTCATTTTTCCCGGTTTTGCTTTTTCAAAAGTAATTGACGTCGCGAAGGTGCGTACGTGACGTGACGTTACGCAAAATAAATGTCATGGCAAAAATGGACCCCTGGCGTGTTGAAACCTTCCTCCCTGGAAGACGGAATAATTATTCAGTTTTTTTTTCCGTTTCTTGCACAGTTATATTTTCTTAGAGAGATCATAACTGTTTTAATAGAAACTAAACAGTTACTGATACATTCTTAGACATAATCTCACTTTGACATTGAAAGAAACTGCATTATCGGAACAGGGGGTATAGTCAAACAAATCTACTTTGTGAAAAATTTACACGAAAATTGAAAATTTTGGTTTTGTCCAATTCCCCCTTAAAGTGATTGTTCACATCTTTTTTTCTAAATCTTTATAACATAGGTTACAAATACGATGAAAATCATACCTCTAAAATTTTTGTCAAAACCATTTCAATTAGTGTGCAATTTGATGATTATCACTTGCACCAGGATTCTGCCATTTATAAGTTGATTGACCTCAAATATTTTCTGTTGGAATCACTTAGCAGCTGCAGCAAGGTAAAATGAGTTACAGAGCAGCTGGAGATATCAGCTTAAGAGTAGTGCTCCAAAGCAAAGCCAGATCAGTCTGTTCATTGAAATGCACACTGTTAAATGTTGACAGGGAACAAATGCATTAGCAACACCTGATCCAAAACAGTTTAGACCATGATCAGACTGTTTCTTTAGGAGCAGTCTGATCTTGGTTAGCACTGCTCTGTCCCAATACTTAGAATTTTAAGGTAATTATGGCAATAAAAATCTAGAATTAGCAGGTCAGCTTACAACAAATTAAAATAGTACTGGTACTTATATAAATAATAATAAGGAATACATTAAATAATGCATGAAAATGAGAATAATGGTAATAGCTGTTGGTTATACAAACATGCTTTTCTGAAGTCTGTGCATAGGCATATAAAAACTGCACTTGCACCATAGACAAGTGACACCTCAAGTATGTCAAGCTATCATCTGCATTTAAAAGTCTGTATTTTAAGTCATCTTCTGTATATTGAGGTGACCATAGGTGCCTTTTTAATGTTTACCTCCTCCATCACATCCGAAGACATTATAAGCTCAGACACTAATTGGAATCACGATCAACTCCTCTAGAAAGTGGTTCCACTGCGTAAAAGTTTAGGTAAACAAACGCTTGCTATCCAGCTGTTTCAAGCTGTTAGACTGATGTGATCGAAAACATGTCTGCTGCCTGATGTTTAAGATAAGAGCAATAAACATGAATTTAATTACCTTAGCAGATGAAGAAATGATCTGTAGAAATTAAATTAGGACATACTGAATTATTTATTTTTGATATAGAGAATCAATTAAGAGATCTGAACAATCACTTTAAGGCAAAAGTTCTGCACGGATGTTAATTTAACATCAGTGCAGAACTTTTGTCCTTAAGTATCGTTCGGACACATTTCCTATTTCTCCATGGGCAACTTTTTTTCCTCAGCCACCTCAATATCCCACCTCATCTGTAGACGACGATATCGTATGAGCTTGAAATAGCATATTAAAATTATATAGGACATTGACACTTTTTCTCTTTTATTGTCTTCCTTGAATAAAAATTGTAAAATGTTGTGTAAGGTCTATACACGGGGGGGTCACTTGGCCGCTGAAAGGGTATAGATGTGCCGCTGAAACTTTGAAAACCCACCCTATTCATGTATAACATAAATGACAAAATATATACCTATTCATGTATTCACTATCAAAATTAAATCCTATTCATATATTTAAGAAGGAATTATTCAATGGCTTCATGGAAGCCAAATTTCTGTGAAAAAGTCTTATTCTTCACTATGTCTTCATATAACTATATTGTTTTTGCTTGTTTTATTAGGACAAATATTTTATCTTTGTCCTAGTCCCTTGGCTCTTTCTCCTGCCATCCTCGGCTGCCTGAGTTGGCACAGTTTTTTCATAACATAGTCGCTGTATTTAGCTGTAAAATGAATTGCAAATAAAGCCGCGACTGACACAAAATTAAAACATATAACAGGAATCAAGATGATCATAAATTGTTGTTTTTATTTTCTGAACTCTTGATTTTGCAATTGACCAGTCCTGCTGTCAAAACATCATGTGTAAACATTCTTGGCAATTTGTTTATAACAACAGATCATTAGGTTAGAATTCTGTGAGTTATTGAGCCATTAAGATAATTCAGAGCTCATGCATGCTGAGACAGTGTGCTGAGGGTATTTCAGCTGGTGCACCTGTTGATTAGGTAATTGATATTCGTTTCTCTCTGGTAATATAAATCAGATATGCTAACTTTTTATGTATAGAGCCTGGAGAAATAAGACCTATTCCTGTATATTGGCCAATTAAACCATACCTATTGATGTATCTGGGAGATCAAAAAGAAGGGCTATTCCAGCGGCACATATGTACCCTGCTTTATAATGGAAGTGACCCCCCCGTGGGTCTATATAGTGCACTTTTTTAGCTGCACTTAGGTTTTTTGGTGTGTTTTTTTATTCAAACTTTTATGTCTACATTTAATCATTTAATGCGGTCCTTTTTGCTCTGATTTACATGACCATCATTTTCTAATAGTATATAGGGAAAATAGAAAAAAATGAGCAAAAGTTACTGAGTTTTCTTCGTTTTTTCTTAAAACACAAGTCTAGAGTCAAAAAATGGTGTGTTATCCTAGTATTCTCAGACACTATCTTACAAATCTTTTGATATATTTTGTAGGAAAATCAAAGAAATATTAGTGCGGTCATTTTTCTTACAAACTTAATACTGCCCTACCTCCAAAAATTGTTTTTACAGTAACGTGCGTGGCTATATCGAGGCGAGGAAAATTGTTGGGGACGTTTGTGTTTGAACTCCTGTTGTCTGAAACTATTGAAATCTCACAATAAATTTACTGGGACCAGAAAATTTACTTTGATATATCACTGTAGTTGGGGATGAGCATTGACTTTGAGATATGGAGAGCTGATATATATATTTCAGATAAATTAAGAGAACGGCGAAATCTAGCTCTTCAAAAGTTCAAGACGCTGGGTGTGGCGAACTTGGTCCTATCTCTTCTGACAATAGGAGTCGGCGTTGGTATTTTGGTCGTCAGTGGGCGTGGCTCCGCGGGTTGGCCGGTCTTCAACTTTGGTCCCCTTGTTGTCGGCATAATTGTAAGTAGATAAACCAAACTCTTGAGAAATCTACCTGCGTTTTCGAGGACGATTTTGCTTGGTATGCATCAAGCGCACAGGGGTCAATACCTCGAAACTTTAGCAAAATCGTAAGTTGAGGTGATATTTACGATTATGTTACGAGCTTGTTAAGAGCGGGCTACCTTATTACCTCGAAGCAACCTTTACGTTCTCGTAGCGGTCTCGCTACTTACGACATCGTAAGAGTGTAAGGTGATCCTGTGTAGAAAAAAAATCAACTTACACTGTTGTCGCCAGACTCTATGTTTTGTATATGATGGCTGAGTTTACTATCAGCAAGCGTAAAAGGCGCCCAAATTTTTGTTATGACGAGTTAGAAGTACTTGCTGAAGAGGTAAGGGTTCATAAGAACCTAAAAATGCGAGGAGCATAATTTCGCCTTGCATATGGGTGATAAAAGTACCGCGCCATCAGGAAAAGCCTGCAAAAATTGTGCAAAAGAATATGCTTAATTACTGAATGTCTCTCCCGTCCCTCCGCATGCTACCATTTGCATGTTGTCAGTAACTTGTCACTGGCAAAAGTTTACCTCAACTCTATAGTGCTCTATCCAAAAACTTCCCTGACTAACCCCTGCATATCCACTTAACCCTATCCAGATTTTCCCCAAACCTAGCCATTACACAGTCTAACATATCCTACCCTACTATACCTTAACCTAATGCCCCTAACCGAGCCCGTACCTACCCAATGCCTACTTAACATTATCAATTCCTGTCCGAAACTTATCCAACGTATCCTGTATCCACCTAACGGTGATTAACCTTACCCTATCGCACCTCAACCGACCCTATCCTGCCGTACCCAAACTTATTGTTCACTTGAGTTGCTTACTAATTCTATCCTACAGTACCAAGTAATATATAGGAAGTTAATTCGATTTTTGAGGTGGATGAGTACACTTTTCAGGGAAAGCACTCTACACTATACTTATATGCTTCCCTTCTTAGTAGAAGTCAACTTCTAAAGGACAGAATTTGCTTCTCTAGGAGCAAATTCTTTCCTTTAAGGAAAGATCCCTTTTAATCAGGGCTGCTTCGTCCAGGTGAGCAAACAGGAAGTCACTAAAGTTGTTTCCCTTTGTAAAAATGGTGGAAAAATGGATGTTTACCAACTCAGTCTAATTTAGCCAATCCGAAACTATATGTCGGAAATCAAATTAAATCATGGCTAATGTAACTAGAAACATGGTAACTAATAGGGCCCCGCCTTTATGAAACTGTTGACGACATTTAAGTCATATGTGCCCAACAATATAAAATAACAATGACAGCTTTCTATCATCATGTTGTTCCTTCATATTCAATATGTTGTTTGAAATTAAGCCTCTGGTAGTATTATTAAGATATGGGCAAAATACAAAATCGTGATTGATTAAAACATGGGCAACAACTCTGTGAAGCAGGAAACTGATGTTACCATTCTTGCATTCTGCATACCTTCTGATCATCTAATGCTTTATATTTGTACAAAGCTTTATAAAAATGTCTTCAAAGGCTTTAAAGTTATAGAGCAGACAAGATCCCCATACCTGAAATAACAAATGGTTATAATTCTGTTAAAAAAGAAAGGTTCTTTTTCTCTACACATTGTCTGATGATGTTAATAGTTGTACCAAGTTTTGTGAAAATATCTTCAACAGTTTTAAAGTAAGAGAGTGAACAAGTTTTCTAGACTGTAAACTACAAAGGGGACTAATTCTGTACCAAGTCTCATGAAAATATCTCCGACGGTTTCAGAGTAATGAAGCGGACACGATTTCTGTACTCCAAATTACAAATGGGCATAATTCAATAAATAATGTAGGCAGAGTTATGGTTCTTGTTCTCTGCACATTTTCTGATGATGTTTTACATTTGTACCAAGTCTCGTGAAAGTATCTTTAACGGTTTCAGAGTTATGGAGCGGACACGATTTCTGTACTCAAAATTTCAAAGGGGCATAATTCAGTAAAAACTGTAGGCAGATTTATGCTTCTTGTTCTCTGCACATCGTCTGATGATGCTTTACATTTGCACCAAGTCTCGTGATATATCTTTAACGGTTTAAGAGCATGAGCGGACACGAAATGATAACGGACATACGGACAGACGGACGGACAATGTGATTACTATAGGGCCTCCACAGACTTCGTCTGGCAGGGCCCTAATTAACGCATTCCTGAAATATTTTTATCAGGGTATTATAAACGGTATGCGATAGGTTTGTGTCATTTTTTCTGACATAAAGTTGACAATAAAGTTTCCCGAACTGCAGGTAAAATAGGGTGTCCGAATATTTGTGATAGAGCTATGCATAAAAAAACGATTCACGGTATGTATATTTCTGCAGCTGTGCGGCCAGCGGTTTTCAGTCATTGCAAATGAAGACACAGTCAGTAGAAATCATCAAATGTAGGCATCACCCAAAACTAGAGAAAATAATTATGCAAATATTAATTAATCCGTTTACTTACCATATTTTTCTGCTGCTGTTTTCATTGTAAAATGTAACGTGGTGACTTACGATGCAGTTAAGAGGTCGATTTGATCCTCGTAAATTACGACAGACTTACGGGGACCTCATAAATTGCGAGGCGGTCGAGGTATTGCCAAAAACCACTACGAGCGTCTTACGATGACTTTACGATCACTCTAAGGCTAACGATGCCTTCGAGGTATTAACCCCTGGTCAGTGTACGCCGCCACGAACAGCATTCATTACTGACACAAGCCTAGGAAGCATAAAAAAATTGAGCCGCGAAACGAGACAACCAACAAAGTGGTTGTGCGCCCAGCGCAGACTCAGATCAGTCTGGGCATCCGCCCAGTCTGATCAGAATCTTCGCTGTCTGTATGGAGGTAGCTTAGACCCTTAGCTACCCTTTAAGCGCTTAGCAAAGAGTCGGATCAGACCGGGCAGATGCCCAGGCTGATCTGAGTCTGCGCTGGGCGCACAACCACTGTTGGTTTTCTCAAAGTGTCTGCATTGCAGGAAATCAAACTGTTTCAGCCGTATTATCTAAAATTGATACTACCAGTCTTGTTTTCAGTTTGGATAGGCTTATATAGAAGAGAGCTGGTAGACAGAATCACAAAATATCTGTTTAAAAAGTCGCCTATGAGGCAGCCCGTCCGTCAGCTGGAACTAGGCTGGCTGGTTATGCTTGTTGTTTTGCCTATCCAGTTTAACTGGGCCCGGTTCACAGGGTATAATCGATTCCGCTAATTTTCGCTTCCTGCAGAGACTGTACATCATATTTGGCTTCCGCCGAGACTGTCCGCGAGACTCTGCTTCCTGTCGAGAGCCTCGGCAGGAAGCAGAATCACGCGCACAGTCTCTACAGGAAGCCATTTATCATGTACAAAAGTCTCGGCAGGAAGCAAAAGTTCGCGGACAGTCTCGGCAGAAGCCAAATATGATGTACAGTCTCTGCAGGAAGCGAAAATTAGCGGAATCAATTATACCTTGTGCGGTTGTTCAAAATTAACGACGTCATTAGGCCTAGTCCCATTTTCCAGCCAAAAGTACATGAGCACACTTCATTTTATACGTACTAAAAGACTACGACTTCGCTAACCTATCGATGCTTTGCCCTGGTCATTTAAATTTTACACGCCGAGATATTAAAAATGAAAAAAATCCATCGGTAAGAGACTGACCTCTTATAGCTTTCAATGGTTGCATAATGGATGATATAGAAGTTGAATTAACCAGGTTTCAAACATTGCCGGGTGCCCTTTTAAACTATTTTAAACGGCCAACGGCAAGGACCAGGATTAGACAGTGCACTTTGTATCGTCTTACATGGACCTAAAAATTTACAAATCCCTTTCTGTTGTTATATGCGCATAAATGGACGAAACAAAACTGGAAAAGCGGGAAACACTTTGGTCCAGTGACATTACACCCTCTTCCTACACAGAGCCCCAGTAGCTTAGTTAAAGGTGCCGGTCTGCTGATCAAGTGGTCCGGGTTCATTCCGGCGGAAATCTTTTCAACCGTAAACAGGGTTCCGCTGCAAACATTTTTGCATTATGCTCCGTACGTACTCCTGATACGACTAAAAGGACATAAAATCGCAAGCCATCCACCCATCGGTCTATGATGATTGTAGGAATCTTGCTGTAATGTAAGTGTCTCCATTGTGCACTTTTCTGATGCGCGCATTATTTTATGCATATAAGAAAACATTTAACTCTAGTATTGCAATAACAGGCCATAATTACATTTTTCTACAGATGTTCATTGCTGGTATGTTAGCTTTAATGGCTGGTATTAAAGGTGATGGTTACCAGAGAGCTGAGCCTGAGGATACACCGACAGCAATTAAAGGACTGGTAAGTACAAATTAACCCTTTTATCTCTGGTGGATTCTTCCAGCCTTATAAATCGGATGTATGCATACACCATTTAGGGATGCCTGATGTATTTATATTTGATTATCATCATTGTCTTGTAGAAATTTGTGTAAATATCATGCGTTCTGCGGCCTCTAACCCGCGTCTGCACTGTTTACCTATGGGTTCTTTCATGGTACCATAGGCCCAAATGGGTTGATTAGGAGTGTACAAAATACCGTTGAAAAGGGGTATTCGGGCAATAGAAAAAGTAGTTACAAAAAAACAACAAAAAACAATACATGTACTAGAATTATACAGTGGTGAATTACTCTTAGAATAAATAAAACGAGTTATACAAGAAAGCAACAACAACAAAAGACGTACAAAAGACGTACAAATATTTTTACTTTAATTCTAAGATAACTTATTAGCCTTTCAAGTTCCAATGATAAAAGAGTAGTAGAAAGTATCAGTCCCGTTGCCGTTTCACGACAGAGCTCTTCATAAATGAAAAAGACCATAGAAGTTTAAGAAAATTATTTTTTCAGTCTGTTTCACGGGTCTCCTAAAGCAGACTCTGAAGCATTAACACGGGGTAATACCGAGTCAGTCGATTACCATACATGCAAAAGTGGCTGTCGACCGAGAAAAGGGACAGAAGTATCAGCTCGGTCGACAGCCATTAACAGCACAGGTAGCCAAATTGGTATTACCCCCGTGTTAATCACGGGGGTAATACCAATTTGGCTACCTGTGCTTTCGACCGAGTCTGTACTATACAAAGTGGCTTTCGACCGAGAATATGATCGTAAGCATTACCAATAACGGTAAATGGTACTATTGTTAATGGCTGTCGATCGAGCTGATACTGCTGTCGATTGTCTCGGTAGACAGCCACTTTTGCATGCATGGTAATTGACTGACTCAGTCGAAAGCACAGGTAGTCAAATTGGTATTACCCCCGTGATTAAGTCCCTCATCGCTGTGGCCTACACACGTGATAAAAAGCCGAGAAGGTCAAGTAGGAACTCCAGTGCGTACATCTTCACAAGCCAAGGGTACTAAGTCCACTATGTTCATTACATATGGAGCCAAGGGTACTAAGTCCACTTTGTTCCTTACAAAAGTGGACTTAGTATCTTTGGCTCGCCAAGATCCGATGCCTAATGATCGGCTCGATATCAGTGTTTTATTCTTGAAAACTCCTCGGTCTACGGGTATTATATTATATGTCATTTACTTGCAGACTGAAATGGAAGAATTGATAGTGTTATGATAGATCCTCCAAAAGTTAGGTTTCTCATTTTTACCAGCTTTACAAGCCAAGGGTACTAAGCCCACTTTGTTCCTCACGTACGTACGTAAACGGAACACAAGTGGACTTAGTACACTTTGCTAGCGAAGATGCATTTTAATGTAGGCTAGTTCGCGATTGAGTCGAACACTTTTTGTATTGCCTTTCACCTATATAGCCCCTGGCTATTGAACCACATTGTGTTTGAGTGATGCAGTAGCTAGCGCAGCTTTTCCAGCTCTAAATAACTGCAACCGTTTAACCATATTTCGTGAAATAAGGGCAAAACAAGGGGTTTTAGACACCTACCCAAATTAGCCCTAAGTCGAATAGACTAGCCCCTGACCCCCGCATTTAGGGTCTGTGGTATCTAGAAAATCCGCATTTTTAACATATTTTCGCAATCATTTTTTGTTTGGTGTCAAAGAGGGGGGGGGGTATCAATAAGGTGGGTTTTCTGCATCCTACCAAAGTTTTCTTTTTTTAACTGATGGTATACTCCAATATGTCTAGTTTATTGGACCATATGTAACTTTGGTCGGAAAGCCCTACTTACTGAGCTACGGGTCCACAGAAGTGGGTGGGGTAATCCAACATGGTTTTAGCCTGTCCTGTAAAAACATTCTCATTTGGTAGAAGAGTACAACAGACAGACAGGATTTGATAAAATGATTAACAGAACATCTAAAGTACATGTATATATCCGTATTATTTTATTTGGTTTAATTTGAACACATGTTGACATAAAATACTTCCTTTGACATTTAGCATTTTTTGATATTTTTGTCCTCCATTTTTAATATTTCTTGGCATTATTGTTAAATAAACAGACCAGTTATCATCAAACTCATGTCAAGGAAGCACCTTGACCAGGCCATTTGGATGATGTGACCAGAATTTCACAATGGCCTAGTTTTCATGGTTGACTGAACACATAAACTTGCTTGGAAGATGGTTTTCATTCAATTTTGACATAAAATTACGAAACTTTTGTAAAATTACTATTTTAGCTGCTATATTATGACCTACTACCCCGCCACTAAAGGTGAGGGAATACATATTGGCTTCAGTGCGGATCTCGTTTGTGTCTGCATATGTGTCTGTGTCACATATTAAGTCCTTCTGTGACCTTGTTTCCAAGGTCAAGGTCATCAAAAATCAGACCTTGACCTTGTTTCCAAGGTCACAGAAGGACTTAATATGTGACACAGACACATAAGCAGATGCAAACGAGATCCGCACTGAAGCCAATATGTATTCCCTCACCTTTAATGGCGGGGGTGTAGGTCATAATATAGCAGTTAAAATAGTATTCTGACAAAAGTTTCGTAATTCTAGGTCAATTCTGAATTAAAACCATCTTCCAAGCAAGTTTATGTGTTCAGTCAACCATGAAAACTAGGCCATTGTGAAATTCTGGTCACATCATCAAAATGTCCTTGTCAAGGTGCTTCCTTGACATGAGTTTGATGATAACTGGTCTGTTTATTTAACAATAATGCCAAGAAATATTGAAAATTGAGGACAAAAATATCAAAAATGCTAAATGTCAAAGGAAGTATTTTATGTCAACATATGTTCAAATTAAACCAAATAAAATGATACGGAAATATACTTTAGATGTTCTGTTAATCATTTTATCAAATCCTGTCTGTCTGTTGTACTCTTCTACCAAATGAGAATGTTTTTACAGGACAGGCTTAAACCATGTTGGATTACCCCACCCACTTCTGTGGACCCGTAACTCAGTAAGTAGGGCTTTCCGACCAAAGTCAAATATGGTTCAATAAACTAGACACATTGGAGTATACCATCAGTTAAAAAAAGAAAACGCTCTGTAGGAGAAAATGAGATAGACTACAGGGTACGTAAATGTAGATAAACCCACCTTGTGACTCCTGGTGCATGTAGTAACCTTTCATTTAAGGGGCTCATTTAGCATGTGTACTATTCACTTATGACAATTGGAGACCACTGTGTAGGACAAATATTTGTTTGTGCAATTAATCTGTGACTGAACGCAATTGCCAGTGTTACACTTCGAAACTATGTAACCCGTGTTCGACTCCAGGGCGAATCCGGTGTTCGTCTTAATGGCGAACTATAGGCTTGTGTTAAATGTGTAAAATTTTGTAGAATTTTCTTATTTTGACCAAAAATAATTATATTTTCGAGCATTAAGAAGTCACAGATTAGTTTAACAAAATATGAAAGGACCTCTGACAGTTTCAATGCAAATTTGCCTATTTTTCAACAAATTGCTGCAGCTTTCATGGGAAGCCAATGTTAATGATTTTGGTATTTAAATGTCGCCTTAAGCATTTTAAAGAAGTTCTGATACTGATTTTTATGAAATATCACGGCTGCAGACTAACTCGTGCTGACTTTCTTAAGAAGGGTAAGTGAAATTTTCAGTCATCATTAATACATCAAATTTTCGATTTTTCATATTTACTGAATTCTATTTTTTTTAAACACATTTAGAATAAAGGAAACACTATAACGGCATTATAACATACAATAATATGTAAAGAAAAAGTATGTTAGCCTTATTTTCATATGCAGAGGGTCTAGTTACCCCACCCACTTTTCAGTTTTTCATCTGTAGACTATCATTCCCTCCCCCCCCCCCGTGCCTCAGCTTGCCACTCACATATAATATGTATATTGACAGGACACACGTGCATGCTAAGTGGCTAGCTGAGGCACGGGGGGGGGGAGTACCTTTATAAAACTTTTCCTGTTTTCCATACAGTCAATAATAAAAACGTGCTTTTTACACCAAAAAACTCAGTCTATGTGCTTCCTAACTGAAAACTTGTTTTTGCACCAACTATAGAGTGTTAAGGGGAACACATTTCAGTGGAAATTTTGAAATATGCCGAAAGTTCATTTTTAACCACTTTTATAGGCAAATTTACACTACAACTGTCAGAGGTCCTTTCCTTAACTCAGAGTTTGCTTTCCAAAATGAAATTCAGAAAGAGCTTGAGAGGGATGAGTTTCGACGACAGATAGTCGTATAATAATACATGTTGTATACTTTGGGCTATTTTATGCATATTGTTCATAGATTAAGGTAACGTCTGGTATCTAAACAGATGCTGATCCACCAAGATGAAACATTAATATTAACAACATGATTGGTTCGACTTAAGGACAAAGTCGACGAGTTGCCCTCTACTCTTTAACAACCCTATTCTTTATTTCAGTTTATTGCTACTTACGTTCTGGCCGTGACGTGTATAAGCCTCTGCTGTGTTTCTGGGGCATTTGCGTTCTTAAGTATGGGAGTTTGCATCAGTGGTGAGGGAGAGCTTGCAATACATTGCTACCCCGACAAGAACACTAACGTTGCACTGGCAGCAGTGGGTGGCATTCTTTGTGCTTTACTGGCTTTCTCGTGTATCATAGGATGTGTATTTTTCTGTATGTACGCAAGAGCTTTCGGTTTTAAGAATCGATATGAAAGAGCAATGGAGTATCAGATGGGTCTGATGATGAGGGCTATGCATGAAAACCAGCAAGGTCAATTTCAAGGTCAGCCTTATGGAGGTCAACAAGGACAATATCAAGGTCAGCCTTATGGCGGTCAAGAACGACAGTTTCAAGAACCACAGTTTCGAGGTCAGCAAGATCAACCCCCTCCAGATTATTGGGGAAAGTCTGGGACTGCGCAAGGACAATACAGCAGTCAACAACATTCGTATTCTAGTAAATATTAAAAGGAATCTTATTTTATAGATTCTTATTTTAATGATTTTTCCATACCGGTGACTCTCAGTGTGTTGCAGGCGACATTCCACCAGACAATTGATTTATTATTATTATTTTTTTTTTTAATATTTTATTCAAGATATTTTAACGTGCATGTATAGTCAGAGCTTGGACCAGAGTTTAGAAATACAGAAAAAAACAGGGGTTTAAATACTAAAAAAATGTATTTTATTTATTTAATGCTTGTTTAGTGAGTGCTTGGACAAGAGTCCATTGCTATAATTTAATTGTAGTTTATTTTTCTAATACTTTCGTGGAAACCATTTGCCTTATAACAAATATTTTCTCGACAGTAACGAAATTAGCGAAATTCCCAGCAGGTACATGACGTCAAATTGACGTCGAACTAACCTCGATGCGACGTCTGATTACGTCGCATCGAGGTGAGTACGATGTCATTTCGAATGACATCGCATCGAGGTAAGTTTGACGTCATTTTGAGATAATGACGTCGCATCGACGTCAGTGCGACGCCATCTCGACGCCATGTGCTCACTGGGTTGAGCTTTTGAAATTGATTCCTTGTTTTGAACTACGCAAGGCAAAGCTCAGAAGGTGCGTCTTCCGTCTGTCTGTGTGTATGTGTACTTTTTCTTGCTATCGTTATTTGCCAAAATCCATCATATATATCATTATTAATGCTAGCGAGGGATCTGGGTTGATCTGTATTATGAAGCAATTTTTCTCTCACGACTACTTGTTGCCAGTCGACTACTAGTTGCCAGTCGCAAAGATGTATGATGAAGTTACAATATTTCAGATATTAGACGGGGTTTCCCCTTCCAAAATAATCTCAAAGATAAAGATCCGTTTAGTAACACAGATCTTTTATTTATTTATTTTTGTATTTATTTATTTTTTTTTTTTTTGAAGCACCACTTTTACAGTTGAATTACACAGGAGTGATTTGAGCCGCGACACGACAAAACCAACAATGTGGTTGTGCGCCTAACGCAGACTCAGATCAGCCTGGGCATCCGCCCAGTCTGATCAGAGTCTTCGCTGTCCGCATGGAGGTAGCTTAGACCCTTAGCTGCCCTTTGAGAACTTAACGAAGAGTCTTGTGAAACTTAGCGGATGTCCAGGCTGATCTGAGTCTGCACTGGGCGCACAACCACTTTGTTGGTTTTCTTGTGTCGCGGCTCATTTACATATTTGCGGTAACTTTTGGAAGGATAAACTCCCGTCTTATGACAGAATTAATAAAGTGACTGGCATTGTGTCCTGGGAGAAGGGTAGATATGTTCCTATTTCGTCATGTTGTCATATCCCAGGAGGCAGTACTAGGCACATGACGTCGAAATGACGTCGCATTGTATCGACGTCAGAACGACGTCATTCGACGTCATGTGCCCGCTGCGATATATGCTACAGATATCCTTTCTATTGTGTTCATGTTTTAATTAAGTTAAATGACATTAATGTCCTAAAGGGAGCAATATATTCCTTGTTTTACAAATATACTGGGCAAAGGTAAAGGTTTCCCAAAGTCTAGAGGCCGAAGGGGCAGTGAGGGTTAGAAGCCCAATACTATATGTTGGGCAGAGCATATGAAAGGCAGAGCCCATCCGTCTCCATTTGCTGCCTTATCCTTCTCTGATTCGAAACAGGTACTCATTTACTGCTGGGTTGGCAGAGAGAAGTCGTTGGATTGCAAAGCCCAGGTTTGAACTCACGATCTTCCGGCGCCCTACTGCACCATAACCGACTGACAAAATATAGTGCTATACATGTATTTTTAAACAAATTTTGATGATTGTTTCGTCGAATATATGCAATATTAGTGAAGAAACTTCTGGTATGCCCTCGTGGGAGTGGGGCAGTATGTTTTACCCCCGTCCATTCATCAACTCCTACAGTTTTCCTACCATCAATCTGAAACTTTGCACAAATGTTTCAGGTATATTGAAGATGTGCATATGCCTTTTTGAAGAGAAAAAAAAATCAGTTTTCACAATATCACTGCTTTTTCGGACTTTGAAATTTTCACAGGCTCTGGCTAATATAGAATGGCAAGTTTGTATAATCAACTACTCCCACAGTTTTTAAGCTGTCAGTTTGAAACATGCCTTAGTGGGGGTGCGGGGGGAGGGGGGAGGGGGTAGAAGGAGAAGAGGGAAAGGGGAGACATTTACAGCACGTGGGCATCATCTATGTCTTCCAGACACAATTTTCTAGTTTTCCAGTGCACTAACTTTCGCCAGGTCCGTAGGAAAGATGCTGAAACCCCTGGCGAACTTAAATGCATGAAAAACCATGTTTGATCCATGTATTGTCAATGTCTAAATGAATAACGTATGTTTACTTGAGCACTAGTACGTATAAAATGCCCATTTTAGTTTACAAACGTTTACAAACGTTTGGCTTTGCATGATTCAGTAACTGAGCCGCGACACGACAAAACTAACAAAGTGCCATTGTGTCCAGCGAAGACTCAGATCAGCCTGGGCATCCGCCCAGTCTGATCAGAATCTCAGCTGTCCGCAAGGAGGTAGCTAAGACTCTTAACCACCCTTTAAGAGCTCAGCCAAGAGTCTGATCAGACTTGGCGGATGTCCATGCTAATCTGAGTCTTTGCTGGGCGCATATGCCACTTTGTTTGTTTTGTCGTGTCGCGGTTCCAAATCATCACAGAATAGTCATAACAACACGAATTGCAAAACTGAAATAGTTCATTTTACAGCAAACAGCGTATTTCTAGATGAGAATGAGCCGCTTCACTCGGATCTACACAGTCATCTAGCGTTGACACACAAAGTTCGTTTCAAAGTTGACACAACCTTACGACGTTTTGAACAGCGACAAAGACGTCACGTCAACATTACAGTAATACTTTACCATTATGGTTGTGTGCCTATACTGGCGTGCGACCAGTGGTGGCCGTGTACCAGTGGTGGCCATTTGCGTTCTGCAGTCGCAGTTATGTATTTGTTGTGTCTCATATTCGGTCATTTTGAAAAATGAAACGAAACAACCGCCCACAAAAAAGATGGGTAAAATTCTATGCCTGGGAGGCAAAAGGTTAAACAATTTACCCAAGCTACCCTCAGATCAACAGCATTGCCTTTCCCGGGGACTACAACCCTTGACACGCTCATAAATAAATACAGAAATAAACATGTACAAATTGCTGTATTAATGTTCACCTATACCGAAAAAGGTATAACCTGTAACCAACCTGCAAAAAGGCATCTAAATTCTTGTAAATTACACCACACATGTAACCATCACGCTGGTCTGGCATTCAACACAGGCAACGAGGCAAAGTATTTTAAAACACGATTATTTTGCATACTTCTTACATTAATTTTAAACTATAATTCTTACGGACCCGGCAGTTTGTTAGACCTCTTAGACCAGATTTTCGAATAAATTCCGTCTAGTATAAATGCAGTGCTTGAATAAGGTTTTTCACCAATTCGTTGGCTGGTCGTTGTAGCCCAAAAATTGTTTTCAAGCATTTCATGAATATGCATATCAATTCAGTAAAACTTTTGAGTCCTATTTCAAGAGTAGGGGGTCGGATGGTCCGTGAGACTATACTTCTGAAACAAACTTATCCTGATGAGCAGAACCAATAGGTTCCTTGTACGTTGTCTTCGTTGCCTGTGTTGAATGCCAGACCTGCAGTGTGACCATTATTTATGTTTGTATTCGACGTAATATGTAGCACGTGTGCATACGAAATGGCTACGTCACACTTTTAAAGTCCGTTTCTGATGACTGTTTCTGTTACCTTATATTCCGCCTCTACCAATCGCGCTAATACTGTTAAAATGCGAGAAAGATCACAGGCTAGCAGCAGCATATCAACAAAGTTTTAACCCATATCAAGTTTTTGGGAAATGCATTCTTTAACACAGGGCAATCCTGAACGCTACATTCGTATTTTAATGCTCGTTGACGACCTAGTTTGAGGGTCTGTCAAAGGTCACTGAAACTGGTTAGTCACTGAAACAGGCCGATACATGTTATAGTCTATTTCAAAAAAATAAATCAGTATTGAAGCGACAGCTACTCCCAGTTTATCGAATCTAACTATAAAATCACGAAACGCAATATGTCGGTTACAAGATAAAAAAAAAGTGTAATAAAGAACGGCCACCACTGGTAGCCTGCCAGTACCTAGCAGATTATTACGTCTAAATTATGTCGTTCGTCGCATCGACGTTAGTACGGCGTCATTTCTATGTCGTGTGCCCGCTTGGTACTACATTATTGGGACCAAATTTATTGTGTGTCTTATATTTTGTCATAACTTCAAATCATTTGTTATTCGGTAATATGTGTTGTTTTAACCTGTGCCTTATATTGATGACTTGATCTTTTTATTTTGAAGTATAACCTTTATATGGGTATATGGCCAGAACCTCTCAGTTCTTATAGGTATATATGTCAAGATTATTGTCTTGTTTCCTTGTCATGTTGTAGATGCGCTAAAATCATTTGGCAATGTGAACAATTGAACTGAATTGTTATTGAATTGTTACTGAGTTGCTTGATTTTTATTTCCATTCGGGAAAAAATAACAGCTTTCAATATTGTATTGTTTCATTGTCACATACGTCGTGACCCCTCATTAGAACCGTCTCATCGAGACGGTTCTAATGAGGGGTCACAACACATGTTTTCGGTGAGGAATAAAAGTATCTCTGAATTATTTCTGTTACCCCTTCTTATCTGGAGCTCTGCAGAAAAAAAAACATGCAGGGTTATCATAGTCAAGAAAATCGGCTCTGGAAAATGATTTTTTCAGATCAGAGAAATATCACTGAATTTTGTGATTTGTCATGTATATTTGAAAATGACTTGAAAAGTCGGGGAATTTGAAAATTAATGGCTACGAAATTCTTCAGAAAATATACTTATTCTGCATAAGGGGAAATGATATACTTTCAGGAGAGACAATCCATGTACAGAAGTATTTATCTGCTTCCCCACTGGGGATTACCCTTAATGGAACGAACTTACTCCCAGGGGAGCAAATTCTTTCCATAAGAGTAACTCCCAATTTTCAAGTGATGTCTTTAACACTGTTAAAGTAAAGAGTATAATAAACTAAATGGAATCACAAAGGAAAAGTCAGAGAATAAAATATTCTTTGATGGGGTTTAGGTAAAGACAAGGAAATCTCAGGCTAGTTTTAAGAATATTTATCCTTACGCGAGGCTTGCCGAGCATAAGCCTTACATAATCTGAAAACAAGCCTTAGATTTCCTTGTCTAGGCCTCAATCCCATCATTGATTATTTTTCTCACCCATAATGTTATAAAACAAAACTATTCATTGAACACCTTACTTCTTGCTGAGGCCACTCCTATAAACTTCGAGCTAATTTACTATAATGTCGACCTGTGTGTTAGTTTCACCTTGGGCTAGCCTTTTATGACTGGATGGAATTCAGAAATCTACAGTGACACTTAGTACTGCATTTGCTGCATGCCCATTTCATTCTGCCTGAAATTTCCATGATATGTAGCATCAAGTGGGTTTGTTGAATTTAAGAGTTCATGTATTGCCATTGGCATAACTGCGGCCAGACCGTGCACATTTCTTCCATTATAGGCATGAATTTTCTTGGAGAGTAAACGGTGGCGAATCACTCACAAACTGAATAAAGCCAGAAGCTTCAATCTGAAATTCAATTAGAGAAAATTCAAATTGCTGATTCGCTATGGAAAAAGAAAAGAGAGAGAGCGAGAGAGAGAAAAAAACTTGGAGGAAGAGCAAGACTATTATGGCATCAACAGGATTTGAGCCGCGACATGAGAAAACCAACAAAGTGGTTGTGCGCCACAAGCACATGAAGTCTAAAGCTTGTAAAAAGTTATGTAACTCAATGCGTCCGGAATAAGAGTGTCAAATTCAACCCCTACATAAAATAGGACCGCCTTGCTATTCCAGTAAAGAGTATCATCATTTTGACAAATGATGGCCCCAAATTCAGTCGAGCATGTCAGATGGACCGATTTTTGAATTGCATTCAAAATCAGTTTCAGTATCTGGGTTTTTTTTCTCTGATGCTCGATGGAAAAGAATGAATTTTTACGGGGGGGTGCTTAACTTTTTTCCAGGTGTACATACGCAAGATTGGTCTGGAGAATGTTTTCGGATGACAAGAAGCCGCTTCAGGGGAGCCTTGCTAACTCGGTACAATGACAACCCAGATGATTTTCATTGTCACCCGACGTAGGCGGAGGGGGACTATAGAAATGACCCTCGTCCGTCCGTGTGTGCGTCCGTCCGTCCGTCCGTCCGTCAGTAGTAAAGGACGCCACTATGGCCACGCCCGTCCGGAGACTAAGTCCGCAACCTGGGGCAGTTTTGGGCCGGGCGTGGCCATAGATGACATCGCTTTAGTAAGCTTGAAAAGGCTAGTTTGAAATAACTTAGTCTTTTTCAAGAGTAAAAGTCTATGTAATATGGCATAGGAGATGTCTTAAGAGGCTATAGAGTAATATGCGTCTGCTATGAGTCTCTTGGCCCTGTATCTCAGGGCCTCACTATACCAGAGGCATAACTCTATAGCGTCAGTACTTGTTCCTTGGGGATTATAAAATCTTGTATCTCAAGATTTTAATGTTCTGGACTGAAAATATTTCTTACTAGCCTTCTAAAGCCTGACTACTACATTTGATGACGAGAAGATCTCTGCTGCCAGTGTGCTTGAACTTGTGGGTATCTAGTGGAAGGTCCACATATCCACATTGAAATTGTGGAGCTGATGTGGATGTCAAGTGGAAGGTACACATATCCACATTGAAATTGTGGAGCTAATGTGGATGTCAAGTGGAAGGTCCACATATCCACATTGAAATTGTGGAGCTGATGTGGATGATGTGGACTTGATGTGTATGCAATGTGGAGGTTATGTGGATGATGTGGATCCACAATGTGGAGTTTCCACATGTCCACATCTACACATTAGACAAATCGGCTTACCCTGTCCCATTTCTGACAGACTGACACAATGCATCTCAAAACCTCACTGTTACAATGCCAACTGCCCAGGGGTTCACTTGTTCCTCATACATCCTAATTCTGAGTTATATCTGATTCCTACCTTCTATTCTGTACATGCATATTGTGGTTTATTATTTTGAAACAAAATTTGGTAGGTGTTGACTTGTTCTTTCCAATAAAAGAAAAAAATTGAAAATCCATTGAGGCAATTTGGAGTTATTACAGGTTTCTTACCCTCCATATTCCGTGCATGCGCAGTGTGACAATTTATTTTAAGAGTATTTGGTAGGTTTTGACTTGCTCTTTCTAATAAAAAAAGAATTATGAAAATCCATTGAGGCAATCTGGAGTTATTACAGTTTTCTTACCCTCCATATTCCGCGCATGCGCAGTGTGACAATTTATTTTAAAAGTATTTGGTAGGTTTTGACTTGTTCTTTCCATTAAAAAAAGAATTATGAAAATCCATCAAGGCAATCTGGAGTTATTACAGTTTTCTTACCCTCCAAATTCCGCGCATGCGCAGTGCACATGCCTGGCAAAACATGCTTCTTTGATTTTAGAGCTAGTAGTTAACACAAAATATACTCATAACTGAAGTGATACATACATACAGGTATTCACTTTTCATTTGTATCATTTTTCTGAAAGCTACTTCTTGTTTTGTCTATTTATAGAATGAACAAAGTCAATACAGATTTACCTCCCTTGTAATCACACCATAATATGAAAAAATTGAATAACTTCGTTATTTTTTGGCCGATTTTGATAAAATAAACACCAAAATGTAGATTTTATTTTTCTCTACTTATTTTTTATATTTTAAAATGTGTTACTATAAATAGTAACATGACCTTATTCAAATAACATATACATGATATGCAAATTTTTAACTTGTTTCCAGTTAACTGGGTTTATGTTTAGGTATATATATTGGAAACTAACGTATTAATATTGCTGGTTTGCCGGTCACCACTGGACTGGAACTGGTGTGCACAACGGTTATACCGCCTGGGCCCGCAGATGCGAAGTCTATCGATTACATGTGAAACAGTAGAAGCCTTATGGCTTAAGGGGTCGGAACATCCATGGTTCCGTAAAAGGTACCTCCGCTGGCAGGTCTCTGGTCCATAGCGACATTCAGGACTTGTGATCATGTAGATATGGCTTCAAATCGCCAGGGCTTCCCAGGCATAGGGTAACCGACCGGGGAAGAAATAGTGCTGTACAGCACACTCTTTTTGCTAAATTTTTAAGTGCATATTTTTGTCTTTACTGGCATGCAAGAAATAAAGATTGCATTTTTGTGGCACTATAATTTTCATGAGAATTGTGTGAAATAATATATGAAACTCAAAATGCTATCCGGTATATAAGTGTGATGTTCAGATATGAATTCATTCTAGTTTTGAACAGAGAGAAGTAAGAAGCAAGAGAAAAAAACAAAGCAGTTTAAGATATTTGATGAGTTATAATTCATCTCCTGATCATGAAGGACTTCTATCTGACACTTCTGAGCGATGGTTCTCTGAAAACTTTCCCTCAAAACACACAAAGCTCTTTTACTGTGAGACTAGATCACCCGATAAATATCGAAAGCGAAAAGTGGGAAGTTGCTTTGGTGGAATTAATTACACCATCTCGAGTCAATAATATTTCAGAAAACAATAACTTTTTCTTTTTGTCATTTCTGGACCAAGCGGTATTAAATGCTCAAGGAATAGATACCACAAAGGATTTGTGTGCTAGTGGAGAGGGCTGTCATGAATATAAATTATTTCTTCCTGAAGGAAATTACAACTCTCCACAGCATTTGGTGGATGAGATGCAATCTGTTATAGATACAAAACATGGATCTTTAATGAAACAAATAAATGCTTCTATCAGCATTACTTATGTTAAAAGCACAAATCGTCTAAAAGTTGTTGCACAAAATCCAAACCAGGTCAGGATTCGCTTTCCAGCTTCACTTGGACAAGCTCTTGGAGTTAATCCGGATATGTCAGAAAACCCCATTGGAAACGAATCATATGCTTTCAAATATGGAGTAGACCTAAATATATTGCATAATCGCTTGTACGTGTACTCAGATGTAGTTGATTATACATACCTTGGTGACGTGACGGCCCCTATTTTGAGAGTTGCACCATTTGAGAATTCAAAACGCTCTCAGCAGTCACACAAAGAATTTGTCAACATGCACTACGTTCCAGTGGGAAAATCTTATATTGATCAAGTTCATATCAGTATCAAAGGTGATACCGGTAAATATATTCAGTTCAGCTCTGGAAAGACTTTAATTAAGTTACATTTCAGGCGGCGAATTAAATAAAAAAAAAGAAATACAAAATAAGTATAAATACAACACACTGTTACAAACGTCACCATTTCAAGTAAAATCTTGAGAGAAAGCAGAATGTCTGGTAGTTCCAATAACCTAACAAAAGCACACTGTGGGCTAACTTGTGAATCTTCAGGCTTGCCTGTCATTCCTGTTGTACAAAAAAGAAAAAGAAATCCTTCTACCTTTGGACAGATTCGATACCTCATGAAACGATTGTCAACTGCTTTGGACAAAAAGCTCAGAGAGGGTAGACCTTTAAAGTATTGCCGACTATGCAGAGCAGAAATTCGTTCATTATGTCGTGAGGAGAAAGAAAAGCAACACAAACTCAAAGGATACATACACAAGAAGAATAAACAGTTAAGACGTTCCAGGCGGACAAAGAATGATTCTGGGGGTCAGAAATGTCATAGACGTAGTGAAGCTAAAGAAGATATCAACAGACAGACAGGGAACAAGCTGGAGTTAAAAACAATGAAATAAAGTGTTAGTCACTTTTTTAATGCTATGATGATTGAGTAACATTGGACACTTGTATCAGTTTACTAAATGTAGGTTTGTTAAAATTCAGTTGGTATTTAAATAATTGACAGAATTAATAAAACTGATATTAAATTATACACATTTTTTTCACAATTTTCTACATCATTTAGTTCACAAAAGTGCATGCAATTGGTAAAAATGTAAGAATTGCAGTGGTTTTACAAACTTAGCACAAGTTCTTCAATATCTATTGCAGACTATAAAAGAAAGAGTCAAAGGATATAACTTCATTCTTCAACCAGTCGTTAATGGGTCGATACCAGTGCAAGCAGTGCTTCCGTGAATTTGCTCGATCAGACAGCCTGAGAAGACATACGTCCAGTGGTGTTTGTAAAGCAACTACAACTATGTCTGACAGCGAAGAAAGTACTATCTCAGAAGCATCGGATGTAACTACAAACAGAAAATATTTGAAGGGAATGAAAGGACATGATATCTTTGGAGAATATGATTATAGTAAACTCTCGGACGATCCAGACACAGAACCGTCAGAAGTGGAGACAGACAGTGAGTCTGCCAGTAAAGAGGAAAAACAGAAAGCCAAACGCAGGAAAATTCATAAGACAAGTCCTTGGGATAGACTAATGAGAAGCACTTACAGAGACAATCAAGATCAGTTCGATGAAACAGTGGAAAATACCATGCAGGAGACACCTAACATCGATGTTGAATCAGCTGAGGAAATGGCATATGAAGAACTGAAACCAAAATACAGATCAACGCTGGTTACCAAGTATCAAGACCTCGTGGCACTCGGGTCTGCTTTGAGAAAAGATCCTATCCACAAGAAAGTAATATCAACAGCTCACAGATTGAAAGAAGATGAAGACTATGATGAAGAAGAGGCGATGCAGTATGCAGTGAAAAAAAGAAGATATCTACTTGAACGAAAACTTGACGAATATGAAAGACCAACTTTAACTGTTGAAGAGGAAACCCAATGACATTGATTCTTGATAGGACTTTGAAATTAACCATTTCAGCGATGGCAAAGCATTGAGATCATTTAAATAATAGTAGACCTGCAGTGGAACCTATCAAAAGAGTTTTATTTACTATAAAAGACTAATGATCATTATGTAAACGAAGACAGAGGGACGGTCCTAATCCTCTGTCTGTCGTAATGAATAGGTGAGCGGGACAAATAAAGTTGTTCTGAATTTAAACTGTTGTTAATTGTTCTTTTCTTCCTAGTTCTTATTATTTAAACAGTGAGGTTTTGAGATGCATTGTGTCAGTCTGTCAGAAATGGGACAGGGTAAGCCGATTTGTCTAATGTGTAGATGTGGACATGTGGAAACTCCACATTGTGGATCCACATCATCCACATAACCTCCACATTGCATACACATCAAGTCCACATCATCCACATCAGCTCCACAATTTCAATGTGGATATGTGGACCTTCCACTTGACATCCACATTAGCTCCACAATTTCAATGTGGATATGTGTACCTTCCACTTGACATCCACATCAGCTCCACAATTTCAATTTGGATATGTGGACCTTCCACTAGATACCCACAAGTTCAAGCACACTGGCAGCAGAGATCTTCTCGTCATCAAATGTAGTAGTCAGGCTTTAGAAGGCTAGTAAGAAATATTTTCAGTCCAGAACATTAAAATCTTGAGATACAAGATTTTATAATCCCCAAGGAACAAGTACTGACGCTATAGAGTTATGCCTCTGGTATAGTGAGGCCCTGAGATACAGGGCCAAGAGACTCATAGCAGACGCATATTACTCTATAGCCTCTTAAGACATCTCCTATGCCATATTACATAGACTTTTACTCTTGAAAAAGACTAAGTTATTTCAAACTAGCCTTTTCAAGCTTACTAAAGCGATGTCATCTATGGCCACGCCCGGCCCAAGACTGCCCCAGGTTGCGGACTTAGTCTCCGGACGGGCGTGGCCATAGTGGCGTCCTTTACTACTTCCGTCCTTCCTTCCGTCCGTCCGTCCGTCCGAAATCTTGTCCCCGCAAGTCCTCCTACGTCTTTCATCGGATTGATTTGAAATTTTATAGATTGTATTCTTATGATATGAAGATGTGCATGTGTTTTTTTATTTTTGATTCTGCCATTTTTGATGGAGTTACTGCCCTTGCTAACTCAGACCTTCCAAAATTTTGTCCCCGCAACTCCTCCTACATCTTTCATCGTATTGATTTGAAATTTTACAGATTGTATTCTTATGATATGAAGATGTGCATATGGTTTTTGATTTCTGTTTCGGCCATTTTTGATGGAGTTACTGCCCTTGCTGACTCAGAGCTTCCAAAATCTTGGCCCCGCAACTCCTCCTACATCTTTCATCGGATTGATTTGAAATTTTACAGATTGTATTCTTATGATATGAAGATGTGCATGTGGTCTTTAGCTCACCTGTCAAGGTGAGATTATAGTATAGCCATGGTCCGTCGTCCGTCGTCGTCGGCGTCGTCCACACTTTTAAACATCTCCTCCTCAGAAACCACTGGGCCGATTGAAGCCAAATTTTCATATGGAGCCTTAACAGGATGGGGGAACGAAAGTTTATATATTTGACCCAGGTCACATGACCAAGATGGCTGCCATGCCCATATATGGTAAAAACCTTAGATCTTCTTCTCCAGAACCACTGGGCCGATTGCCTTGAAACTTGGTATGTAGCATCTTGGACTCCAGTACTACAAAGTTTATATAAATGATGACCTTGGGTTGACCTTGACCTATTTTATGGCAAGGTCAAATTTGGTCCCTTAGGCTTTTAAATGGGAAAATCTGAAAAAGTGTATTTTTCTGTTGCTATTGAGCTCTGTGATATGGAAATGTAGTCAATTTCAACACCTATGGATATTAGAGGTCAAGGTCATTTAGTGACCTTGACTAAAGGTCATTTGTCCATTGGGTGTCATCATTTTCAAACATCTTCTCCACAGAAACCGTTGGGCCGATTGAAGCCAAATTTCATATAGAAACTTAAAAGGATAGGAGAATGAAAGTTTATCTATTTGGCCCAGGTCACATGACCAAGATGGCCGTCATGCCCATATATGGTAAAAACCTTAAAAAATCTTCTTCTTCAGAACCACTGGGCTGATTGCCTTGAAACTTGTTATGTAGCATCTTGGACTCCAGTACTACAAAGTTTATATAAAAGATGACCTTAGGTTGACCTTGACCTATTTTACCGAGAGGTCAAACTTGGTCCCTTAGGCTTTTGAATGGGAAAAGCTGAAAAAGTGCATTTTCTGTTGCTACTGTGCTCTGTGATATGGAAATCCAGTGATCGTCAACCATTATGAATACTTACGGTCAAGGTCATTGTCGTCTTCGTCAACATTTTCAAAGGACTTCTCCTCAGAAATCACTGGGCTTATTGAAGCCCAATTTCATACAGAGCCTTAACAGGATAAAGAAACAAAAGTTTATAAATTTTTTATCCAGGTCACATGACCAAGATGGCCGCCATGCCCACATGGTAGAAACCTTAAAAATCTTCTTCTCCAGAACCACTGGGCTGATTGCCTTGAAACTTGGTATGTAGCATCATGGACTCTAGTACAATAAAGTTTATATAAATGATGACCTTGACCTATTTCATGGCAAGGTCAGATTAGGCCCCTTAGGCTTTTGAATGGGAAAAGATGAAAAAGTGCATTTTTCTGTTGCTGTTGAGCTCTGTGATATGAATACTAGAGGCCAAGGTCATTTAGGCATTTTATAGAAGTGGCCTTAGTAGAACAGTTTACACACTCACCATCCAATCCTATAGAATTGCAGCCTTGGTATTAGCCTACCTGAGCCCAAAGCTTACATTTTGGCCACTTGACCTGAGCATATTCTGGCAGGTGAGCGATCGTTGCCCTTGGGCGACTTGTTTATTTCTGTTTCGGCCATTTTTAATGGAGTTACGGCCCTTGCTGTCTCAGACCTTGTCCCTGCAACTCCTGCCACATCTTGTATCAGATGGACTTGAAATTGTGCAGAACGTTTTATCATGATCTGAAGATGTGCATGTCATTTTGGAATTTCATTTGTCCTATTTTTTACAAAGTTATAGCCCTTTGTGTTTTTGGCATTTTTCCAACTTTTGAACCGTTTGACCGAGAGAGCTGAAATTTTGTATGCTATTTTATAAAGAGGCCCAGTAATTGGGTATATATCTTTGCTTATGTTCAGTTATTATTTGCTTACCAGGTTCTGTAATACACATATTTTCTGTTTTTGGCTATACAGTTACTCTGAAATGGAATAAAGGGCTGCAGTTTGTGACACATTTCAAACGTCGGGTAACACTTGGCCGATGGCCTTTTATTTTAGTGTTTTAACCTCTGATTAAACCTAGTTTTACTTATATTATCCGAAGTGCAGAATGGAAACACGCCACATCTCCAAAGACGACAAAGTTCAAAGCCATCAGGTCCACCAAGAAAGTTATGGCGACCATTTTCTGGGAAAGCAAAAGAAGAGGGTTCCACATCGACTACCTGCCTCGTGGAACCACCATGAACGGAGAATATTACGCTAACCTACTGAGGCAGGTGCGCCATTCCATCTCAACACAGAAGGACAGGGGCTGTATGCAGCAAACCCCATGGAACGAAGTAGTCAATAACGTATTCGACGAAGCCTGTATCAACGCCCATGAAAATGCAAGGATGCTGGTTTCCAGCGCGGTAACTCACAAACAGGGGAAAAAGGCATTTTTAGCTCACCTGAGCCAGCGGCTCCGGGGGAGCTTATAGGATGGTAAGGCTCCGTCGTCCGTCGTCGTCCGTCGTCCGTCCGTCCGTCAACAATTTCAAACGACTTCTCCTCTGAAACCGCTGGGCCGATTGTAACCAAATTTCATATAGAGCCTCCTGGGACCTTAGGAACGAAAAGTTGTTCAAACGGTCCTGGTCACATGACCAACATGGCCGCCATGCCCATATATGGTAAAAACCTGAAAAAATCTTCTTCTCCAGAACCAATAGGCTGATGGCCTTGAAACTTGGTATGTAGCATCGGGTACGCGAGTACTACCAAGATTGTTCAAATTATGACCTTGGGTTGACCTTGACCTTTTTTACGGTAAGGTCAAATTTGCTTCCTTATGCTTTTATATGGCAAGATGCTACAACATAAGATATCTTGGAAACTGTTGAAGATTTTGGGCTAAAAATTGGTATCTACAGTCATCTTAATGACTACATGAAGATTTACGAGTATTAGAGGTCAAGGTCATTCTTTGACCTTTGACCCTGAACTCTTATATTTTGACAAGTTCTAACAATCTACTCAAAAGCTACTTAGCCAATTGAAACCAAATTTCATATAGAGCCTGCAGGGGTTGAGGGAACATAAATGTATTCATACGGTCCAGGTCACATGACCAACATGGCCGCCACGCCTATATATGGTAAAAACCTTTAAAAATCTTCTTCTCCAGAACCAGTTGACCGATGGCCTTGAGTTTTGATATGTAGCATTGGGTACTTGAGTACTATCAAGATTGTTCAAATTATGACCTTGTGTTGACCTTGACCTTTTATACGGCAAGGTCAAATTTGGGAAAATGCTAGAACATGAGATTTCATGATAAGTTTTGAAGATTTTAACCTAAAAATTGGTATATACAGTCATCTTAATGAGTACATGAAGATTTGTGAGTACAAGAGGTCAAGGTCATTCTTTGACCTTTGACCCAGAACTCTCATATTTTGACAATTTCAAACAATCTCCTCAAAAACTACTGGGCCAATTGTGACCAAATTTAATATATAGCCTCCAGGGGTTGAGGGAATTAAAAAATTGTCTAACGGTCATGGTCACATGACCAACATGGCCACTATGCCCATATATGGTAAAAAAATTTAAAAACCTTCTTCTCCAGAACCAATTAACCGATGGCCTTGAGACTTGGTATGTAGCATTGGGTACTTGAGTACTATCAAGATTGTTCAAATTATGACCTTGTGTTGACCTTGACCTTTTTTACGGCAAGGTCAAATATGGGAAAATCCTAGAACATGAGATTTCATGGAAAGTTTTGAAGATTTTGGCCTAAAAATTGGTATATACAGTTGACTTAATGAGGTCACGAAGAATTATGAGTACAAGAGGTCAAGGTCATTTCCTGACCTTTGATCCAGATTGCTCATATTTTGACATTGGTAACCATTTCCTCAAAAGTCAAAGGGCCAATTGTAAACACATTTCATATATAGCCTGCAGGGGTTGATTGAATAAAAATTTGTTCAAACAGTCGAGGTCACATGACCAACATGGCCGCAATTACCACTTATGGTATAAATCTTTAATATGTTTCTTCTCCAGAACCAATACACCTATGGCCTTGAAACTTGGTAAGTAGCATGGAGTACTAGAGTACCACCAAGAGTGTTCAAATGGTGACCTTGGGTTTACCCTGACCTTTATTGCGGCATGGTCAAATATGGGAAAATGCTAGAACATAAGATTTCGTGGAAAGTTTTGAACATTTTGGCCTAAAATGGTATATATGGTAGTTTTGATGAGTACATGAAGATTTATGAGTACAAGCGGTCATGGTCATTCTTTGACTTTTGACCCAAGACTCATATTTTGACAATTTCAGACATGATAAGAAAAAGCCACGTTGCCAATTGCCCAGGTGAGCGATTCAGGGCCTCATGGCCCTCTTGTTTAGATAACTATGCGGAGATTTCCAAGGACGATGTAAATTATCCGGGTATTTATATAATTGAGCCGCGACACGACAAAACCAGCACAGTGCTCGTGCGCCAAGCGCAGACTCAGATCAGCCTGGGCATCTGCCCCAGTCTGATCAGACTCTTCGCTAAGCGCTTAAAGGGTAGCTAAGGGACTAAGCTACCTTCATGCGGACAGCGAAGACTCTGATCAGACTGGGACAGCTGCCCAGGCTGATCTGAGTCTGCGCTGGGCGAAAACCACTTTGTTGGTCTTCTTGTGTCGCGGCTGATATTATTTTTAAAGTAGTTGTATTCAGTTTTATTATTAAAAGGTGCTTAAGATTTATCGCTAAATGCGAAAAAAAAGGTTTATTGTCTGAGTGGAATAGGTAATGCTTTACCCTTATATTAAAATAAATAAATAAAAAGATGATGTACAGAACTAAAATTTGTAAAATCAGCAATGGTGTACATCGTATATAGATGGAGATAGTAATTTCGTTTGGTCAAATTTCAGATGAAGGCTATGTTTTCTGACGATAAAGGAGCGTTTATAAAAGAATTAATATACATTACTGCTGAACAAGCTGTTATTTAAAGACAAACAAGACGAGCAAGTAAGTTATATTATCATTATTAATAATGATAAAATGTCTAAAATGCCAAATATTGTTTTGAGGCAAGTAATTCATAGTTTTCTAATGAAATTTTGTATAATAAAGATTTAGGTAACCAGAAGAATTTACTTAACGTCTTTTCATACGAAGGAGAAGAAAAAGAGAAACATGTTTGTTTTTTTCATGTATTTATTGTGTTAGAGACTTTAATAAACGATTTAACCGAGACAGAATTAAGAATGAACAATTTGAAAACCTGATCTCATGCTACTTTTTTAGAGAAATATGAGAACGAACATGTTCCTGATAGTCGTTTTATTTCTTTCGTATAAGCAATTAGCACATACCGGCATTGGTTTTCGCTATAATGTAAGATTTTGGCAAGTTTTCCATCTAATGGCTGGGCGTAAAGTTTGTTTTCTCTCCAATTCAAATAAAATTTCACATATCTTTGTCAAAATTAGCAAGAGATCAGGTTTTCTTACTGTTCGTTCTTAATTCTTATCCTTTACATAACCAAATCGTATTTTTATATAAAATGTGAGTCTAAGCACAAGAAAGTTTCGCTGTTGTAAAAATAAAGAAATCTGCCTGTTTGAAGTATTTACGCGGTAGATACATTAATACCAACTAAGTTTTGATTGTAAAACTTTTCTTACTCCGTTTGTTATCAAATATTGCTAATGCACTGTTCACTTGGCAAAAAGTAGACGAACAAAAATTCATTAGCAAATTTTAGTATCTTTGTAAATATAAACTGTTTCAAGTTCTCTCAAAATTAGATACAGCCTCATTTCTTACACACGAAATACAAACAACCAAAAAAAATGCATATAACTTTGGCACAAAATGCATTTTGCGGCAACGAAAGTAGTATATTTTATGGAAAGCCAGAGGTATGGAAAGCCAGAGTGGACCCCCGATTATTATTATTATTTTGCATATGTACGCTACACAAATTATAATAATGCTTAGAATTTTAATAATAATCGACAGGGGTCCCGTACGGCTAAATGTCAGCATATTATTATTATTATTATTATTATTTTACGCCCGCCATATTATTATTATATTGTTCCAAAGATAATAATGTTTCAGTGAAAAAATAATCTGCGGTAAAATAATAATGTAGGACCACGTGCTCGAGACTGTTTATTTAATTTCTTAATAATAATAATCATTCGCGAGCACGTGGTTCAACATTATTATTTTGCCGGAGATTATTTTGTCACTGAAACATTATTATTGGAGCAGTGCCCGGATATTATCGATTATTATTTTTGTTGATGATTATTATTATTTTTAATTTTAGAGCGTGTATTGGCAATATTATTGTAGAGTAGTATGATTTCCCTCCCTTATAATTTTTAACATACAGACTACAGACCCCGCTTTAGCTGCATCTTAAACATACATAAATGGATACACCTGTAGGGATAGATGCCTTGCGACTGAACGTCCTTTTAGCCGTATTTCTTTTCTTTTTTTTGGGGGGGGGGGGAGGGGGGCGAAGACGGGAGGTTGATAATGAAAGGCAATGGAACCCTGTTTACGGTTGGAAACATTTCCGTCTCTGAGGGGTCTCAAACCCAGCGCTCAACCTACTGAGCAACCGGGACTCTACATCCCAGGGGAAGAATCTCAGCCACTCAAATCTCTAAGCCCCCGAAAACCATGCTAACTTTTCAAATGAAAAATTGAATCTGGGCAAACTTCCGAAATGAAAAAAATGCCCTGGAGCAGATCCACCGAAGTTTTCGAAATGGTCATACTGCCCAAGGTTTCAAGAGTTGCTTCCCTTCGTAAGAAGGTAAAAATGCACTCGCTAGAGCAAACTCCCTTTCTCAGAAGGAGATTCTCCATATGAAGGATAACAACACAAACCCCGCCCCTAAAGAAGGAAATACTATATTCCTGCAAATGACCTCTCAAATACATTATCAGTGTGACTGGAAAGTGTTCTCTGCGCGCGAGGCGTTCATTCAGGAACAGGAGCGGCGGTAGTAGAGTGGATTACGCGCTGGATTTCCAATCCATTATGCAGGTTCGATCCCCATATGGCCGGCTTCTCCGACTTTCCGAAAGATACTTTAAACCGAAGTCCCATCTCCATATGACCTTTATGCTGGTGGATTGTTTAACTCTAGCTCACTTATTCACCGATGGATGGATGGATGGATCATAGGGTGAAAATATCTTTCACTTAATTTCCCCACAGTCCAATTTATACATATCAAATCAAAGGCCTGCGTTCTTTACTCTAACCCTACTGTCGAGGTCCCTGATTTTTAGCTCACCTGAGCCATAGGCTCAGGGTGAGCTATTGTGATCACCCAGTGTCCGTCGTCCGTCGTGCGTCGTGCGTCGTCCGTCGTCAACAATTTGCTTTAAATGACATCTTCTCTGAAACCGCTAGGCCTAGGGCTTTGATATTTGGTATGAAGCATTGTCTAGTGGTCCTCTACCAAGTTTGTTCAAATGGTGGCCCCAGGGTCCAAAATGGCCCTGGGGCAGGGGGTCTTGGGTTCGAAACCAAAAAATACATAAAAATCTTCTTCTCCAGAACTGCTTGGCTCAGATGCTTGAAATTTGGTATGTAGCATGGCCTAGTGGTCCTCTACCAAGTTTGTTCAAATGGTGGCCCCAGGGTCCAAAATGGCCCTGGGGCAGGGGGTCTTGGGTTCGAAACCAAAAAATACATAAAAATCTTCTTCTCCAGAACTGCTTAGCTCAGATGCTTGAAATTTGGTATGAAGCATTGTCTAGTGGTCCTCTACCAAGTTTGTTCAAATGGTGGCCCCAGGGTCAAAAGTGGCCCTGCCGCAGGGGGTCTTGGGTTTGAAACTAAAAGATACTTAAAAATCTTCTTCTCTAGAACTACTTGGCTCAGAGGCTTGAAATTTGGTATGAAGCATTGTCTAGTGGTCCTCTACCAAGTTTGTTCATATGGTGGCCCCAGGGTCCAAAATGGCCCTGGGGCAGGGGGTCTTGGGTTCGAAACTTAAAAATACTTAAAAATCTTCTTCTCCAGAACTGCTTGGCTCAGATGCTTGAAATTTGGTATGGAACATTGCCTAGTGATCCTTTACCAAGTTTGTTTAAATGGTGGCCCCAGGGTCCAAATTGGCCCTGGGGCAGGGGTCTTGGGTTTCGGAACTAAAAATTACTTAAAAATCATCTACTTCAGAACCGCAAGGCTCAGCTGCTTGAAATTTGGTATGTAGCATTGTCTAGTGGTCCTCTACCAAATTTCTTCAAATGGTGGCCCCAGGGTCCAAAATGGCCCTGGGGCAGGGGTTCTTTGGTTCGAAACTAAAAAATACTTAAAAATCTTCTTCACCAGAACTGCTTGCCTCAGATGCTTGAAATTAGGTATGATACATTGCCTAGTGGCCCTCTAGCAAGTTTGTTCAAATGGTGGCCCCAGGGTCCAAAATGGCCCGGGGCAGGGAGTCCCAGGTTTGAACCTTAGAAATACATAGAAAAATTTTAAAAAATCATCTACTTCAGACCCGCAAGGCTCAGATGCTTGACATTTGGTATGTAGCTTTGCCTAGTGGTCTTTTACCAAGTTTGTTCAAATGATGACCCCAGGGTCTACAATGGCCCCACCCTAGGGGGTCTTGGGTTTGAACCATAGAAAAATATTCAAAATTCTTCTTCTTCAGAACCACTTGGCTCAGATGCTTGAAATTTAGTATGTAGCATTGCCTAGTGGTCCTTTACCAAAATTATTCAAATGATGGCCACAGGGTCCAAAATGGCCCTGCCCCAGGGGGTCCAGGGTTTGAACCATAGCAATACATAGAAAATATTCAAAAATCTTCTTCAAAACCATTTGAAAGTGGTTGCAAACTATCAGGTTTGTTAAATGATGACCCTTGTTTGACCTTTAACCTTTTTGGTCAGGTGAGCGATTCAGGGTCTCTTGGCCCTCTTGTTTAGTATCCTATCACTCATGGAAATTTAGGAGCGGCAGTAGTATAGTGGATAACATGCTGGCCAACCAATCTAGGGGTCGCAGGATCGTTCCCCGGCTTCTCCGGTCCTCTAAATGAGTCCCGTCTACGTATGACCTAGTTGTTGCTGGGACGTTTCAACCCGAGTTCAGTCATCAGTCGGGGGACTTATGGATTTTCGTCACGCACATTTGTGATGGTTGGCCATGCGATTCAGGTGAACTGACAGGATGTCTTACCATAAGGTACTTAATACTTAAATTCTTAACACAAGATGTCACCACACGTCCGAAGGACGAAGCGAGATGGAAAGCCATAACATTAGTTTCTTTTGGTGTTATACCTGACCATGACAAAGGCAAAACCCCAAATACTTTGGTTCAAAACCTTGAGTAACTCGTATAGCTAGCATCCGTTTATAAAATTGATGATGGGTTGTTGACTTGCGACTTTACGTCCGTTTCAACAGTGTTTCAGTCATGTCAGGACGATGGGACGATGATAATCAAGGGCTGTGTGCAATGGAACACCATTTACGGTTGAAAAGATTCCCGCCTCCAGCGGAGCTCGAATCTGGGACCGCCATATCAGTAGGTCAGCGCTTAAATAATCTTGTTTAACTGAGAAGAGCTACCGACTTAACAAATATCAATATCACAGTCTCCGAACTGACTGTACCCTCTCTTCCGGTTTTCATAGCGTTGAATCGAGGGTACAAAATTCGCTTGTAACCAGTAGTCGGAAATCATTATGTTTTGAGATTTTATCCGGAGTCTGCTGCGTCATTTATAGTTATTCAGCTTCGAAAATGCAAAGAGGTAAGCTTAATATAATTTGCTCTTCGGTCTTTTACTTTATTTCCCTGTACAATGAAAACCTCATGGCCGTCACAGAAATTTTATTCCGAGCAGCTGAATTTAACACGAGTTTGTGTCGTGCAAAACCTAGCTATCATCCTATAATCAAAACTAACAAACTGTAGATTGATAACGCCTTCCGTTTATTTTATAGATTTTTTACAAAACATGTAAAAAAAGGCTCAAAATGGTTTTAGAATCATGCCAAGGGCGATTTGAATACTGTACCAATTACTACCCACCCATACACGACATTGTACAGGGCAATAAAGTAAAAGACCGAATAGCAAATTATATTAAACTTACCTCTTTACATTTTCAAAGCTGAATAACTATAAATGACGCAGCAGGTTCCGCATAATATCTCAAAACATAATGATTTCCGACTACTGGTTATAAGCGAATGTATGTACTCTCGATTCAACGCTATGAAAACCGGAAGAGATTGTACAGTCAGTTCGGATACTGTGAATATTAAACGTATATATAGCGGACGGTCACGCTGAGCATTGCTAGCGGGTTACATTGGCGTTTATTATCGGGTAGCTGAATGGAAAAATGTTCGGGTTATGGCAGTGCATCACAAATGTGCGTGATGGAAGACTGGTAAGACCTCAGATTGCTCGTGTTAAGCACATAAGAAGAAAAATTTCTGATCAAAATACAAAATACAAGCTCTTTATTACGAATTTTCGGCCCTCATAGGTGCACACATTTTTTTTTATAGTGATACAGAATGAGCAACCAAACAGAATGTCAGAATTGACTTTGTTCTTCATCATCATATTTCAATTCTCATATCGACGTTACCCCCGCACCTCAGCGGAACGTATCCATAGCCGCAGTAACGGGGCGCCTGCCGTTCCTCAAGTAAATAAATCTGTAAGTTTTCATGAGCGAATGGCAGTAGTGAAAGAAGTATATCACACCTTCAGTAAAACATATTCTGATGCATATTACTTAGATATCCAAAAAGATAGTAAGTATTGATTGAAATAGTCTATGTGTCATACAAAAACTACTTTTACGATGTCGGTCAAACAAAATAAATGATAAAACCGTTTACAAACTATAAAAAAAAGTTCATTATCTCCCTTGCATTTGCTAGAGCTCCATTTAGTCCTCGTCTGCTCACCTGATGGTTTGCTTTACAATGAGTTTGCTCTCCTGGGAATTTAATGTAAAACTAAGATTAAGGTGTGAATTTTCCCCATAATCAAAAAGTTATACGGATCACTGATTTTTGCTTTGCATTTATGTCTTTGACGTGTAACTTGCATTACAAATGAGTTTTCAAGTGTTTCTGTTTATGTTTAAGAAATAGATCAGCTCTAGCAGTGAATTGTTGAGAAATAATTCACTGTTTGGAGGTCAGTTGTAAAGTACATCATATCACGAGCGCGGAGCGCGAGTGATATATCTACTTACAACTGAGCGACAAACAGTGAATTATTACTCAACAATTCAATGCTAGAGCTGAACTATTTCGATTCTAACGCTCAAAAACGCTGAAAAAAAGTGTTATTTTCTTTCAAACTCTCCCAACCTTCCTGCCAGAGCGTTTCATACTCCCGCCATTATTCTAAACTGTATCCAAGGTAAATGTACGTTTTTATGGCGATTTTAGAAAGAACAAGAGACGTTACACCGTCTAACGTCTCAAAACGTGACAAAATTACGTCAGTAATGCAAGTGACGTCAGCAATTAGACTCACGCGCTCCGAGACAGTGAATTGTTGCAGAATAAAACACGGAACTATAGGCGCACTGTGTTAGAATAGTACAGTTGGAACGCAGACTCATCACATTTGAGTAAATCATTTTCTGAGCGGTCGTCTACGCACAAAGAAATAATCCCTTTTTTTCGCCGGAAAAAAATGGCGGGAAATTTTGAACAGAAACAGTCCCAAAATAATGCTCGTTTGATAAGATATGCAGTCATAATTTTCCAACGGACCAGATCAGAATAAAATTTGATGTTTTGTTATTGAAATCAGACGCATATCGGTACCTCCATGCAGTTTGCACACCCAAAACAACGATCACAGTTTGACAACCGTTTTTCAGAAAAGTAAAACCCTACGACAGTACCCCAAAGTTATTTTGCAAAGAAAATTGTCCCAAAAACCAAATTAGATGCCATTATAACTGAACCGTAGTTCATACATTCGACCGTCTTTTAGCGTGGTATATCTTCGGGAGAAAGTCTATTTAGTTTGAAAATCGATAAATGAAGTTGGTCATTTTTACGTATACATGGCACGTGCGTTCGTCAACACACAGACATTTTTTCAGCTGGATCGACTTGAGGAGGCCAACTGTTTCTTCATTTATGGTATAGTAAAGCTTGTAATCATTTAGCATACTGTGAATTTATTAAGATTTTGCGTTAGTCTGTCTGCCTGCGATTTTTTGGGCTTCTGAATTTAGGCTACACACCGAGAACGAGAGAAAGCAAAACAAACACACTGGTCAACCACAAAGTTTGACAAACGAAAAAGCCACAAGACATGTCGCCCCATCTTCAGGTGACAACTCGCCCCAGATTCTAAGAAAACTCCCCCAGACAACTTCCCCCAAGATAACGCGCCCCACATTCTGAGACCATTCGCTCTACTAAAGAATTCTGTCCCGAACGACGCCCCCCCCGCCCCCCCCTACCCCCTCAACACACACGTACCATTTCAGAAGTCATCCAACAAAAAGTACAAGAGACAGCTTGTCCTTTCTCATAAATCTGCCAAAACCCTGTCCCGCTAGGCGCTAAGGGACCGACCATTTGATATTCTTGGGGGGGGGGGGGGGGGGGGGGGGGGAGTGGGGGATTGGGAGGGGGGGGGGCTTGTATATTTTAAAAAAAAAATCCCCGTCTTTGGAAGAAAAAATATGCAAGTAAAAAATAAATCAGCTCATAAGGGGATTTCAAAAAATAATCTGGCCTCAAAAATCAGTGAAAAAAACATAACCTGGCTCCACCCAAAATTTCCAAAAAAAGAGTCTGGGCCCTGCACTTTTGGTGGGAAGATAGCACCTGCCTACCTACCCACCAAAATTCACCTTACCCCTGAGTCTGGACCCTGCACTTTTGGTGGATAGATAGCAACTGCTTACCTACACACCAAAATTCACCTTACCCCTCCCTCCACCCGCCCTCCCCCCACCCCCCCCCCCCCCCCCCCCAAAAAAAAAAAAAAAAAAAGATGGCCACTTGGGACACCCTAGATCTATTTTTAGCTCGCCTGAGCACGAAGTGCTCAGGGTGAGCTTTTAGGATACCGTGATGTCCGTCGTCCGTCGTACGTGTGTCCGTCCGGACGTCCGGACGGACGTCCGTCAACTTTTGCTTGTGTACACTCTAGCGGGCACAGTTTCGATCCAATCTTTATGAAACTTTGTCAGAATGTTAATCTTTATAAAATCTAGGCCAAGTTCGAAACTGGGTCATGTCGGGTCAAAAACTAGGTCACTAGGTCAAATCTTAGAAAAACCTTGTGTACGCTCTAGAGGGCACAGTTTTCATCCAAAGTTCATGAAACTTTGTCAGAATGTTTATCCTCATAATACGTAGGACAAGTTCGAAACTGGGTCACGTCGGGTCTAAAACTAGGTCACTAGGTCAAATCATAGAAAAACCTTGTGTACGCTCTAGAGGACACAGTTTTGATCCAATCTTTATGAAACTTTGTCAGAATGTTTATCTCCATAAAATCTAGGCCAACTTCGAAACTGGGTCATGTCGGGTCAAAAACTAGGTCACTAGGTCAAATCTTAGAAAAACCTTGTGTACGCTCTAGAGGGCACAGTTTTGATCCAAAATTCATGAAACTTTGTCAGAATGTTTATCCTCATAGTATATAGGACAAGTTCGAAACTGGGTCACGTCGGGTCAAAAACTAGGTCACTAGGTCAAATCATAGAAAAACCTTGTGTACGCTCTAGAGGACACAGTTTTGATCCAAGCTTTATGAAACTTTGTCAGAATGTTTATCTTAATAAACTCTAGACCAAGTTTGAAACTGGGTCATGTCGGGTCAAAAACTAGGTCACTAGGTCAAATCTTAGAAAAACCTTGTGTACGCTCTAGAAGGCACAGTTTTGATCCAAAGTTCATGAAACTTAATCAGAAAGTTTATCCTTATAAAATCTAGGATAAGTTGGAAAGTAGGTCATGTCGGATCAAAAACTAGGTCACTAGGTCAAATCATAGAAAAAACCTTGTGTATGCTCTAGAGGACACAGTTTTGATCCAATCTTTATGAAACATTGTCAGAATGTTTATCTCTATAAACTCTAGGCCAACTTCGAAACTGGGTCATGTCGGGTCAAAAACTAGGTCACTAGGTCAAATCTTAGAAAATCCTTGTGTACGCTCTAGAAGGCACAGTTTTGATCCAAAGTTCATGAGACTTTGTCAGAATGTTTATCCTCATAATATGTAGGACAAGTTTGAAACTGGGTCATGTCGGGTCAAGAACTAGGTCACTAGGTCAAATCATAGAAAAACCTTGTGTACGCTCTGGAGGACACAGTTTTGATCTAATCTTTATGAAACTTTGTCAGAATGTTTACTTCTATAAACTCTCGGCCATGTTTGAAAGTAGGTCATGTCGGGTCAAAAACAAGGTCACTAGGTCAAATCATAGAAAAAGCTTGTGTACGCTCTAGAGGACACAGTTTTGATCCAAAGTTCATGAAACTTTGTCAGAATGTTTATCCTCATAATATGTAGGATAAGTTTGAAACTGGGTCATGTCGGGTCAAAAACTAGGTCACTAGGTCAAATCATAGAAAAACCTTGTGTACGCTCTAGAGGACACAGTTTTGATCCAATCTTTATGAAACATTGTCAGAATGTTTATCTCCATAAACTCTAGGCCAAGTTCGAAACTGGGTCATGTCGAGTTATAAACTAGGTCACTAGGTCAAATCTTAGAAAAACCTTGTGTGCGCTCTAGAAGGCACAGTTTTGATCCAAAGTTCATGAAACTTTGTCAGAATGTTTATCCTCATAATACGTAGGACAAGTTTGAAACTGGGTCATGTCGGGTCAAAAACTAGGTCACTAGGTCAAATCATAGAAAAACCTTGTGTACGCTCTAGAGGACACAGTTTTGATCTAATCTTTATGAAACTTTGTCAGAATGTTTATCTTCATAAACTCTCGGCCAAGTTTGAAAGTAGGTCATGTCGGGTAAAAAAACTAGGTCACTAGGTCAAATCTTAGAAAAACGTTGTGTAAGCACTAGAAGGCATAGTTTTGATCCAATCTTCTTGAAACTATGTCAAAATGTTTATTGTCCGTATATCTAAGCCCCCTATGAAACTGAGTCACGTCGGCTCAAGGTCAAATCTTAGAAAAACTTTGTGTACACCCTAGAGGGCACAGTTTTGATCCAATCTTCATGAAACTCTGTCAGAATGTTTATCTTAATGAAATCTAGGTAAAGTTTGAAACTGGGTCGTGTCGGGTCAAAAACTTGGTCACTAGGTCAAATATAAGAACGACCTTGTATACCCTCCAGAGGGCACAGTTTTGATCCAATCTCAATGAAACTGTGTCAGAATGTTTATTCTTACAATATCCAGGCCAAGTTTCAAACTGGGTCATGCCGGGTCAAAAACTAGGTCAAATGTTAGTATGGTAAAAACTCTTATAAATCTTCACCAGAGCCAGTGAACTGATTAATGCTCAGGTGAGCGATTCAGGGCCACCATGGCCCTCTTGTTTTTATTTGACGGCACATTTACCGTGATCAACCTGCATAGTAAGACAAACAGGTCTGAGCAAGCAGTGTAGACCCAGGAGCAGTCTGATCTGGGTCAGCAATTTTTCCTTAATACCTGCACATTTTGGGTACTCCATTTGTGGGTGATATAGATATGTTCAAAATGTAGGATGCTGTTATCTTAGTATTATGGGTAATTACTGTAACTGTGTGTGACATTTTTTGTAGAACTATTATTTGTTTTTGTTGTTTTCATAGTTTGCAGGGATTAAAAAGAAAGCCTACCTACCTAAGTACTCTCCAAAAATCCTAGTTAATAGGCAACTGCAAACAAAATACTTTTTATGATTGGCCTGTGGCTGAGATGGGAGGAGGGGAAAGGGGCATGAAGAAATACATATTCTATAGAATTAAATGCCAAAAGTTATGTTTTAGCTTAAATCTCATAAAGAAAATTAAAAGGCTCATATTGAAGTTATATTAATAGAAATGATACCATAAACTGAAAAAAAAAAAAAATTATATTTCCTGATCAATTTAATCCATCTTAAATGTTTGCAGCTTCTGACCAAAGCGAAGAAACTTGTAATTACTAATCAGTTATTAAGTTACTAGAGAGAAAAGCCTGATGACACACATTAAATGATGAGTCATGACTGTAAAGGGATGCAGTTTAGTGCAGTTGAAAGAGAGGTAGCCCCTTCCTGTCTATCCCCACCCCCCCCCCAAACACACACACACACACACACACACCAACCTATTAAAAAGCATTGTCACAGAGGATTTGATTGGCCAAATATTTAGGACTTTATTATGCTAGCAAGCTTTTTTATATCATTATAAGTGCACAAAATAATGAATGGGGCATGCCCTGCTAACTGATGGACCCTGCACTTTATGTGGAATGTTGCATAATGCTGTTTGTCCTTCTACAAGTCAAGACTATGTTAGAATGAAAACAATTACACAGTTCCACCATAATTGTTGCACCAGCATCAATGGGCTTCATATTAACACCTGTTGTGCCCTCTCATTAGAAGCACTTCTGCAAGAGCATAGATGGTTCTATTAATGGATCACAACAAATGTTTTTATGGCTGAATAAGACAGAATTCCCAGAATTGCTATCATGCTCCAGCTGAGTCTTTGTATAGTCATTATCATATAACCATCACTTGTGGAACTGTCTCCAGAATTTTTTTTCTTATTATGTACATATGTTATAATTTATTTTGGCTATTTATTTATTTATACTTATAGGGAAAACACTGAAGGGCAATGTCAGACTGCATGTGAATATAATAATTTGATCAGAGTTTTATACATTTAGAATACCTATATAGTACTAATTTGTTCATTTGAAAATTGTGTTAAATTTTAATTTTTGATCAAAAGCAACTGTGATGAGACACCACAATATACTGTACATTTTACTTGAAGAGAAATGATAAAGAATAACTCCACTTTGGCTCACTAATCATGTTTATATCTTACCATTATTCAACTTAGAGAATAGATTACCAAGTCCTGAGCCTTTGCCACATATTTAATCAAGTGTTTTGGTTTGCTGGACAGCTGTGCTTTTTATTTGTTTTGTTTTTTGTGAGTGTGACTCAGAATCATATTAGAGAACACATCACATTGAACTAAAATTTTGAGAAATTCTCCATTCTCAATGAAAAGTTAAGGTACCATTCATTATAAATTATATAATTTTTGCATGAGATTTGCCCCTACTGATAGATTTCCATGAGATTTTTGGCAACAGTTAGAGCAAATCCCTCAAAAGATCACTGATTATATAAACACACTGTGGCATTTTAATTTATGAAACAAGGGCATTGCAGAGCTGACAGCCCCCACCCCCACCTGATGAGCTAGTATTTGACACACCTGGCATTTCATAATAAATATGTATTTTATCAAATCCCTGGTTTCTTCTTAGGAAGAATCAATAAATTCTTGTTAGTTGTTTACACTGTTAAAAAGGGGATAAACAACTAACAAGTAAATATATATGTTGTAACCCCTCATTAGAACTCCTCATTAAGGTAGTTCCGCAGAGGGCCAAAACCTATGTTATAAAAATGCATACTGCAATTTTAATGCTCAAAAGCTCATTTAACAGTACATATGCTGCTTCTCAATGTTGGCTGAAATTATATGGAGTGTAAAGGAGTGTATAAGTATGTATGGCCAAGTTATTTTCTAAGCTTAAAGTTGAAACAAAATCTTCATTACTGCAATTGTCCTACCACTTTCACCATCTGACAGTGTGTCGAAATTGCTGGGAAAATCAAATGGTACTGACCCTGATTAGACTGCTGTTTTGATAGTACAGTCTAACCCAGGTCTACACTGCACTTTTTAATCAAGGATTTTAGTCAATGAAGTTTTGCAAGTATTTGTTATGGCTAAACATGGCTAAACATCTATTATATTTTGCTTAGTTTTTCATGTAAAAGAAAGGTTAAAAGTTGTGTGCGTGTGTGTGTGTGTGTAGGGGTGGGGGTTGGGGATGGAGGAAGGGTGGAGGAAGAAGGGGGGAGGGGTAGAGGGGCCTTAAGTTGGGTAGGGTGATCGTGTGAGTTGCAGGAGAGGCTTTGAAATATTGGCACGTGCAGGATTAATTGGATGGCAAAATTATTTTTTTCTAGCAGTCCCTCTGGTTGTGACCACAATGTACCGGTCTTAATAACTTATAAGCGAGTAAATGCGAAGTTTGAAACAGTTGACGCAGTTCTGTAATTGCGTCACAACTGTCATAAATCGATCGATTTGTTTACAGTATGGTGTAGCCTACTGATCAGAATTCTTTTCCCAATCATTCTGAAGAAAGTACAGAAAAAAATATTGTTGTATGTTGAATTACTAGATGCGTTCCTCTTCGTGTGTCGGATATCAGGATTCAAGAACATTTCGGTAATGTTTAAATTTATTACAGATTATTTTGCTGTCTATCGATCGGGTAAAAAATCCGCCATTAATTTGAGAAAATGAAATAGGGTACCTAAACATTATTTTGCAAAGGAAATTGTCCCAAACACCGAATTACTTAATTTTTATAATGGAGAAAGGGCAGACACCATGGTTTTTCATGGCATATGTCCGCCGACGGGAGAAAGTCGATTTATTTTGAAAATTGCTGTTGAAGTTGGCGGATAAGAGTCGTGTTTACATGATCACGTAAAACGTTCGATTGCAGAATATCTCGGTGTTTAGCTCTGCTCTTAAAGGCATAGAGAATTAAATTAAGATGTAAGGAATAAAACCATATCTTATTTTCGGCTTTGTGTAGCTTGATTCGCCGACAAAGCATCACTGAAATTGCGACACGTTCGTCGATTGAATCTGAGTCTGAGAAATTTCGAACGTTATTTCGTTGCTATCTGTATAAAAATATCACTCCGCCATGGATACGCGTTCCCACTGGTACGTTAAACATATGTTGACGTCATTGTTGAGACTAACTGTAAATTATCCTCAAACGATAGTTAAAATAATGATTAATTGTATACATTTTACACCTTTTAGGCTTACATTACTTACATAACAGACGACACTGAATAGTTTTGACCTCATGTATGTGACCTTGAACGCATTTCAAGGTTATTGTACACTATCTAATCCTTTAAGATTACAATGCTGCTTTTGACAATTCTTCTTTTTTGGCTTACTGAGTATCGCCCCCCCCCCTCCCGCCCCCCTTGACCCAGCTTCCCACTCATATATATTGCGAACCTGCCATGCATAAGTCTGCAGCATAAAGGAAATGCTGGGTCTCGAGGGGGAAAGTACTTGTATCTTAATTATAGTGAAGCGTTCCCTTCTGGCTGTTTTGACCGGAAGTGTAACTATGGCTTTGCAAGTTTAAATGCCAATCAGGCGTACATGTAACAAGAAGAAAATCATTGCTTTGTATTGTGATATGCATGTATTAAGCATGCATTTATGACAAAAACTTATGGAATGAATGACCGATTTCAGTATTTTTATTACCTCAAAAAATGAGGTAATTAAGGTAGGACTGGTCGGCTTGGATTATCTCCCCATGTCTTTGGGTCTGAATCACAAATGATCTGATTTCACACAGTTTACATATTTGTGGAAGCATTGCCGCTAAGAAAAATATGCACACTTTATACCTTTGAAAATTCAAATCTGTCGTGCCGGTCAAATGGGAAAATCCTCGACTTAAGCATAGAAGTCCTTTATTCTCCTGTCCTTTTATCGATTTAAAGTCACAATTTGAGGCATAACTAACGAACCAATATATGGAATTTCATTGAACTTCGGTAACAATATGTACCATCATAACATGGTGACGCGTGTCAAGTTTTGTCAGAATTGCATCATTAATGCAAGAGTTATTGCCCTTGCATTGATTTCAAACCTGCAAATTGCCCATAACTTAGGTACCCGTGAATGAAATTTAATTAAACTGAAGAAAATAATATATTGCAATATTATGTTGATACACTCACAGATTTGCCAGAATAGCATCACTAATGCATGAGTTATTGCCCATGTATTATATAAAAATCCACAAGTTTAGTCGTCACTAAATTGACAGTCACTGAGGTTAAGGAAATCTAAACCTTAAACAAATTCAGAGCCACTTCGTTTTGTGGGAGTGGGGTGGGGTGGGGGGGTGGGGGATAAAAATTTACCGAGTTCTCTTATTCCAGTTTAGGGCACACTGGGTGCGGATTTCATGGCCTATTGGATTGAAGAAAGTGGTCGGCCATGAGTCGCCGGTGGGAGTCTAACCCACGACTCCCTACTAGAAAGGTGAACGCATGGCGCTCCGCTTTACAAAGAACACCTTCCATTCCCCTAAAGAGAACACTCAGGACACTGTAAAGAGAAGTGTTTGTATGTGGTATTTGCTTCCCTGTTCTGAACCTGAGATGAGTTTGCTCCAGTGGGAGCAGATTCTTTCCTACTCACAAAAGGAGGCAACTCTTGTGACTTCCTGTTTGGTTCCCTGGGCTGTAACGCTTTCGCAAGGGGTCTGCTCTCGAGCAAATTCTTTCATTAAGGAGTTGGCTCCGGTTTAGGTGCCCAGAGATTGGGGCGGCTGAGTCACTTCCCAGTCACCTTATCATTTATATACTTTAGCATGTATGCTTGGTAAGCGAGCCGAAGTCAGGATCTGGAAATTGTATGTACCTAACATTTCGTTGGTGACAGTTGGCGTGTTTAAGTGGTAGTTCAGTAGTCAGCGCGAACCCGGGTAGTGGCGTTAAAAATTCGGCATCTGAACACACTTCATTAACTTGCAGAGATGACATTAGAAAAAAGTGTGCCGTCTTTTGGATCGAGACATTAAACCGGACCCTCTGCAGGGTGAGGCATCCCCTGTGCAGTTGAAAGATACCTTTCGTATACACATTGCTACGAGGAGGTTCATTCTGCAAAACTGGAGTGTACATCGTACACCTGCTCATAATCCTCGAGACAGTATACATAGAACGAGAACTTCTAGACATGGTATGTGGGTGCACCTCCATACTTTTGTGCCTTCCATTCCTATTTTCTTCCCCGGTCGACAGGACCCTTCCTGCGGTCGGTCATTGTGGGTTGGATTGAGAACGCCAGTTTCTTAGGAAAGAGACTTTTCCTTTCATTTAGCCCCGATTTGGGACGAGAGCGCACTGATGTTATGTGACCTGTTCATCATATTTCAATTCTCATATCGACGTTACCTCCGCGGAACGAGGTGCGGGGGTAATGTCGATATGAGAATTATAATATGATGAACAGGTCGTCATCATATTTCAATTCTCATATCGACGTTACCCCCGCACCTCAGCGGAACGAATCCATAGCCGCAGTAACGGGGCGCCGAGCGTCTGTCCAATGATGAACGGGTCATCATATTTCAATTCTCATATCGACGTTACCCCCGCACCTCAGCGGAACGTATCCATAGCCGCAGTAACGGGGCGCCGAGCGTCCGTCATTAGATACTTTATATTTAAAAATTGATTTGATGAAATATTTTTAGGTAGACTATTTTCAATAGAAAGTCATAAAGTTTATTACTAAATAAATGTACCAAACTAAACATTAAGACTTCTGGATCCAGAAAAATTCTGTAGATGAAATTTATACTTAGCTTGATACATTTATATAAACACAGTCTTAATAACGGACAGACGGACAGAATGTCAACAGCAGTTTCTACATACATGTATCAAATTACAAGGGAGACAACTCGGACTACACCAAAAATAATAATGTTCTGGTTCTGAAAAATAATAATCTATATAGCATCCGGGCACTCCAAAAATAATAATCTGCTGTTTCTAATTTTAGAAACACCACATTATTATTATATTTGGGGTGTGCCCGGATGTTAACGATTATTATTTTTGGAAACAGAACATTATTATATTTGGAGTGCCCGGATGTTATAGATTATTATTGTAAAATATAATCTGCGGCAAAATAATAATCAGCAACAACGTGTTTGTGAATGATCATGATAATGACAATATGATGATAATTATTCCTACCGACGATTTTTATTTTCGGAGGATAATCTTTAGCCCGTAGTAAACCTAACTATATAGAGTTGTGGGTGTATAATAATAATAATAATTGAGTCTAAAGAAGAATCTCACATTTTGCCGTATGGGACCCCCGGAGATTATTATTAAAATTCTAAACATTATTATAATTTGTGTAGCGTACATATGGAAAATAATAATAATAATCTGGGGTCCCCTCTGGCTTTCCATACAGAGGGGACCCTAGATTATTATTATTATTTTGCGTATGTACGCTGCACAAATTATAATAATGTTAAGAATTCTAATAATAATCGACAGGGGTCCCGTACGGCTAAATGTCAGCATATTATTATTATTATTATTATTATTATTATTTTACGCCCGCCATATTATTATTATATTGTTCCAAAGATAATAATGTTTCAGTGACAAAATAATCTCCCGTAAAATAATAATGTAGAACCACGTGCTGGAGAATGATTATTTATAATTTCTTAATGATAATCATCATTCGCGAGCACGTGGTTCAACATTATTATTTTGCCGGAGATTATTTTGTCACTGAAACATTATTATTGTAGCAGTGCCCGGATATTATCGATTATTATTTTTGTTGCTGATTATTATTATTTTTAATTTTAGAGCGTGTATTGGCAATATTATTGTAGAGTAGTTCGATTTCCCTCCCTTATAATTTTTAACATACAGACTACAGACCCCGCTTTAGCTGCATCTTAAACATACATAAATGGATATACCTGCAGGGATAGATGCCTTGCGACTAAACGTCCTTTTAGCCGTATTTCTTTTTTTTTTTTTTTCTTTTTTTTTTTTTATCGGGAGGGAGGGGCGGGGGTTATGACGGGAGGTTGATAATGAAAGGCAATGGAACCCTGTTTACGGTTGGAAAGATTTCCGTCTCCCGGGGGGGGGGGTCTCAAACCCAGCGCTCAGCCTACTGAGCAACCGGGGCTCTACATCCCAGGGGAAGAATCTCAGCCACTCCAATCTCTAAGCCCACGAAAACCATGGCTAACTTTTCAAATGAAAAATTGAATCTGGGCAAACTTCCGACATGAAAAAAATGCCCTGGAGCAGATCCACCGAAGTTTTTGAAATGGTCATACTGCCCAAGGTTTCAAGAGTTGCTTCCCTTCGTAAGAAGGAAAAAAATGCACTCGCTAGAGCAAACTCCTTCTCTCAGAAGGAGATTATCCATATGAAGGATAACAACACAGACCCCGCCCCTAAAGAAGGAAATACTATATTCCTGCAAATGATCTCTCAAATACATTATCAGTGGGACTGGAAAGTGTTCTCTGCGCGCCAGGCGTTCATTCAGGAACAGGAGCGGCGGTAGTAGAGTGGATTACGCGCTGGATTTCCAATCCATGATGCAGGTTCGATCCCCATATGGCCGGCTTCTCCGACTTTCCGAAAGATACTTAAACCGAAGTCCCATCTCCATATGACCTATATGCTGGCGGATTGTTTAACTCTAGCTCACTTATTCACCGATGGAGGGATGGATGGATGGATGGATGGATGGATGGATCATAAGGTGAAAATATCTTTCACTTAATTTCCCCACAGTCCAATTAATATTTATCAAATCAAAGGCCTGTGTTCTTTACTCTAACCCTACTGTCAAGGTCCCCGATTTTTTTAGTATCCTATCACTCATGGAAATTTAGGAGCGGCAGTAGTATAGTGGATAACACGCTGGCCAACCAATCTAGGGGTCTCAGGATCGTTCCCCGGCTTCTCCGGTCCTCTAAATGAGTCCCGTCTACGTATGAACTAGTTGTTGCTGGGACGTTTCAACCCGAGTTCAGTCATCAGTCGGGGGACTTCTGGATTTTCGTCACGCACATTTGTGATGGTTGGCCATGCGATTCAGATGAACTGACAGGATCACGGGTGGTAATCAGTGGAACTAGCTCCAAAATGAGTCAATGGAATTTCGTTCCCTCGTCACATCCGGGAACCCGCGAGCTAGTGCTGTCGACAGAAAATCGGTAATCAAAGGTAGGTCTTGAAGAATTTTATCAATTTTTATTTCTTTATTAGCGATCCCAGGAAACAACTGCCGATGCTATTGTGTGCAGATATGATTCAACTTTATTCCCCGTCGGAGTTCGCCGCAGAAATGTGCAGGGCTTGAACTAACTTGTGGCAAATGTTTGAAACACCGAACTAAAAATCCAACAATTTCTGTCAATATGGAGATTTGGGTACACGATTTTTTCATTTTCCGTCCAAATTATAGCGTTCAGGCCCTCTAAAGCACCATCCCTGGTAAATTCAAGCAGGAAAAGTCACAAATAAGCAAAAAAGTGTGGGTGGAGATTACGTACCTGGACAATATTGACAAAATTTCTGCCTGAGCTAGAGCGCTCGACATCGAGCTAGTGCGTTCAACAAGGAGCTAGTGCGCTCATCCACACCTAAGATAAGGCAGAATTGTTGATTTATTGTTGATAGATGATTTTAACCGTTTTTTTAGGTTTTGCTCTGTACCCCTTTGAAACCACTAAGAGATGACTTAATGTACATAGATAATTCCATCGTCATTCATCGGATGAGTGTAGTATTCATGACTGATTATGGCGATTTTGGTAATACTCTTTTGTAACATGGATATTGTCCTGTTATTTCATGCCTGTTTGGTAAATAGTCAAAATTATGCCTCGAGGTACCGTGAACAGCTCCATTCACTGTTGCCCGAAGCCACAAGGCCTCAGGTAGTAGTGCATTGACCTGTCCATGGTAATGAGTAACATAGTATTGACTATTCTGCCAAACAGCAATGAAATAGCTTTCGTATTACTCAACCGAACCTGTAACCAACCATATTCTACTAGCAATCAACTGCATGACAGGTGCTCGAATTCGGCAAGCTCGTGATTTTCCAAGTCATTCTCGTGAGGCTTGACGACATGGCATATAGACAAAACCATACCACGCTGTTTTCTCATTACATTTACATGAGTGGCATCATAAGCATGGCATAGTCTAAGCTGTTGGTTGGTTAATAATTCAGTGAAATGCGTTGTGGAGGCCAACCAGTGACATGGCAAAGCATATACCATTATCTGTACATAGTGGGTTGGATAATAAAAGGTATAAAAGTAGGTTGGGTAATATTAAAAGTTATTGCCCCTCGGCACCTTGGGTGGCCTGATACACCATTATCCTTGGCCTCAGGCAATAGTGCATCAAGCCATCCTCGCATGTGAGACGTTCTCAGTTAAGCTGGGCCATTCGAGGACAAAAATGGCCATGTATACAACCATGCCAGAATTCAAGGAAAAATCACGACCATAATGCTCATTATATCTGCTTCAAAGCTTTAAAATATTTTCAGATAATAGTTTTAGATTATGGAATACAAACCATGTTTAGAGACATACCCTAACAATTAGAAATGGCGTATTTTATGACGTTATTTATAAACGTTGAAGGACGATGTCCATACGACTATTTTGACATGCGTAACATTGCACATTTACTAATCTACTGACATTTGATTATTTTGGCTAGTTTCAATTTAAAATGTTTTCTTTGCTTTTTTGGAAGAAAGGGTTTTTCTATGAAGCGCTGCTTAATCAAATGACGTCAACGCTTTCACAACGTGGTCTTTGTGACGTTGTGACGTAGGTTACGTGTGACGTAGGTTACAGTACACACTTTTTAACGTTTTTGTACCATTTAATGTTTCAGTGCATGAAATCTAAGCACACCATCTTGTAGCTGTTACTAGGCAGGATTTTGCACATGAGTTTCAGAGCGATTGCTTTGCTCAGTTTTAAGAAAAGCCCGTGACGTAAGGTTACATTCTTACAGAAAAATGCTGGGGTAATGTATTTTGAAGTCGAGTAACATATACAAAATGGAGCAAATTTGCACAAATGATATAAAATATTGAGGAACACATATTTCTGCGTGTGATCTTGAAAAGTTTATGATGCCGGGCCATTTTAGTTAACACATGTATCATGAATTTACCGCTGTGACGTAGGTTACATAAAATTTGCGACATTAGTTCCCAGTCGCATTTCGTAGCAAAAACTACCCTTTAGATATTGTTTAAGCGGGGAAATATGTAAGAAATCACCTGAATTTAATAATGGAACTCGATTTTAAGCAGTGATTTATCTTTTTTAGCCGTGCGGCGTTCGTATCTATGCAACGGCAATATTGCGACATTTAAAAACGTCGCCTTTTAAACCAGGGTATCAATATTCGAACCGGTGTTAAAAATGCCTAACAAAACGCAGGCATGTCTTGGTACTTTTATCTACTTCTTTAGACAGAGGGCTACTTGTCAGAGGGTAAACAGGGCCGTCATTTTGTAATTTAAAGAAAGGTAATATGAAGGACAAAATTAATAGCTAATGGCCCAGCTTAACTGAGAACGTCTCATACATCCTCGGGTACCCGGGGCAATAGTTTTTATTATCATTCACCAAACAGCCATTAGATGACTGTAAATTATAAAGAGTTACGAAGTCAGATGGGAGTGTACAAGGGGAAGACAACTATTAGATACAAGTTTCATATATTAAAGTTTTTCAAACGTGCAATATTGACTAGCTGTTCGGGCATCAACAGGCGCATCAAGGGGAAGAGAAAACCTTACTTACAAAGAAGGGTTGATTCAAACTCAAGCATACAGTATGATTCATCACGAGATAAAAATATGGATGAGCGCACTAGCTCCTTGTTGAACGCACTAGCTCAATGTCGAGCGCTCTAGCTCAGGCAGAAATTTTGTCAATATTGTCCAGGTACGTAATCTCCACTCACACTTTTTTGCTTATTTTTGACTTTTCATGCTTGAATTTACCAGGGATGGTGCTTTAGAGGGCCTGAACGGTATAGTTTGGACGGAAAATGAAAAAATCGTGTACCCAAATCTCCATATTGACAGAAATTGGTGGATTTTTAGTTCGGTGTTTCAAACATTTGCCACAAGTTAGTTCAAGCCCTGCACATTTCTGCGGCGAACTCCGACGGGGAATAAAGTTGAATCATATCTGCACACAATAGCATCGGCAGTTGTTTCCTGGGATCGCTAATAAAGAAATAAAAATTGATAAAATTCTTCAAGACCTACCTTTGTTTACTGATTTTCTGTCGACAGCACTAGCTCGCGGGTTCCCGGATGTGACGAGGGAACGAAATTCTATTGACTCATTTTGGAGCTAGTTCCACTGATTACCACCCGTGAGGATGTCTTACCATGAGGTACTTACTTAAATTCTTAACACAAGATGTCACCACACCTCCGAAGGACGAAGCGAGATGGAAAGCCATAACATTAGTTTCTTTTGGTGTTATGGCTGACCATGACAAAGGAAAAAACCCAAATACTTTGGTTCAAAACCTTGAGTAACTCGTATAGCTAGCATCCGTTTATAAAATTGATGATGGATGGATGACTTGCGACTTTACGTCCGTTTCAACAGTGTTTCAGTCATATCAGGACGATGGAAGGATGATAATCAAGGGCTGTGTGCAATGAAACACCATTTACGGCTGAAAAGATTCCCGCCTCCAGCGGGGCTCGAATCTGGGACCGCCATATCAGTAGGTCAGCGCTTAAATAGTTTTGTTTAACTGAGAAGAGCTACGGACTGGACAAATATCAATTTTAAACGTATATAGCGGACGGTCACGCTGAGCATTGCTAGCGGGTTACATTGGCGTTTATTATCGGGTAGCTGAATGGAAAAATGTTCGGGTTATGGCAGTCCATCACAAATGTGCGTGATGGAAGACTGGTAAGACCTCAGATTGCTCGTGTTAAGCACATAATAAGAAAAAGTTCTGATCAAAATACAAAATACAAGCTCTTTATTACGAATTTTCGGCCCTCATAGGTGCACACTTAGTGATACTGAATGAGCAACCAAACACATCTCAAGGAAAGAATTCCAAATGACAGAATGTCTGCAAAATCAGATCTGTTCTGTTCAGTTCAGTTCAATTCTCCTAACTGAACTGAACTGAACAGAACAAAATCAGATCTGTTCTGTTCAGTTCAGTTCAATTCTCCTAACTGAACTGAACTGAACAGAACATATCTGATTTTGTTCTTAGTAGTATCGACGTTGCCCCCGCACCTCAGCGGAACGAATCCATAGCCGTAGTAACGAGGCGCCGAGCGTCCGTCCATATGATTTTGTTCTTGCCGTTCCTCAAGTAAATAAATCTGTAAGTTTTCATGAGCTAATGGCAGTAGTAAAGAAGTATATCACACCTTCAGTAAAACATATTCTGATGCATATTACTTAGATATCCAAAAAGATAGTAAGTATTGATTGAAATAGTCTACGTGTCATACAAAAACTAATTTTGCGATGTCGGTCAAACAAAATAAATGATAAAACCAATTACAAACTATAAAAAAAAATTCATTATCTCCCTTGCATTTGCTTGAGCTCCATTTAGTCCTTGTCTGCTCACCTGATGGTTTACTTTACAATGAGTTTGCTCACCTGCGAATTTAATGTAAAACTAAGATTAAGGTGTGAATTTTCCCCATAATCAAAAAGTTATACGGATCACTGATTTTTGCTTTGCATTTATGTCTTTGACGTGTAACTTGCATGACAAAAGAATTTTCAAGTGTTTCTGTTTATGTTAGTACGTTAAACATACGTTGACGTAATTGTTGAGATTAATTGTAAATTATCCTCAAATGGATAGTTAAAATAATGATTAATTGTATACATTTTACACCTTTTAGGCTTACATTACTTACATAACAGACAACACTGAATAGTTTTGACTTTATGTATGTGACCTTGACCGCATTTCAAGGTTATTGTACACTATCTAATCCTTTAAGATCACAGTGCTGCTTTTGACAATTCTTCTTTTTTGGCTTACTGAGTATCGTCCCCCCCCCCCCTCCCCCCTTGACCCAGCTTCCCACTCATATATATTGCGAACCTGTCATGCATAAGTCTGCTGCATAAAGAAAATGCTGGGTCTCGAGGGGGAAAGTACTTGTATCTTAATTATAGTGAAGCGTTCCCTTTTGGCTGTTTTGACCGGAAGTGTAACTATGGCTTTGCAAGTTTAAATGCCAATCAGGCGTAACAAGAAGAAAATCATTGCTTTGTAGTGTGATATGCATGTATTTAGCATGCATTTATGACAAAAACTTATGGAATGAATGACCGATTTCAGTATTTTATTACCTCAAAAAATGAGGTAATTAGGGTAGGAAAGGTCGGCTTGGATTATCTCCCCATGTCTTTGGGTCTGAATCACAAATGATCTGATTTCACACAGTTTACATATTTGTGGAAGCATTGCCGCTAAGAAAAATATGCACACTTTATACCTTTGAAAAATCGAATCTGTCGTGCCGGTTAAATGGGGAAAATCCTCGACTTAAGCATAGAAGTCCTTTATTCTCCTGTCCTTTAATCGATTTAAAGTCACAATTTGAGGCATAACTAACGAACCAATAAATGGAATTTCATTGAACTTCGGTAACAATATGTGCCATCATAACATGGTGACGCGTGTCAAGTTTTGTCAGAATTGCATCATTAATGCTAGAGTTATTGCCCTTGTATTGATTTCAAACCTGCAAATTGCCCATAACTAAGGTACCCGTGAATGAAATTTAATGAAACTGAAGAAAATAATGTATTGCAATATTAGGTTGATACACTCACAGAGTAGCCAGAATAGCGTCACTAATGCATGAGTTATTGCCCATGTATTATATAAAAATCCACAAGTTTAGTCGTCACTAAATCGACAGTCACTAAGGTTAAGGAAATTTAAACCTTAAACAAATCAGAGCCACTTCGTTTTGTGGGAGTGGGGTGGGGGGGGGGGGGGGGGGGGAAGGGAGGGAGGGATAAAAAATTACCGAGTTCTCTTATTCCAGTTTAGGGCACACTGGGTGCGGATTTCATGGCCTATTGGATTGAAGAAAGTGGTCGGCCATGAGTCGCCGGTGGGAGTCTAACCCACGACTCTCTACTAGAAAGATGAACGCATGGCGCTCCGCTTTACAAAGAACACCTTCCATTCCCCTAAAGAGAACACTCAGGACACTGTAAAGAGAAGTGTTTGTATGTGGTATTTGCTGCCCTGTTCTGAACCTGAGATGAGTTTGCTCCAGTGGGAGCAGATTCTTTCCTACTCACAAAAGGAGGCAACTCTTGTGACTTCCTGTTTGGTTCCCTGGGCTGTAACGCTTTCGCAAGGGGTCTGCTCTCGAGCAAATTCTTTCATTAAGGAGTTGGCTCCGGTTTAGGAGCCCAGAGATTGGGGCGGCTGAGTCACTTCCCAGTCACCTTATCATTTATATACTTTAACATGTATGCTTGGTAAGCGAGCAGAAGTCGGGATCTGGAAATTGTATGTACCTAACATTTCGTTGGTGACAGTTGGCGTGTTTAAGTGGTAGTTCAGTAGTCAGCGCGAACCCGGGTAGTGGCGTTAAAAATTCGGCATCTGAACACACTTCATTAACTTGCAGAGATGACATTAGAAAAAAGTGTGCCGTCTTTTGGATCGAGACATTAAAAGTAAAAAGTATGCAAAGACCAGGAACTGAAACAATCAAAATCCAAATCCAGCCCTCAAACCATAGTTGGAAACAACTAAGATTACAAATAATCAAGATACAGAGAACATATGGCCAACCGAGTGAGCAGCTTGTTCCCAAAAGGTGGCCACTCAGCAACCCAAACCGAACCAAAAATAATAATAACATACATAAGGTAAAACATCACAGAAACTCTGACACCAAAAACAGGAAACAAAGAACCACAACAGAACCACCGCCTTGGAACGGTCAGTAATGAATTACTGGGGGGCTTAAATCGATTTTACAGGCCCAACCTCACCCTCAGTTTCTGAAACCGGACCCTCTGCAGGATGAGGCATCCCCTGTGCAGTTGAAAGATACCTTTCGTATACACATTGCTACGAGGAGGTTCATTCTGCAAAACTGGAGTGTACATCGTACACCTGCTCATAATCCTCGAGACAGTATTGCAGCGGAACCCCAGCGCCGAGGTAGCTTCAAACAATCAGGAATAACTAGGGTGCTGCATAATTGCGAGGGTTCACCTGGACTGGTAGCTTAGTTAGTGGAAGCGAATAGAAAGGCAAGACATAGGCTTAGTTTTAACTTGTCTATTAAAAGAACTCCTTTTTAAACATGTAACCGTACATCTTAGATGTATTATAGACATACAAATATTGTATAATAGATAGTAATGTGCTGGTTAGTATCCAATGCTAAGTAGTTTAGAATCAAACGTATACATTAAAACTAGTTACAAGGTAGAATATTTGGCCTTACAAGTAGTGTTTTGTTTAAATTAAGTATCCTATAATTTCCTATATAAATCCTAACTTTGCCTATAATACAGTGAGGATGCACCAATCATAGGAGGGTGTACCAATCATGGGTAAGTGCACCAATCATGGGTGAATGCACCAATCATGGGTGAGAGCACCAATCATGGGTGAATGCACCAATCATGGATGTAAGCACTTAACACAGGTAAACGTATGCACCATCAAAGTATTGCAACAAATTGGGTTGTAAGCTTCACCAACAAGTGGCACCAATCATGAATGCATGCACCAAAGGAATGTATAAGTACTGCACCATACGTGCTTAGCATCAATCTCAGGTATAAGCAACTTTAGCAAGTTGTACAAACCATGGGTGCATGCACCAACAGCAAGTGCACCATTCGTTGGTGTGAGTGTGTGTGTGTGTCTGAGTGCACCAAACCTAAGGTGTGGTAGCAGTGATCCCTAAGATAATTATCAAAGTTGCTTTAGTTCTAAATACCAAGTCTAGAAGTCTTTAAGACTTATTTAAAGTAGAATCATGTGCCAACCAAAACCAACAGAAAAAGTAAACAAGTCAACAAGCACCAACGCTAGAGAAATATTAAAATAAATGATTATGAGAGAGAGACCTCTAAAGGTCCATATAAATTTCTCCTAGCAGGCATGGTGATCTGTTGGTCTACAGTTGGTGCACAGTAGCAATAGTGATTGGTGTTATTTCTGATATTTCTTAAGCAAGCAAGAGAGTTGATGTGGATCAGTTGACCGAAGTACAAACTAATGGCCGACACCCACTGCGACGTCATTTATATAGGCCCAGGGCACGTGATACCCTGTAACGTCATCAGTTGACCTCACGAGCGGTGTTGGTGCGCCTCGTACATTTCCGTAACGTTGGTGCAGTTTCGGTCGATTCGGATAGTCCTGCCGCCAACACCCGGAAAGTACCGAGAGGTTCCGAAGCGTTGGTGCAGAGAACTGAAATCCCGTTAATTGGCTGATTTAAACCCAAAATACAGCGATAAAAATGCATACCAACATACAAAAAGCACATAATGGTAAAATATAAAGGTAATACTTCATCATCATGCCAGGATAACGCTCAGTTGTCAGTTTTAGTGAGCTAATTTTCCGGTCAAAGTTGTCACACGAATTCGTGTTTACATAGATCGAGCATAACCAATAATTCGGCACCGATCTAACCATGAAATGAAGCAGCAGCAGCCCAGTTCCGTAACAGTATACATAGAACGGGAACTTCTAGGCATGGTATGTGGGTGCAACTCCATAAATTTTCTTCCCCGGTCGACAGGACCCTTCCTGCGGTCGGTCATTCTGGATTGGACTGAGAACGCCAGTTTCTTAGGAAAGAGACTTTTCCTTTCATTTAGCCCCGATTTGGGACGAGAGCGCACTGATGTTGTTTGACCTGTTCTTTAGATACTTTATATTTAAAAAATGATTTGATTAATTTTTTTTAGGTAGACTATTTTCAATAGAAAGTCATAAAGTTTTATTACTTTGTCTGCTCTAATATACACATTGTCTGCTCTAATATTATGGCACATTTGGATGAACATAAACTTTTGTCAGACAGACAACATGCTTTCCGTAAGAAACATAGCTGTGAAACTCAATTGATCACGGTTATAAATGACTGGGCTAAAATCTTGGATAAGGGCGGTCAGGTTGACACTTTTATCTTGGACTTCGAGAAAGCTTTTGACACTCCCCCTCATGAATTACTTAAATGTAAGCTATACGGCTATGGTATTGGTGGGAAGACTCTGAAATGGATAGATTCTTTCCTCTGTTACAGGCAGCAGCGTGTGGTGGTAAATGGAGTTAAGTCGGATTGGGCCCCGGTTTTGTCAGGTGTCCCCCAGGGCACTGTGCTTGGACCATTGTTGTTCTTGTTATACATTAACGATATAACAGAAAATATTGACTCGGAATTAAGACTTTTTGCTGACGACTGTGTTTGCTATCGTGAAATCAGAGATATTGAAGACACTGTGAAACTTCAGGAGGATATAGATCTTTTAGGTTGTTGGGCAAGGAGTTGGGGCATGAGATTTCAACCTGTTAAATGCAATATAATGCAAATTACAAGGAAACGGATCAAGAAGATCAATGCTTCCTATACCTTAGAGGGAACGGTCCTCAGCAATGTAGAAACTATCAAGTACCTCGGCATAACCATTGCCAATGATTTGAAATGGAACACACATGTCAGTAATATTTGCACAAAGGCTAATAGGACCCTCTGCTTCCTCAGACGTAACTTGGCAGCATGTCCACAAGATGTTAAGGAGTCAGCATACAAGGGACTGGTGCGTCCAGTCCTGGAGTATGGCAGTTCAGTTTGGGACCCTCAAAGTATACTTCTTCAAGATGAACTTGAGAAGGTGCAGAAAAGGGCAGCTAGATTTGTAACGGGAAATTACACATATGAAACTGGGAGTATGACTGGCATTCTGGAGAAACTTAAGTGGGAATCCCTAAAAAGGAGAAGGAAAGATAGTAGACTTATAATGCTTTACAAAGGTCTAAGGGGTGCAGCCAGTATACCCATAAATGACCTTGTTCCCCCAAATAGGCGTACCAGGAATCATCATTCCCTGACATTTCAAACCCCATTGGCTGGGACTGACATTTACAAGTCCAGTTTCTTCCCCCAGACTATTAGAGATTGGAATTCCCTGGAAGATTCACTTATTTCTGCTGCTGAGTGTGCAGAGGATTCAGTTACTAAGTTTACTTCTCTTATAAGGGCTAGGGACTAGCTTCCCTGATTCACAGGTCCTGGTGAATGATTGTCTTTGGACGTATCACCAGTAAACAATTCTGATTCTGATTCTGATTCTGATTACTAAATAAATGTACCAAACTAAACATTAAGACTTCTGGATCCAGAAAAATTCTGTATATGAAATTTATGCTTAGCTTGATACAGTCTTAATAACGGACAGACGGACAGAATGTCAACAGCAGTTTCTACATACATGTATCAAATTACAAGGGAGACAACTCGGACTACTCCAAAAATAATAATCTTCTGGTTCTGAAAAATAATAATCCATATAGCATCCGGGCACTCCAAAAATAATAATCTGCTGTTTCTAATTTTAGAAACACCACATTATTATTATATTTGGGGTGCCCGGATGTTAACGATTATTATTTTTGGAAACAGAACATTATTATATTTGGAGTGCCCGGATGTTATAGATTATTATTGTAAAATATAATCTGCGGCAAAATAATAATCAGCAACAACGTGTTTGTGAATGATCATGATATTGACAATATGATGATAATTATTCCTACCAACGATTTTTATTTTCGGAGGATAATCTTTAGCCCGTAGTAAACCTAACTACAGTGGACTCGACAGTATCGGATCAAGTTCAATAAAACTTCTGTTTTGTTGTATATGAATGCTAACATTATGTATGTTATTACACATAACAATTGCACAATATCCCTTCTATCTATCCATGTCAGAATATTTACGAAATTTATTCCTTTAAGGGCAGATAACCTATCCAGACTTACAGGAGGGTCTTACGACAGTAGCGAATCAGTTGCGACAGTATCGGATCATATGATATTAATTTATAAGAGAGTTCCTCCGAGGCGTTCTGCCAAACTTCCTAGCATCAATAATTTGGCTACATAAACAGCTCGACCCTATTAAACTCTGAGATGAAACTTTTACGGCCTTTCGACGATATTTTTCACATGGCCCGTCACCAGCAACGTTAGCTAAGAATTGAATGTGTACAAATGTACAAGCAGCGTTTGCGTTAGCGCAAAAAAATGCGTCTGGGACGCGATTTAACTAGTGCCGGACGCGAAAAAATTACCGTCTGCGTCCGCAGGACGCAAAGTATCTTTTATGATGCGCCGCCAGTCAAGCTGCTTTTAGTTCAAAGACGCTGCCAATACATCTCGGTAGCTCGATAGGGTGCTAATTTTATCTACTACTTGAGATGAATAGGTGTAATTATGTATGCACCGCATGCAGGCCACTTCAGATTCTCACTAATTGAGAAATGAATATCAACTTTCTCCCGATATTTTTGATGATTTTATGTCCGTAATTGAAATAGTGCCATACTCTAGTAGATATAATCGAACACGCGGATCTATTTATAGCCATTACACCCGATAATGTGTATTGACTGTGTAGTGTCGGGAGAAAATACGTCGGGATGTTAAAACTTCATCTATTTATATATGGTTTATTTCTGCATAAAAGGTTGGTAATAATGAATAAATATTGGAATTGTTGCAATTGGTTTAGATTGCATCTTATATCAGTTTGTTTTTTGCCTTTTATAAAGGAAAAGAAACAAAAATGATGTCCATCGTAATGTCGGTTGTGAGCACGTTTTTCCGACCCAGTTGAGCAAGGACGCGAAATAATGAGTCTTGGACGCAAATTTTCAAACCTCTGCGTCCACAGGACGCAAAGCAGAAATAGCTAGCGCAAACGCTGTACAAGCATGCCAATAATTCTTAACTCAATCATCCCCTGCGCTCCTTTGGCACGGAACTACTCGAACAGTATAGACCGTAATCTGACTTCGCAAAGAATACACCGTAGCGTCTGATCAGGATCAAGTTTATGGTGATTTTCCGCCTTAGCACTGGAAAAGCAATGCAAACAGAGTATAAGCACTACATGGTCATTGAACGAGTTCTGCTGCATTAATCTGAGTCTACACATTGTACAAATGTCCAGATGATGACCGCAAAACATTAATGGGTTCACAAACATGCGAGCTGATGTCGAATGTTTCTTCAGAATGTTTAGCGGAAGCTTAGATGTGCTATCAGACGGTAGTGTGTGGGGCATGAGATGGGAGGATATTTTACAAAAAAGGATATTGTATCATTTTTTATACCGATCTTTTATGAAAGAAGACACGACAGTCATTCAGGTAGTTGATTTATGACTTACTTTCAGCATCAGGCCTGCATTTGACATAAAGTTTTCCAGCTAATGCCTGTATTTCAGTTCAACTTATATAATGATCCGTTACTGTCGCACATTGGTGCCCAACTTTTCAAGGCTCTAGCTTCATCAAATACTGGGATGTCACGAAAATAATGACTGTCTGCAATTTGAGGGATGCCAGGACACATTACAAAGCAGAATCGGTTCCAATCGCCTAATTATAAAATTGTGTAAAGAACCGAAATTTGTTTTGGGAGTAACGAGCAACAGACAAAATGCAAGCGCCGCTGAAGAGAGGTCAAGCTTTTCAACAACTCCGATTTGTTTCATAGCCGCACATTTCGATTGAAATTTTCACCCTGCACTTTGTCATTGGTTTAACTCGATGACTGTAATATAATGGTAAAAAATATTTGCATCGTTTGTGAGGAAAATGGGGGATAACATAAGGGTGATCCGATACTGTCGATGATCCGATACTGTCGAGTCCACTGTATATAGAGTGGTGGGTGTATAATAATAATAATAATAATAATAATAATAATAATTGAGTCTAAAGAAGAATCTCACATTTTGCCGTATGGGACCCCCGGAGATTATTATTAAAATTCTAAACATTATTATAATTTGTGTAGCGTACATATGGAAAATAATAATAATAATCTGGGGTCCCCTCTGGCTTTCCATAATATTTATTGCTGTATTCCTTCCCAGGCTGGGCTCCGTATGTTCATACAGGCTTTTAACAACAATATTTTGATGTTCCGGCCCTTCAGCGAAACTGCTATCCCTCCCTGCAGGCACAAAACGTTGAGTCGAAATTGAATCAATGTTGATTCATTGTCCTGTCATTGAATCAACGTTGATTCAATGAGTGTGCCTAGTGGTATATTTTGTGTCCAATCATCTGCATGTAATGGAAAATATTTTACAGTGACAGCCAAAGTTTTGGTATATCCATATTCTGCTACTTATAGCGATACAGTTCATTTTTGAACAGTCGAGCCTTTTATGGCAGTTTTGTCGCTTCCGCGAAAATAAGCAAAAGCCCGTTTTCATTTGGGAGCAAACGGACTGAAACATTATCCAACATGATCATTACCATTGATCCCTGTGGCACTTAAATTTAGCGTTTTAAAACCTTTATATTCTTCCACGAGATTATGGATCCATATTCTGAGGGCAAAAAAGTTCTCAATGACCTCCATAGTAACCTTGATGAGTTTGTACTGGCTGACCTCTGGACTGACCTTGCTGATTTTCCTGCATTGCTCTCATCATAGCAGCTGTGTGGTATTCAAGAACATTCTCACCGCGACTTTTAAAACCAAACGCTCTCGCATATCGACAGAAGAACACAAGAGCAATTATGCACGTGACAGCCAGTGCGACACAAATCACCCCACCAATGATGGCCAGTGCAATGTTAATATCTTTGTCTGGAAAACAATACTTTGCAGTCGCTGTTGTTACACGGAAACACGTGACAGCACTCAGAATACAGAATGCCAAGGCAACGATACAGAGCATGAGAATTGTCAAACAAACTGTATAGTGTCCAACTATCTGAAATGAAAGTAAATAGAGAATCTAACGCGAGTAGTAATTTCATATGAAACTTATGAAATGAGCCTCCAGCGAGTTTCATAATTTCATAAAAATGACCACGAGTGTAAGATTCTGTTATCATATGACCCTTTAAAAATGAATTTTCATATGACCCTTTAAAATGGGATTTTATCGCTTTCATGAATTTAAACATTTTGTGCAGTTTCTGGAAACCGGGATGACTGAATATTTTCTTGCTGTTTATCTTGCTGACAGAACTTAATACTTTGCGGCAGTCTGTTTGCAAGATAAAGTCTAAGCAATGTTTACTCTGTCGCGAAATCTTATCATGTGCATTTGGGAAAAAAGTCTATTTACAGACTAACAAACAAATGCCCGTATGAGGCAAAACTCCTACCTCCGCCTACTCTGTTAACTCATGTATTGATGTTCTTTTGCAAAACTACAGTTAACGCAAGGAGACATTGCATGAAGATACAAGAAGTTATAATCATTGTTTATAATAAAAAATATTATTTTTACTATTATTTAGGTTGATGCAGTGTGCACATTTAGTTTATATACTTACCAAACATTTGATACAGCATGGTGTATCATCAGCACTTTTACTACTATCCTTACCCTGGTACCACGCTAACAGAATCAAACCAGCAGCAAACAACATCTACAATAATAATAAAAATTGTCATACTTCTACTGATTTACATAAAAAGTCTAGAAATTAAGACACCTGGCCCCGAGGTTATAAAACATTTTTCGTGCTCAACTCAGCTGAGCCAGAAATTTTCTCTGCTGATGAATATGAAAATGCCAACTAATGTTGGCATTTTCATATTCATAAGCAAAGAAAACGTCATACTCAGCTAAACTAAGCAAGAAAACACATGTACTTTTCAATAGTTTGCTATTTATTAGCAGGTAAAACTTCATGCTCAGCTGAGTTGAGCATGATTTTTTTTTATAACCTTGGGGCCTGAATTAATCGCCGTAACTGTCCTAAAATTGAACAGTTTGGTTTTTCACTGAAGTATTGAACCAGGTCTGCACTGTTTGCTCAGCTCTAATTGCCCCAGTGTTTGCCAGGCGGACAAGTTTTATTGTACATAAAGTGAGTGAGCTGGGAACCATGCTCGAGAAAGTTGTTTGTGTTTTACTGGACGTTTTATCTGTGATTTTTACAAAACTAAAGTGGTTTTAGCGTTTTTATTTCGTACAGGAGTTGATATATATGTATAGGATAGATACTGAAAATAACAGGTCGGAAGGTTCTATAATTTTATCATTTTGAAACATTTTATCAATAATAACTTTTAACAATAGAAGAGAACAATAGAGCGGTCATATTGTATTGGCCATACTAACATTGCCCTGAGGCCTCGCTTAAGTTACATAGGTGAACAATCTTTATAGTGACACTATGGCAGAAAATTCGTCACGCTTGATCAGCGCGCAGGAGGTCCAAGAAACTCATTTGAGTATGAGCAGCTCACCTGGGTCAGATGAGAATACCAAAGAGCAAGAGTCGGTAAAGGAGTGTCGCTCACCTGGCCTGGGAAAAGAAAACGTAAAGACCATCGTTCACTCTATAAAGGATTCTGGCTTCGATAACACAAATGTTGATGACAGTTTTCATGAGGCGGAGGATTATGTCGCATCAGTTATGGGCTCTCAGGCTATTGTGGCAGTACTAAACACCCCGTCGTCTACCTTGGCTAGTGGTCGCAAAAGGCATTTGTCTATGCCAACGGTGAGCGGCACTGACCTTAAAAAGCTCAGGAGTGATATTAACTGTAATGATTTGGATCAAAGTGGCAATAAAACAGATAGTGATAGTGATAGTGAAAACGATAATACGCAGAGCAAGTCAGAGACTGTAGGAAAGCGTACTATCATCCGAGCAAGGAGAAATCTCATGAGTGAGAAACAACCTGATGGAAAGGCCCAGAATAAAATGAACTCTAAAACGATCTCTAAGTCGGGTAAAGAAACTGAAGATGAAAGCAAGATGAAAAATAGCAGAACTTCGGCAAATAAGAGTGGAAATGGTAGTAAAAGCAAGAAAAGCAAGAAAAAGTCAACAAGTGGTGATTCAGAAATTATTTCAGTGGTTGCTGATGTTCATAGAGATGGAAATGAGAATAGCGATGTCGGCGATGTTCTGAACATTATGCTCACAGAATCAAATGAAAATGTGGGCGGAAAAGATTTACTTAATGTTATGAATAGATTTGCTGATGAAATGTCGACAATGAATAGAAATATGCAGAAGATGTGGAATGATGTGAATAGCAGGATGGATAAAATGGCTATTGACATCGAGAAAAGACTAACGAATAAACTGAGCAATACTGTAGATAAGAGGGTAAACACAGAGGCTGCAAAGTTAAAGAGAGAAATTAACCAAAGGATAGACGATGTAAGGGATGATCTCTGTGAAGATGTAAAATGTCTACAACAACAAATCGATGAAATGCCATCAAAGCTAGCCGACACAGAAGAACAAACGGAAAGATCTTTGAACTTTTGTATACGAAACCACCCACAAACAGAAAGAGAGAATGTTAATACAGTAGTCTTGGACCTGTTAAGGGATGGGCTAAAACTGCGGGACATCAGTTTTAAGAAAGCAGTTCGTAAGGACAGAGATGACCATAAACCCGGAGTTATTACTTGTCACGTGCGAAAAAGTTGAAGACAAGACACTTATCATGCAGAGAAAAAAGCAACTTAAGAATAGTAGAAGATATCAAAAAGTATATATTCATGCTGACCAGTCTATGGAAGCGCGTGTTAACAACAGTAATTTGAAGATGCTTATTTCAGCTCTTGGTGTCACAGGTCTAAGGCTGAAAGGTTCACGCTTAGTCGCAGACAATAGTAACAGTCAGGAAGAGAAGAATGATTATCGAAGAGATAGAACTGAAAATACGAGTGATAATTCGAATAATAGAAGCACCAGCTATAGACAGAATACTCATAATAGAAATACTGATAGTACAAGATATCATTCCAGAAGCAATATCAGCGATAGGAGAAGGGGTGATAGAAGAGATGGCGATAGCAACAGAGAGAATAATCAGAGACAGCAGTACGATAACAGGTCACGCGGTGACATTCATAGATACAGCTCAAACAATAGTGTTCACGGTAGGTAAAACGATCAGTTTCGTGAGCATACAAGTAGATATACAAATGGCAGTAGAGTTAATCGGAGAGACAGATACTTTAATTAGGTCAAACTTGGGTTTTGGAATGTAAACGGTTGGTCTCCGGACAATGAATCTGATAATTCAGCATTCCGTGAATCTTGTGTCAATATTTTAGAGTTAGACATTATTGGAGTTGCTGAAACTCATCTTGTATACGATCAATCACTTGATTTGCAACAGTTTTATTGTTTTGGGCATAATAGGACACAATTACACACAAATGCTAGAGCAGGATCAGGTGGAGTCTGTTTGTTAGTGCGAAAAGATTTAATGAAATTATTTGAGGTTAGCATACTCGATAAATCATACGAGGGTATACTATGGGTTTCCTTTAGAAGTAAGGTTTCAGACACATATTTTAATATATGTACCTGCTATTTACCCCCGCATGGTTCATCACGGTATGTTAGCGCTCAGGAGTTCTATGATCAGCTCTTGACAAACATTTATGAATACCAGCATTTGGGGAAGTTTATCTTATGCGGAGATTTTAATAGCCGAATTGGTGACATGGCTGACTTCATAGAGGGTGTAGATGTAATTCAGGATCGAAATGTAATTGATTACTCAAAAAATATGTATGGTGAATTTTTATGTAATTTTCTGATTGATAGTAACTGCTGCATTTTGAATGGTAGACAGTGTGAAAGTACTGATGATAACGACTTTACATTTGTGTCTACTCGAGGAAGCTCTGTCGTTGACTATTTTATTGTTCCGTATGAGCATATTGAACAGTTTGAGGGTTTTAAAGTAATTAGGCCAGCACAAGTGTATGGGCATTCTTTAAACGGAGTAGGGTCTAGAATTGTACCAGACCATTCTGTCATAACATGTTGCTGGAATTTAAAATATCCTGGGTTAGAATTTAGGTCTAATACCGCAAACAGTACTATTGAGAAAAGATATAATAGGTATAATTTAACTGACATTTCACCAACTTTTTGTAATGATGAACATTCAAATTCACTTTTTCAAACTCTTGATAATTTGGTAACTAATATTCAAAGCCAACGAGATGTAGACGAAATATACGGTGATTTTTGCTCTGTTGTTCAAAATGAAATGCCATTAAAATTGCCAAAACGAGAAATTATCGTCAAATACGGTGTTAGTAATAAACGCAGGCGTATTCGAAAACCTTGGTGGAACGACAATTTACAGGTGTTATGGAATAATATGTGTAGTGCAGAAAAAGCATATTTAAAATGTAGAAACAGCCAAAAGCATAATTTAAAGCATATCTTTGTTCAAAAGCGTAAAATGTTTGATAAGCAGGTACAGAGAAGAAAGAGAAATTACTGGTTTGAAATGCAGAATGAAATGATAAGTAATGCTGAAAATAATCCAAACGATTTTTGGAAGACAATAGGTAGAGCAGGGGTAAGGGATAATAGAAAGAGAGAAATTCCGATGGAAATTGTAAATGATAATGGTGAAATTAACACAGACAGTAATGCTGTTCTTAATAAATGGAAAACTGAATTTTCTGCACTACTAAACCCAACGCATAATCAGCAAATTAATTTGCAGAATGTTGATGTCATGCTAAATGTTGATAACACTGTTGATGAGTCGGGTTTATTCGCGAATAATTTTACCGTTTCCGAAGGTCGTAAAGCTGTTTATAGTATTAAACATAATCGTGCAATTGGTGTTGACGATATACCAGGCGAGGTATTAAAAAACGACAGCATTATTTCTTTCTTACATAAACTGTTCAATACGTGTTATCGTTCTGGCAAAGTTCCAAATATCTGGGGGAAGTCTCTCATTTGTCCTATACCGAAATGTACTACAAGTGAAGCCCGCGATCCGCTTTCTTACAGGGGCATTGCAATTTCACCTGTAGTCTACAAAGTGTATTGTACCTTGTTAAATAATCGAGTTAGTATGTGGTCAAATTACAATAATATAATATTTGAAGGCCAGAATGGATTCAGAAAAGGCCGAAGCACAATTGACCATATAAGTTCTTTGACAAATATAGTTGAAACAAGGAAAAAAAATGAAAAAGTCCACCTTCTGCGCCTTCATAGACTTTAAAAAGGCATATGACTCAGTTAACAGAGATATTCTTTGGACGAAACTTGAAAAACTCGGTTTTAACGGGCTATTATTAGATGCAATTAAGGCTTTGTATAACAATGTTCAGTCTTCGGTTAAACTAAACGGACTTACAACTGATTGGTTAAATGTAAACTGTGGACTAAAGCTAGGATCTTGCTTGTCGCCATTACTTTTTAATTTATATATAAATGATTTGGCATTAAAAATTGACGCACTGGATAAAGGTGTTAAAATTGGTGACGATACAGTCTCTGTTTTACTGTATGCTGATGATGTAGTTCTTATTGCTGAAACAGAAGCAAATCTGCAGTCGATGCTGGATATATTAGGAAGTTGGTGCAAAAGTAATCTAATCTCAGTCAACTCAGCTAAATCCAATGTTGTGCATTTTCGTAATCCCTCAATGCCGCAATCAGATGCCATATTTACGGTAAACGATGAGAACATTTCGTATACAGTGCAGTATAAATATTTGGGGATATTCTTATCAGAACATCTAGATTTTGCAGTAACTGCTAAACACGTCGCACAGTCTGCAAATCGCGCGCTTGGACTTTTAATAGCTAAATCAAAAGCTTTTGGTGGTATTCAGTATGGTCCTTTTACAAAGCTTTATGAGTCAGTTGTTTGCCCGGTTATATCGTATGGTGCTGCGATCTGGGGCACCCAGTCCTATAGCTGCATTAATGCTGTACAACATAGAGCTGCGAGATATTTTCTAAATGTAGCAAGGTATACACCTAACGCAGCAGTTAATGGAGATATAGGATGGACGCCCATGATCACAAAGTGTTGGAAGTCTGTGTTATCATTCTGATGTCGCTGTATAAATATGGACGCAACAAGGCTGAACAGGAAAATGTTCTGTTGGTCAAATTCAAAAGTAAGTACCAGATGTAAAAACTGGAATTTCAGGGTAGGTCAGAAATTGACAGAGTCCAATTTTCACATTTATAATAATATAAATCAAACCATTAATAAGACCAATATTTTAAATAACGTTTTGCCTTTCATTACGCAAGAATATATTAATCAGTGGGCAGTTGATGTAAATCGCAATAGTTCACGTTCGGGAGTTGGAGGGAATAAACTTCGATTATACAGAACCTTTAAGCAGTATTTTGTAGTTGAAGAATATTGTACAAGGATATTTAATAGGTCTCATAGAGGGGCTTTGGCTAAATTTAGAAGTGGAACCACCCCGATCGCACTTGAAACTGGCCGCTATAATGGCTTAGAAGTTAGTGAAAGAAAATGCTTTAGCTGTAGGAATGCTGTTGAGGATGAAATCCATGTTTTATTACATTGTCCGCTGTACACTGAGTTCCGAAATGAGCTGTTTATTGAAGCTGAGCTTATACTAAATGGTTTTCAGAACTTAAATGATATTGAAAAAGTATCTTTTATTCTATCTAATCCTTCCATAGTCAAGATAAGTGCCAAAACCTGTTATTTGATTTTAAACAAAAGGCGTAGTCTGCTGTACAGTTGATGTAAATATGTATATTGTGTACCATATTTTTATAAGTGTCCATTTAAATGTAAAAAGCTGTCTGTTATTTACAATACTAACTGCTGTTTTGCCCCCGGGTGGTGCGGTTGATACCCAATGCTGAGTCCATGATCGGGTCCATGCTGTTTGGACATTGGCTCCGCCACATGTTCCCTGTTATCATGGACTCAGCGTGGGGTATCAGGGAGGATTTACAACTGGAACAGTATACATTTCAACGGACACGATTACCTCTTTTAGTGCAGACTAAAGTTGCAATTTCATTTTATCTGTTGCTCTGGTCCCTGTGCTGCATTTGATATCCCATGCCGTGTCCGGATCCGGCAACATGCTGTGTGAACATTGGTTCCACCGCGTGTTCCCGGTTATCCGGACTCGGCATGGGGTATCGAGGGAAGGTAGCGCATGCAGGGCACTAATTTATGGTACGTTTTAGAGTGATAATGGCTCATAGATAATGCGTGTCGCTTTTTTATCATACTAATTGCTGTTTTGTCCCAGTACTGCATTTAATACTCCAGGCTGAGTCTGGAAGCGTAGACTTGCTGGTTGGATAACCGTCTTCCTTGGCTCCGTGTGGGGTATTTAGGGGATGTAGTGCTGGTGCAGGACACAAGAACAGACAGATTTTAGAGCGATCGTCTCTCATAGCTCAATATTGAGTCGCAATTTTACATCTTATATCGATTTTTTTTAACTGTGTTTATGTACATGTAAAATTGGTGAGACGTTAATAAAATTATCTTATCTTATCTTATCATAAATTTTAACATGTAAAAGTGGGTATTCTACAAAGCTACGAGTATGTTCAGTTCAAATCAGAATATATCAGTCAAGCATATCTTCAATGATACTAATTTTGTCATTAGTCTTCAATCGCTTTTGATGAAATTTGTAAACAAACATCAATAAGCCTATAGATCGATATATCTATTTGAAAAAACCATAAATACGTTTATCTCACATCAGTGATTACCGTGTAATTTTTTTCAGCTGTTACCGAAGAGTCTCGGTAACTCAGTAGGTAAGGCACTGGCCTGCTGATCTAGCGGTCCCTGGTTTGAAACCCGCTGGAGGCGGAAATCTTTCCAGCCTTTCCTTATCAGCCTCCCGTCGTCCAAATATGACTGAAAGACTGTTAAAAAGGAAATCGGAAGTCATCCATCCATTAGATTTACCGTGTTTTCCCTTCGAAGCAATCCTAAAAATCTAGATCCGTCTTCAAGACGGATCTAGATTTTTGGGACTGTTTGGAAGAGAAAACCCTATCTAATATGCTAATTACATAAGACTGATTCACATATTTCGGGCACTTTTGGAAAGAAAAGCCCGTCTTATAGCTGAATAAATATGTTGTTATTAAAGGCGCCAATGAAAAATTTTATCGTGAGCTTCTTGTCGTAGTTTAATCGTCATTGTAAATGACCACGAATAGCCAACTTTAAACAAATAAAACATCATTGACTTTAACACAGGAAAAGGTTTGAAAATTGATTTGGGTCATTTTACTTGCCAACTAAAATGACCTGTTTTCCGTTTCATAAACAATGAATAAAATGGTAAATATACAATGTACAGGAGTGGCACACCCATTTACAGTCTCGCTTTGTTTAGATTGCATCTCTCAACGGGAACCAGAAAAGGAAATTGCATTTCGAGGAGCGATTCGTCGTTTTTCAAAAACACGTTATCCGTACTGTTTTCCAGGTATGCACATCAACCCATATTTTATCAACAAACGTGAAGGTTGGAGCGTTGTTCATAATGATTTGTCTTTGGACGTTTGCACCACTGGTAGGACTATGGAGATTTTAATCTGTCTAAGGACTTTGATTTAAGAAATCAGTTGGCAAAGAGGATATTTTCAGAAAATGAACATCTTATATTGTCAATGCAAACAACCCCGTCCATATAATTACTCATTTGATATGTACACGCATCGGACCTAAAACATGCATGACAGATTAAAATAAGGTATTTTATGTATCATATACATAGTTTAAGGTGACTTAATATTGGCAAGAAATTTCAACTAAATCGGCATCTGTCCCGCCCATTGAACAATCTTTTCATTTCAGGATTTTCATCATCAAAAACCGCAGTTTTTTGTTTTGTTTTGTTTTCTTCATACTCGTATCTTAATTGTGTAGATAATGGAATAATTTGTTACTTACAACTACACCGGCTACCGCAGGTCCTGCATTGAAAACGGGAAACCCCATTGGATGCTTTGCTGCCACGGCTAAAGTTGCTGCGCCCACTGCCATCGCAACAATGGACAGAACCAACTGTGAGAGCCCCAAACCCTTAAACTTCTCAAGGGCTTTGTTTCTCCGTTCTCTGAGTTTGTCTGAAAAGGGGCGTCAAAGGCAATATTTAGCTAACATATCAACTATATAGTAAAATCCAGGTTGACGTCTGCTCTAAATGATACCACTGCCTTCCATGACATATACCACGATGAAATACACACAAGCCGTAACCTCTGAACCACACAGCCTGTGAGATCTGGGGAATGTTTATGTGCGATAAAGACTCTTCCAAAGTCATCTGAACAGGTATCACAGTATCCGAACTACATGTACAATCTCTTCCGGTTTTCATAGCGTTGAATCGAGAGTACAAACGTTCGCTTATAACCAGTAGTCGGAAATCATTATGTTTTGAGATTTTATGTGGAATCTGCTGCGTCATTTATAGCTATTCAGCTTTGAAAATGTAAAGAGGTAAGTTTAATATAGTTTGTTCTTCGGTCTTTTACTTTATTACCCTGTACAATGTCGTGTATGGGTGGGTAGTAATTGGTACAGTATTCAAATCGCCCTTGGCATGATTCTTAAACCATTTTGAGCATTTTCTTACATGTTTTATAAAAAATCTTTAGAATAAACGGAAGGCGTTATCAATCTACAGTCTGTTAGTTTTGATAAAAGAATGATAGCTAGGTTTTGCACGACACAATCTCGTGTTAAATTAAGCTGTTCGGAAAAAAAATCTGCGACGGCAAGGAGTTTTTCATTGTACAGGACAATAAAGTAAAAGACCGAAGAGAACATTATATTAAACTTACCTCTTTACATTTTCGAAGCTGAATAACTATAAATGACGCAGCAGATTCCAGATAAAAACTCAAAACATAATGATTTCCGGCTACTGGTTATAAGCGAATTTTGTACTCTCGATTCAACACTATGAAAACCGGAGGAGATGGTACAGTGCGTTCGGATACTGTGGGTATGAAACCTTTTATTTTGCGCAGAACAGTTCAGTATGCTGGTCATTCTTATGAAATATAAAACATTTGAAGATTTTCAAACTGCTCAGAGCTCTAGATAAGAGGGAGTATTTGATGATAATTAAGGATAATTTTTTCTATTTCTCATCGAAACCATATGTTGTGACCCCTCATCTGAACCGTCTCGTCGAGACGGTTCAGATGAGGGGTCACAACATATGTTCTTATGCAGAATTAACAAAAATTATCCCTAATTATCACAAAATACTCCCTCTTATCTAGAGCTCTGCTGCTCACTTACATTTAATTTCATCTTATGATCTATTAAAGATGAAAAAAGTGCAATTTGAAACTGTTGGGGATGGTTTCCCAAATGGTAATTGCTTCTATGTCAATTATTCATATATGATGTATACTTATGATGACATTCAGATGGCTACCAAAAGCTTTTTACTTACTGTCAGGTTCTGACACTTTACATTGCACATAATAGATGTGAATTGATAAAATATTGTTTAAACCAAGTGGTAAACGTGAGACTTTTCAATCTGACATGAACCCATAGCCCCATGGCATGTTTTTCTTTTAAATGCTTTGTAACAGCTCAAACGCTTTTTGGCTGAAAACAACCGCATGACAAAATTTGCAAATTTTTATCCAAGAGAAAACAAGATTTGGCTATACTATGAAATACTAAACAGTCACCATTTAGCAATTCTTTAATAGAAAATTAAAGTAAACTAACCTTGGTCTTGCATTACAGGCAGTCCTGTCGTGTATATACCTCCATAATCCACACCAACTTTGCTCATCTTTATCCTTTTTGTTTTATTTCTATACTACTTTGTATTTGTGTGTTCTCCAATGACACTAATAGTTATGTGTTCGAAATCAATTCCAAACTGACCAGACACTAATTTTAATCATAAAAGGAATATTACAGCTGTGTTCCTGTAAATGTGTTACCTATTCCTGTTTGACAGACATTTTGTTTTTTAATCCTCCTACAATATACTAAAAATCAATGTTTTCAAATGTATATTTGTAAAAGTCTCAGCTTGATTTCTATGATCATTCCAATACCATCACGTAATGCAATATGAATGACATGGTTCACGCAAAGATGATTTTGAAATATAATGTCTCTAAGCGCGCAAAGAGATGAATGTAATATCAATAGTTACAGCATTAATCAAGTGCAGGACAGTCACCTCAACGTCCATGGCCCACATTATTACCCTGGCTTTGAGTTGCGTCCTGATAAGAAGTCTCTAGTTGTATGTGCGATCAGTATCTGCGCATATGCGTAATGCGATGTCTTTTCTTAAAGTGTATGGCTACACCTCTATTTTTATAACATTTTCACAAAGAGCGGAACAACTTCCACGACCTTCTGTTTGCTTCTCTACACTAAAGAAAAAAATGATCTAAAGGAGCAAATTCTTTTATTTCAGGGTTGACCCCTATTTAGAAGTGAATCTGACAGAATATTCGTATTTTATACTTAGCCAGCTCCAGACTATTAAATTTTAGAGTTGCAAAGGCAGATCTCCGGATATCCTTTGGCAGATCTACGAAACTAAACGACAATATGCGATAATCACAGGTGTCAAGGTAATCCTTATTTCGGTCATGATAAAATACCCGGGGGAAGCATGATAATGACAATTACAGTGCGGTTCTTTTGTGCCAGCTTCTCATTATCACTACAATGTGGGCGTTTCTAAACTCATTTCAGTATGATGACCACCGTACGGCCTAAACATAGTCGGGTTTTCAGCGACCGGAGGGTGAGGGTGAAGGTTTGGGCCCAGTAAAACCGGTTTAAAACCCCCAGTAGTTATTACTGACCGCCCCAAGGCGGTACTTTCGTTGCGGTTGCATTTGTTTTATGTTTGGTGCTGTGATAAAAATTGAAAATAGGGAAAAATAGTTGTTCAATGTTTTTCGTATAATTCGCTTGGTCTGTTGTAACCCTTCTGTTGATCTAAATTATTTAGTTTGGTAAAGATAGCCGATTTGCCACCTATTTGGGAAAGAGCTGCTGACTCGGCTTATCACTTGTAATTTGATGTCTTTGTCAATCTTTCCCTTTGATGTTGGGGATAGGGTTTGGGATCTGATTCAGTCAATTCCTGAAGTGTAGTTACTCTATAAATTTTAATATCACTGACTATAGACTATAATTCAATGTCGTGTGCCTTGCTAGGATTTTAACATTGTTCCTCTCGAAAGTCATGCCACACGTATTGAAGATTTTAAAAATGAAGTTATAAAACTGATGTCATGCTTGGAAGCTTAACCAGTCAAGGTTAGCAACTTTGTTTCCCCTTCTAATTGCACAACGGTGAAAAGGCTCAGGCTTAATGACGACCCACTTGAATGCTTCAGAAGGCTGGCGCCTGACAATCAATGTTCTTAGTCGGGCCCACCAAGAGCATGAAGTGTTTTCGTGACTCTGGCATCAGGCTGTCATCCAACTCTCAACCGTCTTTCCCTCTACCGCTGTATGAATTTATGGGTATTACTTTGATGTGACACAGGAATTCGAAGTAGCAAATTTGCCACCGGAAAACTGTATTTGCCACCTGTTAAAAACAGGGTAGCAATTCGTTGCTGCCTGTAAATTTTGTAGTGAAATGGATTTTTTTCGCGGTACAAGCCGATTTTATTGAAATATTATTTCTGCTTGTAAGACCAAACAAAAAATTCCATATGGTCGAAGGCATTATCAGTGCCTTTTACCATACGGAATTTTGTTTTATTGTTACTCTGACAAATACAGGCATTTGTGACATGAGGGCTGTTATTCGGTCACAGTTTTATTCTATCAGGTATATTAGTTTGTTACTATAGCTTTGATACCTGCTATCTGCGGAAAAATGTTAATTTACAACTCTGATGTCTCACTATGATGCCTCAAACCAAACGGAACCACTTTTAAGTATCTACCGCTCATGATATTTGGGTAGGTACCATCTCATCTTTAATCATGCATCTTGTCAATTTCATCCATTAATCATTGTTTTGGGTAGGAAACATCTCATTCTTAACTACACTGTAAAAAACTGTAGATTTTACGGTAAAAAAAACTGGAAACCAGCTGCCAGTCCTTTCCCGTTATTTTTACGGGTGTTTGCCTGTAAGACATTTTTGAAAATCACGAAATGGAAGTTTTATGTTAATTGGCCGCACTCGAAAATAACTTAGTATTGTTGAAGGGTTATCTGACCAAAATGACACCTGCTCTATTCTGTCCCACTCTGCTTGCTGATTCCTGCAATTTTTACGGGCGCCCGTAAAAATAACGGTAAAAGAACTGGCAGCTGGTTGCCAGTTATTTTACCGTAAAATCTACGGATTTTTTTTACAGTGTATGGTCCTTTGGATCATAATTAATGGTGAGATTATGTACACATTAACATCATGCAAAGTACAATGTATCGTGTTTATGAATGAGAATCAGATGGTTCCTACCCAAAACCGGTTTAAAGATGAAAAGATGAGCAATGATCAGGAATCTGATACAATTATTCCATATCCGGACATAAGTTGATATCAGTCAGGAAAGGCAAGCAAAGTAAACCGAACGGACAGCTCTCTCCAACTGAACTATTCTAAAATTGTTCCAACTTTATATACACAGTCTCTGACAAGAGAAAAAAAAAAAACACCAGTCAGTAGACAAAGCTGGTTTTTTTCAGACTGGAAATGTAACAACAATATTTTATTTCAAAATGGAAAACAAAATCAAGTCAATCAAAGCAAGACAAACCTTAAAATGCAATTCAAAATACCAAATAACAATTGATTTGAGGTTAAGATATCAGATACATAATATGGAACTAAAAAAGCAAAAATAACAAAAACGGTTTGTGTTCCATAAGGAAGGCGCTTCATTTGCAAAAGCACAGTCATGTATGATTGTCGAGGCAATGTCCATGTCCAGCCAACGTCGTTTCGAAAGGCATTGTGAGTCAAGAATGTCTCTGAGATCAATCGCATTAATCCTTATGCGCAAAAAAAGACAAAAATATTTACGTCTGAAATTTTTCAAAATTTATTCTGTCAAAACTTTGTCAAAAGACTAGCGGGCAAAAAGTGCAGATCCAGATGAAGCCACCTTATCTGGATATACGCCTTTTGTAAATTCAACAAAGTTCTATTTGACGCATTCTTAAAATTATCACTGTTCTGTGAAATGCAATATATGGCATTATATAGAGTTATACATACGAAGAACGGACATCTCAATAAAAAATGAGCCGCGACATGAGAAAACCAACAAAGTGGTTGTGCGCCCAGCGCAGACTCAGATCAGCCTGGGCATCCGCCCAGTCTGATCAGAGTCTTCGCTGTCCGCATGGAGGTAGCTTAGACCCTTAGCTACCCTTTAAGCGCACTGCCAAGACTCTCATCAGACTGGGCGGATGCTCAGGCTGATCTGAGTCTGCGCTGGGCGCACAACCACTTTGTCGTGTCGTGGCTCAATATAGCTTATAATGGCACACCAATAGATTTTTGGCGGAGAAAAAGAAAATCAGGTTTCAAAGGATTATAAAGGCTTATTTAAAGCTCTCCTGAACATTGAAACATGTTGACTATGGCAATCCATTTTACTATTATCCTGTTGAAAAGATATCTGATTTAATATATAAGATGTTTCATATGATATGTAAGATATCTAATATACCAGAAATCTAAATTAAACGATATATCTTATATTCTATATTAGAAATCTTATTTATCATAAAGGATATCTCATATGTTAAATAATACATCGCTGACATAGAATATAGATATCTGCTTTGAGAAATAAGCTACATTATATTGATATAAGATATCTTATATGGAATATATAAATAAATGAAATAATATGATATCTAAATCAACATTCAAATAAAGATGTCTTGCAATGTTGATTCTTCAGCCCCTATTCACCTACCACACATGCACTCATGTTATGATGAGATGTAAATAGAGATTATTATATGGCAATTTTCATATTATACCCCGTATCAACCCGAGACTTCCATATCAGCCCGAGACTCTCATATCAGCCCGAGGGCTGATATGGGAGTCGAGGGCTGATATGGGCTGACTTTGAAACAAAAGAAAATAACTTTATGATCACGGTGTTGTATTTCACTGTCGTGATCATTACATAATACGTTTAACGGGTGGCTACGTATAGGATGATAATATATGCCTCAATCCTTAGAGCGCCGATGCGGATGAAATGAGTCTTCACTCTGTAGGCAATGCGGGTAAATACGGACGATTTTTACACATCGAGGTTTCACACGTCCTTGCCCAGATAGCATGCCAACGTTGGGCCAACGTTGGCATAAGGTGTCACCGTTGGCTGAGCGTTGGCGTTGGGAGTACAACGTTGGCCGAACGTTGGCCGAACGTTACTACAGCTGGGTATATGTTTGCTCTAGGCACACAGGAATTAATTATACTTCGAACTATGCTGGTTCTAACTTTATTTCATAGCATGCTGTTTACATTTTTCATAAAAAAAGTATGTCGGCCGTTAAACGGTCAGCCAACGTTTGGCCAACGTTTTCACATGCGTATAAATTTTGCTAAGTTTTACGTGGGTTGAGTAACGTTGGCTTGACGTGGGGAATTGAACTCCAGGTTTCAATGATAATTAGAAATGAATATGAATTTGTCAATTTATCTATGTATGAGTCAACTATTCTATATCATAATTATCATTAAATGGGCTTCTTACTATTTGTTTATGTTTATTTATTTATATTTATTACTATTTGTCTTGGCATTGCCTGCTCTGACTTTGACTAGCATGTACTAATAATTCTAAGAAAAAAATATGAATTTGTGCTTTTATAAATTTCATTGCATAATATAACAGTATATAGATTTAGGCATTATGGTAATGCTAATCATAAGCTTTGTTTATTTACAATATCTGAACGAGGTACATAGAAAAGTGGAAATCTGTAAGTAATTATAGCGATCACACAGCAAGGAGTCTTGTGTACTCCGATTTTATTACGAGCAAGGTCTGGTTACCAAGGAAACGATCCCCATTCAGCAATTAAGTTGTTAGTACTTCTGTTATTAATGACTTTCAGACGTACCAAGTGCTACACATAACTAGGGATTTGAGGAGCAAACATTGTGTTCTTTGAATAGAAATTTATAAACGTACGCGCAGTCATAAACTCAGCAGTATTCAATTCTTCAAGTCAAGGAGATTGTATTTGATTTTTTGTGAATTTAGCTTAATACATTTCAGCCATAATGTCTTCGCGCGAGAATCGACCTTAGGCATATGTACTCAAATCAGCCTGCGCAACTGCGCAAGGTGAAATGTAGTTTCACACATTTGATTAACCAGGATTCATCAGGCAGATTAAATGTGTAAGCGAAGAGGGAATAATGTGATAAAAAGTTGCATATGCGCAAGCTGATTTTAGTCGTAAAGTGTATGAAAACCTCATTAAGTGATCAGAGATTCGCAGTATTTGGGATTGCATTTAAAAGTCAGTAAACTATTAAATTGCCGACTCTTGTTTGTGGGCATGGAATTAGTTACTCTTACCGGATGCTTCGTAGAGAGGGGGGAATTTGTTTAATTTCAAAGTATATGTTGGTTTGAGGTGGCACAACTTGACCCAAAGTTAAATTTTTGCGTTGGCTGATTGTAGGCCATAAATGTTGGCGCAACGTTCGCCCAACGTTGTAGGAAAAAACTTACAACGTTCGGCCAACGTTGAGCCAACCGTTGGCTCAACGTTCGCCCGATGAGCAAAGTTACGCCCGATGAGCAAAGTTCGCCCGATGAGCAAAGTTACGTTGGCCCAACGTTGGCATCCAACGTTGGCCCAACCAAACTGACCACCTTAAGCCAACGTTGGTCCAACGTAGGCATGCTATCTGGGTGTCCTCTGTATACCTACAGCATGCAGCCGGATACCGGTTTTCATATTCCATGAATGTCTTTTCTTGACTCTGACAGTTGAGGGAAGTCCATTCATGAGCTATAATCGACAAAAATTTACTAAAATGCGAATGATGTAGAATCGGGTAAATACGGACGAAGTAGGGAAAGTCCGGACGTAGGGAGGGATAGTACGGACACTATGTATAACAGTAGGGAAAATACGAACACTTAATTGTTTTTAAAAATATGCTATGTTCTGTATTGATATCATGTTTCCCACTCATTCTATCCCCTATAGTAGATCTGGGAACTCCAAAGGAGGCTGCTGCATTCCGTATGGAAGTAACGTTTTCTACTGCTTGTACCGCTTTTGCAAGCTGATGATGTGAGTAGTTAATAGTCTTTCCACGTTTTGTGTAAAGGTATTTTGAAGGCATTCTGAAAGAAAAGGATGATGATGGCGATGATGATGAAAAGGATGATGATGATAATGTGGTGATTCTGTATATGACAAATCGAAACACAACAATGTTTTATAACCAGGCGATGGACATAAAGTCAAAAGTAGGCCGTCTTTTAGTTTTATGAGGTGCCGTTTGACTATAAAATCACTATTTTGTGATTTCATACTTCAATTTCGTCATATCACACAATAAATATTTTGATATCACAAAAATTAGGGTTATTTTTGATATCACAAATTCGAATTTGTGATATCACAAAATTGAATTTATAATATCACAAAATAGGGATTCTATACTAAAAAACGGCACCTCATAAATGATTTTGTGATATCACAAAATCGAATTTGTGATATCACAAAATAACAATGATTTTATGATGTCATAAAATCTATTTTGTGATATCATAAAATCGAATTCGTGACATCAAAAAATCGAATTTGTGATATCACAAAATCGAATTAGTGATATCAGAAATCATTGTGAATTTTTGATATCACGAATTCGATTTTGTGATATATAACAAACCCTATTTTGTGATATCACAAAATATTTTGTGATATCATAAAGCATTTTATGATAGATCTATCACAAAATAAAATTTGTGACATCACGAAATAGGGATTTGATAGTAAAACGGCCCCTCATATTTTTTTTATTTCCCTGTCCCATTTCCGTCTGTAACCCACCCAACCCAACCTTCCTCCTCTCCCCCATTTTATTACCCATAATATCAAACTGTTTTACACACACACACACACACACACACACACACACACACACACTGGACATTGTAAAATAGCAGTCCGTATTTACCCGACCCTTAAAAAATAGAGGGTTAAATACGGACAGTTTATATTTGGCTTGATTATTAAGAAACAACTGTTTTCTGAGCGAAACAAGCTGTTTTAAGTAAAACCGGAATAGTAAAATTAATTGAACATCGTTGAAATCAGTAAAACTACCTTTATTTATGTTATGAAATTTTGTTTTGAATTCGCCCGCAGTTTGAAGTTTTGTCAGAGACTGAAAGAAAGTAGGGGTTGTCCGAATGAACGAGAAAAATACGTCATTCAAAGGGAGGCTAGGCTATTGGTTTTCTAACAGCAATGGAACCGAATCTTAAGATTTTTATCAGAAACGGGCCGTTTACCGTCACTCCCGAAGAGAGTCCTCTTACGGCCGATTAAAGTCAGCTGTCCGTATTTACCCCTCTGTTCGTATTTACCCGCATTGACCTAATTAAAACCTCTTGATTAAAGTTGAAGATGTTTTAGTTTCTGCATAGCCAATAGTTTTTCATTTTTATTTCGGATACATTGATACTGAAGAGATGCATAAGTAAAGTAATGGGAATGTTACTTGTTGTAAGCACGTCTATTCATTACTATTTGAGACAAAATACTGTGAAATCTTGAAGTATTTAAAAGCACTAGTAAAGCTGAAGTCCTGTCACTAATTCTCTCAAATAATAGATTTTGAGTGGCTTGCAGACACAACTAATAAACCTAGTGCAGACTGTTGTGTCGCACAAGACTTCTCTTTTATAGAGATTCAGAAATGACTACCGATTGAAATGATGCCGCGTCTGGTTAAGAAGACTGTCAGACTTTTTCAAAAATAGGTCCTGATAATGATGACAAACCATTGTCTGATATTCAGCACAAAAATTAAGCGAAAAAGAAAAAAAAAAAGAGTAAAAGACCCATGTTTCTAAGACTATGATGATGTACAGCGATAAAAATGTAGATTACACTCATTAAGATGAGAGTGTACCAAATGAAAGTGACACACCACCTACTGCGTATGACAGAAGAAAGCAAAATTAGGTCAGATGTCGAGGAGTAAGTCTAATTTCTATGAAGTTCAAAGAAAAGAAGGTCGTAAAAGAATATGTCTAAGAGGCAGTGGTTTTAGATGTGAAGATTGTAAAAAAATCTGTCAAAGAGGAAGGAGTTTCAGATGTGAAGACTGTAAAAGAATCTGTCAAAGAGGCAGGAGTTTCAGATGTGAAGACTGTAAAAGAATCTGTCAAAGAGGCAGAAGTTTTAGGTGTGAAGACTGTAAAAGAATCTGTCAAAGAGGCAGAAGTTTCAGATGTGAAGACTGTAAAAGAATCTGTCAAAGAGGCAGGAGTTTCAGATGTGAAGACTGTAAAAGAATCTGTCAAAGAGGCAGGAGTTTCAGATGTGAAGACTGTAAAAGAATCTGTCGAAGAGGCAGGAGTTTCAGATGTGAAGACTGTAAAAGAATCTGTCAAAGAGGCAGAAGTTCCAGATGTGAAGATTGTAAAAGAATCTGCCTAAGAGGCAGTGGTTTTAGATGTGAATACTGTACAAGCATCTGTCAAAGAGGCAGGAGTTTCAGATGTGAAGACTGTAAAAGAATCTGTCAAAGAGGCAGGAGTTTCAGATGTGAAGACTGTAAAAGAATCTGTCAAAGATGCAGGAGTTTTAGATATGTTCGATAAAGTATTGAAGAAACGCAAACACGAACTGAGGATTGGTTTAAACAGTTTAGTGCCAATTTGAACTATTCTGTGTATAGTTTAGTCGAAATAAATCATAAATTATTTATGGTGAAAATATGTAAAGCAGTTTTTTTTTTTTTTTTTTTTTTTTTGACTATCCATATTTTTCCACTCGTTGAAACTTAATCTATCTCCGGGTGCAAGTGCTTGAATTAAAATCAAACATATTTGTAAAACAGCAAATGCTCTTTTAATAATTTCCCCCAAAGTTCTGAATAGTCTACAGATAATTTCTACTACACATGTTATTCAAGTAATTTTCTCTAGTGTTTATCAAATCATATCAATTGCTTTAAATCCGTCTAACAACCATAAATTATATTTCCATATGTCTTAGGTTATGAGCTGTTATGATTTGGGGATTTCCCTTCAAAAACCAATTCAAAAATCTAGACGAGATATAGATTTTTGAATTTGTTATGGATGTGGAATATCTATCTAACAATCGAATAACAAACAACTGAATTATACACATTTAGGGTACTTTTGGAAGAAAAAAACCCCTCTTTTTGCCGAATAAATATGCTATTAATATATAGCCTCATATTTCACCTTGTGTGCCAGGAGTAGAAAATTTTTTTTTTATATTGTTGTTGTCACAGGCACTCGACGGATCGATCGACTTGAAATTTGACAGTGAGGCGGGAGACGGATTTACATTTTCATAATATATAGGAAATTCACAAATGTTCCTTCGAGCCTGTGGTTTTTTGTTTTACTGCGCTTTCCTCAAAAACAACAAATACCAGGTATGTTTTTTTTTCGAGTTATAGGTCAAGAGATGATTTACAATGCAAAATGAGTAGCCACGTGATAGATACTTAAATGCTAAATTAAACAAGACAGCGCATTCCGGAAGTAAAACTTACATTTTAAGTAGGTATGGTAGGTTTTCGTACCTTGTATATAGATACCTGTGTGTCATATTTCCGAATTTATTCAATATTCTCAGGTTTACAAAACATGTAAACAAGAAGAAAGTCTGATTGTACAAACAATCATAAAAATGGCTATAAACACAACGAAATATTCAGGAAACACTCGAGTGAAGCTATCCTGAAACACAAAGGTAATACAATATTGTTGTTTTTGTTTCGGTTGTGAATTATCAATTCTACCAGTCCCTTGTACAATCAGTAGAAGGTAAAATATGTCTACTACCCAGCGGCCCAGTCTAATCTAGTCTAGTTATTCCATAATTTGGCATGCTCACTGGGACACCACCGCTAAGCTTCAACGATGTCTCTCCACCGGGTCATCCTTACATTTTCCTCGGTGTTCTCGCAAAGTCCTGTCCCGTCTGCTCTGTAAAACTGTCTCACCATCTCTTGTTCTGCATATCTCTTAAACTCTCTTCATGGCGCCATGTAACATTGTCTTTGCTAAGCCAGAAGGTCTCGAGATAGTGACAACATAGCGCGTGAGTTTCATTTTGAATCCGAGAGTAACTTTGTTATCTTCAAACTGCTTTCAGTTTTGTTTTGGGTTCTTTGGCTTGTGCAAACCTTAAGAGAATTTCATATTTTTCCTACATATTTGAAACTTGTCACCGCTCACTGCATCTGTTATTAACCTTGATCTCACTTAGAATGTCATCGGGTTGTTAGCCATCGGTTTAGGTATTCTATTTGTTCACTATCGTTCCAGCCATGCTTACTCAACTGGCCCAGGCCCCAAGGTTATAAAACTTGAGTACATTCTCAAACTCAAAATAAAGCACACTGTGTGTGCTTTATTTTGAGTTTGAGATTATTCTCAAGTTTTATAACCTCTAACCCAGGGTACAAAACCATAACAGGCACACTACCCCAGCTTATGCATGGATGATGCTTCCCAGCGGGAACATACCGTCGAAATGGCGTCGCACTGTCAAAGACGTCAAGTACCTGCTGGCTTGTGTGTACAGTTCAGTACTTCTTTTCACGATTTATCTTCCGCGGACGCTTGGAACCGCTGTTTCTTACTATGCGCCACTCAGGATCTTGTTAAGTGACACGTTGTCAGTCGACTCGGGCTGGTTGGTCTATGCTCAGAAAAAATTCCGGAATCACCCCGTTGACATTTGAACCCGCTACTTCCAACTCTGAACTTTAAGGTCAAACGCAACATTATAATCACATTTTCTGCATTTTTTTTTTTTTTTAAATCAAATTCTTAGGCGGTTCAGCGGAACGAATTCATAATGCCCTATTGGTACCGAGTCTTTCCGTGTCTTGTTTTCTCCAATTCGAAGAGGAGATGAACCAACCAGGCAATGTATATACTCAGCTGTGACACTTTATGACCAATTAGACGTGACTCTAGTGCATTGCGTTGAGCCATCTACAAACCACTTTGATCTGTAAGTCCGTAAAATCCCAATGGCACAATTTCTGTCCGCCACTGAAAGCCTTGCAGTCATACGTTGTGGTTTGTGTAGGAAAAACAACCAAAAAATTCAAATACTGAAAAAATCTAATACCGACAAGAATGTTGTTTTATTTGTTGTTGTTGTTGTCACGCGTTTCATACAGTTATTTTATGTTACCACATTATTGTACCTTAAGTAAAGCTTATTATGCAGAATTCAGACTTGTGCAATGTGGGCATTCAATGAGTGTATACTTTCTTTTGCCTCTGAATGTATATGAAATACGCATGCAAGTTTGTAACGCTTGTAAAAAAATACGCTTGTATGTTAATTCTCGATGACAATGTATAAATGAATTTGGGTTTGGAGGCCATTAACAAATTCAAAGGTGCAACGTTACAGACAATATATGCTCCTCTGTTTGTGGACAAAGCGATGTCTAAGATACATAAAATTTGAAGGAGAAATAGGGCTTAAAATAAGACACCCCTGGTTCATGTTAAATTACTCCACCCATTTTATTATGTTGTTATTCGAAACGCTCTGCAAGTAAGCGAACCCTCTAGGCTAACCATGAGCTACACAAATGAAACCTGTTGCTGATGAGCAGAAACAGGACCTTATTCGACTAATCTGGATTACATTTTTGCCCAACAGTCTTTGAATTCTCAATATGATGTAGCTAGGACAAAACATTTTTTGAAATGTCTCAGAAATGAATCAGCCTCTTGCCTTTGGGCGCTCTTAAGACTTATATGACGTTTTTGTTGCAGAGACTACGTATCAGATGATAACATGTTTTGCTGGTTCAGCTACTGATGTTGTGTTTCCGACTGATTCCATTTCTGTGTGCATGTGTATTTGCACTGCCGACAGATCAAAAGCTTGGAGCGAACGGAATTCAACTGAAATATAGAAATAACGAAACTTGTTCGAGAAACTGCTCACAAACGGTATGATTAAAAAACAAAGAGCTTTTCACATTTTTCTCCTAATCTTTCTTGTTGACTGGCGTCATTCTACTGAACGGAGCCCGAATCTGTATAATCTGCTTGTATTTATTACCAAAAGTGTCTGCAGAGCTCCTGTGGATATGAATCTTTGTGCTGAATGGTTCTAAGGAGTTCTAGAAAATTAAAGTGATTGGGGTATTTCAGTATGATTTTGTAACATTTACTAATTTAATAGTGCTAGTTTGTATTGTAGCATATATCCACTTTTATTGAATCAATTTATCATATCATATATTTTCTCTATCGAACAAGCTATGTACTTTAAAATATTAACATTGCTCTATATAGCCACACAAAATTACATCATTTTGACTAAAAATTTGCTATTTCAGACACCAAGGTTCTACAATGATAAAGAAACGTTCATCTGCACCATTGGAAACAAGGAAGGTATCTCATGAAATCAGTATAGTAAATAGGCAGATATTAACAGTAAGATTTTGAAGCCACAGACATTACTCGAGTGACAAATGACGGCACAGTTGTACAATTGAAGTTCTTTAGCGCTCGAGTCTCTGCCCAAGTATACTTCAATCGCGGCATCGGTATGTTCTCTGATTATGCCCAAACTGAACACAAGCACACCCGTCACGTGAAGTATATGCCCATCCGGCGGTGGTATATTCATACCTTTCGACACCGTGCCACAAGTCAGGTCGTGATGAAATTCACATCTTCTTTTACATGAAATCTCATGGTTGTGTGTGTGTGTGTGTGTTTTCGTGAATTTTTAGCTCACCAGAGCCGAAGGCTCCGGGGGAGCTTATAGGATAGGCAGTGGTCCGTCGTCGTCGTCTGTCGTCGTCGTCGTATGTCGTCGTCGTATGTCGTCTGTCGTCGTCCGTCAACACTTTTAAACGACATCTCCTCTGAAGCCACTAGGCCGATTGGGCTCAAATTTCATCTGTGGCATCCTTGGGATGGGGGATTGAAAGTTTGTGTTTTTTATGAAAATTGCCCTTTTAGTTTGGTTGCTATGGCAACTTAGTTTTCCCATTGACTTATAATGGGGAAAATTGAAAAATGGCATTTTCTGCCAAGCCATTGCAGATATGTTGATAAAACTTTTATAGAAATGTTCCTTGAGATGTCTACTATCAGCTATGTGTTTTTTGGCCCACTGCACCTTTTATTGGTTGCCATGGAAACCGAAATGCCAAAAAAAAAGAAGAAAAAATGTAAAAAAATATCTTCTCTGAAGCCACTGGGCCGATAAGGTCCAGGTTTCATCTATGGCATTCTTGGGATGAGGGATTGAAAGTTTGTGTTTTTTATGAAAATTGCCCTTTTAGTTTGGTTGCTATGGCAACTTAGAGTTCTCATTGACTTATAATGGGGAAAATTGAAAAATGGCATTTTCTGCCAAGCCATTGCAGACATGTTGATAAAACCTTTATAGAAATGTTCCTTGAGATGTCTTCTATCAGCTGTTTGTTTTTTTTGGCCCAATGCCCCTTTTATTGGTTGCCATGGAAAAACAAAATGAAAAAAAATGGAAAAAATACTTAAAAATTATTTCCACTGTAACCACTGGGCGGATAAGGCCCAGATTTCATCTGTAGTATCCTTAGGCTGGGGGGTTGAAAGTTTGTGTATTTTATGAAAATCTGCCCTTTAGTTTGGTTGCTATGGCAACTTAGAGTTCCTAATGACTTATAATGGGGAAAATTGAAAAATGGCATTTACTGCCTAGCCATTGCAGATATGTTGACAAAACTTTTATAGAAATGTTCCTTAAGAAGTCTTCTATTTGCTTTATTGTTTTTGGACCCACTGTTCCTTTTACTGGTTGTCATGGAAACCAAAATGCAATAATGATGGGGGAAAAAAATACTTACAAAATTATCTCCTTAGAAGCCACTGGGCCAATAAGGCCCGAATTCATCTGTAGTATCCTAATTAGGCTGGGGGGTTGAAAGTTTGTGTTTTTTATGAAAAATTGGCTTTTTCGTTTGGTTGCTATGGAAACTTAGAGTTGCATTGACTTATACTGGGGAAAATTGAAAAATGGCATTTACTGCAATCAAAATATGGAAAATAGTTATATATTTTGTTGTCAACTCAACAGACTGTCAGGCTGAGACTAAATTGTTGTTGTATATTTTGTATTAGCATGTACAAATGTGACAGCAATTTTGACAGCAATTTTGAGCTAGAGATCTGGTGAGCTTTGTGGCCCGTGGGCCTCTTGTTTAGCTACTTGTGGACTTTCCATAATCCGTGAAAATGCACAAATTTTCGCAGCATTGTTAACGCGCCATTGTCATAGAAGTCATAAATTCTTCAGACGCCATAGGCTGTATTCTAACTCTTGATAGAATATATGCATTAACTGAGAGATTATCATAAAATTTTGACGATTAGTTTTACATTTCTCTGTGGTTATCACATATTAAACTACATGAAAGTGTCTGTAAATGTCTCCTTTCAGAACTGGACCAGTATCGACATAACTACCAGAATATGCTGGAGAACGCTCAGCTTAGATTTGATGCCCCTAGACTAACTGATATAAGATTACATCGTAAAAACTCAGACAGAAGCTTAAACATCACATTTCAGTTGCCAAAAGGTATGGTGTAGCCCCTTATTACACCGTTATATTGCGGATACTTCTTTAAAATGCAAATGATGACCAATATAACCAGATAATAAATGAAATAGTAATGTTAACAACATCGATTCTGCAATCACTGAAAATTTTCAGGATCGCTTCTCTCAGATCGTAATTAATTATGCTACAGATCCATAATTCTATATGTTTATATACAGCAAAAATGGTACTAAGGAAGACTGAATGTGACATTGTGTTTTATGCCAGTACCTTTTTGTACTCTTAGGTTCTACTTTTCAGGTTGCCTGAACACAGGGTATAATCGATTCCGCTAATTTTCGCTTCCTGCAGAGACTGTACATCATATTTGGCTTCCACCGAGACTGTCCGCGAACTCTTGCTTCCTGCCGAGACTTCTGTACATGATAAATGGCTTCCTGCAGAGACTGTCCGCGTGATTCTGCTTCCTGCCGAGCCTCTCGGCAGGAAGCAGAATCACGCGGACAGTCTCGGCAGGAAGCAATTATTCGAGGACAGTAGTCTCTGCAGGAAGCAAGAGTTCGCGGACAGTCTCGGCGGAAGCCAAATATGACGGACAGTCTCTGCAGGAAGCGAAAATTGGCGGAATCGATTATACCCTGTGCTGAACAGAATTTCAGCAAAAGCTAACGTTTTCATCCCGGCATCGCTATCCGCGTTCACCTTTGGGACGTTTTAGAGGTTTTTAAATACCCATGTTTCTTTCACCCATAGACGGATTCACCTTTGGGACATTTTAGAGGTTTTTAAATACATGTACCCATGTCTCTTTCACCCATAGACTGATTCAGTTGATACTTTCACAGATGCTAGATATGACCTAACGTTTAAAACATTACAGTCCCATTCCCTTGGTGACCTTGAGTTCAAGGTCATGGACTTAAAAAATTTATGTTAAATAAAAGGATGATTTTTTAAAGTTTTCAATGAAAGATCTATATCTCCTGTTTCCATTAAAGACTCATATCTCCTGGCTCTACGGATGGATTTAGTTGATACTATCTTCGATATTCAATAATGATCTACTGTTATTCAGTAGTACCACCCCAACCCCCAATGGTCATGAGATCACGGACTTAGAAATATTATGTTAAAATTTGGAATGTTTATGGATAAAGCTTTTTAAAGACCAGTATGTATGTAACATTTAAAGGATTGTCTTCATTCTGTCAAAGAATGTTAGGTAGTGCAGTATAACCCCATCCCCTTCAGTGGGCTTGTGATTCATATTATATACTAAATGTTAAAGTAAGGCATTTCTTGGTTAAAGTTTTAAAGACTCGAGTCTATCTGGCCTTTAGATTTACTTTATACTTTCACAGACGTTAGATAATGAACTATAACTGTATATAATACCACCCAACCCCCTCTGTCAGGTTGAGGTCAAAGTCTTAATCTTAGATTTTTTATATCCAATTCAATTAATTTATTCATTCAGATTGCCAAATACATTTTACAACACATCGGAAAAAACAATACAATGAACATAAAATATTTATCTATTGAATTCAGTTGTTATTTTCATTGATGTTAGATAACAGTTTAAGAGTTTTTTTTTCATTCCCCTTGGTGACTGATATTAAATGCTGGCTGAGTTTTACACTGTGCCAGCTTCACCTACCTCAGTGACCTTTAGCTAAAGGACACAGACAGAGACCGTGGTAAGTTTGGTTAAAGTTTGTTGATTTATAGATGGGCAAAATTTATACTTACTGTTGAAAGATACAGCTCCATAGCTTAACTGAGTACCCCGCTGACCATGATGGGCACGGTTATATGCGAGGGACTTTGTGTTTATGATGTGGTCATGATGAGCGAGCACCCGTCCGGGTGAGCTCCGCTGTCTTGTGAAAGGCCGTGTTCTGGTTATTCTTTAAATGTGTAAACATGTATACCGGACTTGTCCCTAGCTATTCTAATAGCAAATTACAAAACGAATAAGATCTATTAATTTTACTGTTATCTTGTGTTTGCTTTTAGCTAAAGATGACAGCATGCTGAAAACGAAATATGTTCGTGCTGTGTTTTTCCGCTTTGAAAGTGTGGAAGAGAGCGCTTTCCGAGATGAATTCTTCTATAGCAATCAACAAGAGAGATTATTCGAATTTCATGAGTTTGAACCAATATCTTCATATGATATCGTGAATCCCGTGAGTAGTAAATATCTATATCTGTCTATCCATTTTGTTGTAGCTTTCATCCTGTGATGATTCATTGATGGGAATGCGGACCAAACAGCTAACTGGATGTTTCGAACCGCCGCAGAAGCAGAGGGCGAGGTTTGGATCAAGTAAAACTAAGCCCACCCACCCCCTCCCCAGTAATCGTTTGCTAACTGTTCCAAGGCGGTACTTCTGTGGTGGTTCTTTAGCGTTGCATGTTGTTATGCCCGCTTGTCTATGGTCTCTGGAGCCTGCTCGCCTGAATGGCTGTCTATTCTGCATTTTATTGTTTTGTAATTAAGAATAAAAGAAAATTTTAGGTAAAAATAGATGTTTTTAATTAGGATAACTGAATGACCATTTGTTCGGGAAAGACCTGTTCATTTACTTTACCGTGCTTGCTTTCGTGAACTTTTGTCAATTTGTGCGTGCGTGCGTCGATGTGTGTTTCTTTCTGTATTGGTTTTGAAAGCGCGATGTGGGATTTAATTTTATTAATTCCTGATTATTGCCTACCTTATAAGAACAATCTCATCTGAAGTAAATAAATCGGTACCGGAATACTACTAACATGCACAAAACGCTTAAAAACATAAACGAGGAATTCTGACAAATCGCACTTTTTAACGTTTGGTAAGAAAACGATTAAACTACCTTACCAATATCAAACTTTCTCGGACATATGTATCCATGAAATCGTTCACAATACCTGGTGTCAACGGTTACACTTTTAGGGGTAATCACTCTTCCATTTGCAGTTTTGCACCAGCTCTCAATAGGGTTTTCTAATTTGCTCCCTAAGGACCAAATTATTTGCTTTAAAAGAAAATCAGAGTAGAGTAAGGTCTTTAAAACGGGGATGCCAAACCAGCAGGCACATGACGTCGTAATGACGTCGCATATGATAATGTGGCCAGTACGACGTGATTACGTCGCATCAGTCAGTCAGTGCGATGCATTTCGACCTCGTGTGCCCGTTGGGAATTCTATACCCCAAATGTTGTTTCTTTTTTAAAAATGGCAAAAAACCGGAAGATGTAGCATTTTGCTTTAAAGCAACTATTGTAGATAGTTTTTCCATTTTTATTTTTCAGAGAAAAATAAACTACGATTGCTTGTTAGGCTTAAACGAGTCCCTTCCGACTGCTGTCTACAAGATCACATTAGAATCAGCTCCCGGATATAATATTACGTACTACTTCACACTCCCTGGTGAGATTTTTTCTGATATCTTTGTACATGTAAGGGTAGCGTGTGTGTGTGTGTGTGGTGGTGGTGGTGGTGGTGGTGGTGGTGGTGGTGTGTGGGGTGGGGGTGGGGGGAGGATGGGTGGTAATACTGTTTCTCTAGCAACGCTGTTGACCAAGCCAGTCAGTTACCTGGCTGTCGACCGACACACTTGACAGCAGCATTTGCTCGGTCGACAGTCATTGACACAACCATCGTATACTGTTATTTCTCGGCCGTCATCTAGTCCTCGGCTCAGTATCGGCTTGGCAATATTGCACGGGTCGTCCACAGCACCTCGGGCCCACAGTTTTAACTTAAATGAAATATTTGTATTATGTCTGAAGCACAAAGTTGTGCAAACATATGGTCTACACTGCCAGTTTGCCATTCCATCTGCGTGTTTGACGCATTACAGCATTGTAAGACTAAATTGTTCCTTTTCAGGACAATATTACTTGTCCCATTTTTAGACGATTTTACGATATGATGATAACTCATTTTGTATATTTTCTAATAGGTGAAACCATTCTGGAAGAAAATTGGTTGCCAGCAATAGCAACAAGTTTCAATGCCACTCAGCGGTCGATTCTGGTGGTCTTTGAAGAATCCGCCCAAGAATCGGAAGATATGTTTCCATTATATGATAAACAGCTGTACTACATTGTGAGCTTACTAAAAGATAGAGTTGTCATTCAGTTTAAAAAGGTATATTTGAGAGAGAATTAAACAGAAATGAGTACTTTTTTCAGAATCTGTTTCATCTGGTGCCAAGAGCAGAGAACGTCTTTCGTAATGCAGTATAGCATAGTTTATATTCTATGGTTCTTGGGCCAACTGAGTCATTTTGAAAACAGGTTGCTTGTAGTGCACACTATATTCTGCTAAAAAACGGACTGACTCACATATCCGAAAAAAAACCAAGCTAATGCTATGGTTGTGTTCTCACATTCACCTTGTCCACTGTTAGTGGCCGAGACAGTGCTCGAGGAAACTGTAAATGGATTGAGAGGGCTAGGTGCAGAGAATGGATGGGAGAACAATGCTGTGAAATGTACAGGCTTTGCGTCGCTGTTAGAGAACAGATTAAAGTTGCGAATGTCAGACATGATGCCATCAAAGATACCCAGGCTACGATCGTCAAGGCTACGGATGAAGTGAAAGAAAGCCAGTTTGAATTTCATCATAATTGAGCAGCGACTAGACAAAACCAACAATGTAGTTGTGCGCCCAGCGCAGACTCAGATCAGCCTGGGCATCCGCCCAGTCTGATCAGAGTCTTCACTGTCCGCATGGCGGTAGCTTAGACACTTAGTTACCCTTTGAGCACAAAACGACTAGTCTAGTCAAACTGGGCGGATGTCCAGGCTGATCTGAGTCTGCGCTGGGCGCACAGCCACATTGTTGGTTTTGTCGTTTCGCGGCTCATATTTTTTTTGTTTTCAGATAGAACTTGGTAACCATGTTGTGAAATTTGAAAATCTTACTCATGGAAGGTTCAATATAATGGTGAGATATTGGTATAAATTACACATATAACATTGGAAAGTTTGTCTTTCTTGAAATCAGAATCTTATGGGGGAGGAGGAGAGGGTGGGGTTAGTAAACAGAAAAGGCGTTAACGTTTTTATCATTTTTACATTATGTATTTTATGAAGTAACTGAATTACCTAGAAATGCTAAATTTATGTTGTTGGTTAAGTTGGTTAAAAGTGGAAAATATAATTAACACTTTTAAAAAGCACCAGAAACGAAATTAGTGGAATTTTGGCACAGCGTAAATCCAAATGAGGCGGCACTCTAGTCTTTGAATTCTCAGTATGATATGAGTTGGGCGAAACATTTTTCAGTCATATATTTTTTCCGTCCAATTTTTGGCGCTGTTAAAATATTTTAAAAGATAATCTGGATTAAATTTTAACAACAGGTCTCAAAATGCGTAAAATGGTCAGAAAGAAAGATAAGGACCTGTAATTCTGCAACAAGCCATACAGTCGATGCAAGAGTGATTCCAAAAGAAAAAGAAACAGGTGAGATGTATGAAGTGTCTGATACTAATTTTGTTATTGGATAAAGAAAACAATAAAAAAAATACTTTTTACCACAGCCTACAAATTCAGATTCTGAGATTCTGGTGAGCTTTTCAGCAAGATAGTGTTTGTTTACATAGATGGTAGATAACAAATAAAGTAATGTATGTAATTGTGATGATATTTGAAATAAAATATGTTTAAACCAATAAAGTTAAAAGACAGAAATTGATATGGAATTAATGCAATCAAATCCCACATGCCGTTAAAGCTGTAACAGCATCCTACTGAAAAATAGAGGTCAAATTGTTTGATATTCAAGATTTTACCAGGTGTATAAGTAAAAATAAACATCTGAAACAGTTCCTTCAAGAGCAGAGAATGCATTCAGAATAAGGAGCATGGGCCAGACAACGTAGTTTCGGCTAATAAAGCCTCTTCAGTGACCCTGACAATATCTGGTGACGAAACCAGAGAAAAGCATATTGTAATTTCTTAATCTTAATTGGACAGTCGATTCAAAGACTGATTAGTAACAAAAAGGGTCCAAATTATATATAAAACGATGATTTAGGATATGAGTATAAACCAACCTAAAATTTCAGATTTCTCAGAATATATCCTCTGATCTCAAAGGACGAAAATAAAATATAATCTGCACTATGGATGATGTACGGGGAGGCGTTTTACGGCCGCCACACGGCACAACACCAGCTGCAGTGAGGTAAAATTAAAATCTGAAAGAGTTCCTTCAAGAGCAGAGAATGTATTCAGAATAAGAAACATGGGCTAGACTACGTAGTTTCGGATAATAAAGCCTCTTCAGTGACCCTGACAATATCTGGTGACAAAACCAAAGAAAAGCATACTGTAATTTCTTAATCTTAATTGGACAGTCGATTCAAAGACTGATTAGTAACAAAAAGGGTCCAAATTATATATAAAACGATGATTTAGGATATGAGTATAAACCAACCTAAAATTTCAGATTTCTCAGAATATATCCTCTGATCTCAAAGGACGAAAATAAAATATAATCTGCACTATGGATGATGTACGGGGAGGCGTTTTACGGCCGCCACACGGCACAACACCAGCTGCAGTGAGGTAAAATTAAAATCTGAAAGAGTTCCTTCAAGAGCAGAGAATGTATTCAGAATAAGAAACATGGGCTAGACTACGTAGTTTCGGCTAATAAAGCCTCTTCAGTGACCCTGACAATATCTGGTGACAAAACCATAGAAAAGCATACTGTAATTTCTTAATCTTAATTGGACAGTCGATTCAAAGACTGATTAGTAACAAAAAGGGTCCAAATTATATATAAAACGATGATTTAGGATATGAGTATAAACCAACCTAAAATTTCAGATTTCTCAGAATATATCCTCTGACCTCAAAGAACGAAAATAAAATATAATCTGCACTATGGATGATGTACGGGGAGGCATTTTACGGCCGCCACACGGCACAACACCAGCTGCAGTGAGGTAAAATTAAAATCTGAAAGAGTTTCTTTCTAGAGCAGAGAATGTATTCAGAATAAGAAACATGGGCTAGACTACATAGTTTCGGCTAATAAAGCCTCTTCAGTGACCCTGACAATATCTGGTGACAAAACCAAAGAAAAGCATACTGTAATTTCTTAATCTTAATTGGACAGTCGATTCAAAGACTGATTAGTATCAGAAAGGGTCCAAATTATATATAAAACGATGATTTAGGATATGAGTATAAACCAACCTAAAATTTCAGATTTCTCAGAATATATCCTCTGATCTCAAAGGACGAAAATAACATATAATCTGCACTATGGATGATGTACGGGGAGGCGTTTTACGGCTGCCACACGGCACAACACCAGCTGCAGTGAGGTAAAATTAAAATCTGAAAGAGTTCCTTCAAGAGCAGAGAATGTATTCAGAATAAGAAACATGGGCTAGACTACGTAGTTTCGGCTAATAAAGCCTCTTCAGTGACCCTGACAATATCTGGTGACGAAACCAGAGAAAAGCATACAGTTATTTCTTAATCTTAATTGGACAGTCGATTCAAAGACTGATTAGTATCAGAAAGGGTCCAAATTATATATAAAACGATGATTTAGGATATGAGTATAAACCAACCTAAAATTTCAGATTTCTCAGAATATATCCTCTGATCTCAAAGGACGAAAATAACATATAATCTGCACTATGGATGATGTACGGGGAGGCGTTTTACGGCCGCCACACGGCACAACACCAGCTGCAGTGAGGTAAAATTAAAATCTGAAAGAGTTCCTTCAAGAGCAGAGAATGTATTCAGAATAAGAAACATGGGCTAGACTACGTAGTTTCGGCTAATAAAGCCTCTTCAGTGACCCTGACAATATCTGGTGACAAAACCAAAGAAAAGCATACTGTAATTTCTTAATCTTAATTGGACAGTCGATTCAAAGACTGATTAGTAACAAAAAGGGTCCAAATTATATATAAAACGATGATTTAGGATATGAGTATAAACCAACCTAAAATTTCAGATTACTCAGAATATATCCTCTGATCTCAAAGGACGAAAATAAAATAAAATCTGCACTATGGATGATGTACGGGGAGGCGTTTTACGGCCGCCACACGGCACAACACCAGCTGCAGTGAGGTAAATTAAAATCTGAAATAGTTCCTTCAAGAGCAGAGAATGTATTCAGAATAAGAAACATGGGCTAGACTACGTAGTTTCGGCTAATAAAGCCTCTTCAGTGACCCTGACAATATCTGGTGACGAAACCAGAGAAAAGCATACAGTTATTTCTTAATCTTAATTGGACAGTCGATTCAAAGACTGATTAGTATCAGAAAGGGTCCAAATTATATATAAAACGATGATTTAGGATTTGAGCATAAACCAACCTAAAATTTCAGATTTCTCAGAACTGTTTGTTGTTATACTATTAGTGGTTAGTTAACAACCATAACAAATTTGTCAGATCCTCGGGCCAAGGGACATTTCAGAGTTTGTGCCATATAGTGTTCTCAACAAAAATGAAGGTTCACATGATAATTTTAGCTCAATTATAAATTTCCCTATTACCTCATGAATGTTATCCTGACCACCAAAGCTCTATTAGACTACAAAGTATTATATACTATTTTCCCCTTGGCTCAATTAGTTACAGTTTTCCTGATTCCTTACTATTACTTGATATACTATTCTTCATACTTTTAAAGACAATCATATCTTGTTTTATTCTTCATGGCTGCCAGCAGATACATAGCCTTATTTAATCTGCTCTCCAGTGTAAGACGCGTACGCTGCCTCATCGGCAGTTATAGGCTGTCTGCGACTACTAAAAATCTCACACAAGCCGATCGTTAAACACTATAGCAGTTGAGGGAAAACCACCGATCGGAACACCGCTTGGCCAATTCCATGAATCACGGAATAGGCCGAGCTAGTCCTGAACACATGACGTTACCAGTGCCGCTTCACTTCACTCTAACCTTACGGGAGGAGCATAGTGGATCCCGGCTAAGGGTCAGGTAGTACAGGACTATGGCCGAGCGGTGTTCCGATTGGGAAAATCACCTGACCTTTCACAAGCAGTACATGACTTTCTCACTTGTACTTCGGGCGAGACTCAAACTCACAGTGGTGAGAGACCTCATGTAAAAGAGTCGGCACTCTTAACCGCTAGGTCACCGATGTCTTTTGATATAGGAATACATGTACTTTCTATAAGAGCCCATCATCGCAAGCCAAGGGTACTAAGTCCACTTTGTTTCTTACGTATATCTTCGCAAGCCAAAAGAACTAAGTTCACTTTGTTCCTTACGTATACGTAAAAACAAAATGGACTTAGCACCCTTGGCTTGCCTATAATGCATAGTGGATTTTTCTTCCTCATACATCTCATACCTCAGACTGGTCTATTTCCAATATAAGGGATGTCTGTTTTGATTCTGATTGTCATCGATAATTTTGATTAAACAGTCAACTCTCGATATCTCAGTGTCGAAATCCCAAAGTACTGGTATCTAAAAGTAGTTTTTCTTGTCCTAGAAAATTTACTTTGAGATATCAGTAGTTTGAGAGACTCTGATTTGAAATTTAAAATAAAAATAGGAAATGTGTTCAAACTGTATTCTTTGATACAAGAGGATACTTTGAGATTTGTTCGAGAAATCGAGAACTGACTGTATTATCATCATTAACTAGTACTGACGAAATCTTTGATTTAGTTCATCGTGTTCAGAAATTTCTGCATCCAATGCAAGCAATGTACCGTAAAATTCTAATTTCTGGGACAAACAGTGCAGTTCAAGAGCAGAATGCTCCTTAGGAGCAGTCTGATCAGGGTCTTTACTCTTTGTCATTCTTTTGCATCGTTTGGACACATTGCTACATTGTAAAACCAAACTGTATCATTTTTGGGAGAATTTCGGTCGTTAGTTTAGGTTCCCTATATTATAAATTTTACTGCAGTCCCTGGTCTGACACTGTGCTCTGCGGCGTCTGATCTGTTTCTGATCTGGTTGCAAAAGTCTTTTTATGATAAAATCATAATGTGTATTTTTCCTTCAAACAGACGACAATATTGTGTCCCTGGTAGTGGCTGTGGCCATGAGTGGTACCTTGGTATTTCTGGTGCTTTTCTTCGCAGCAATATTTCGTCTTATAGCCTGTAAAAAGAACAACCGTCAGAAAGTTCCGTTGGCATGTAAGTATTGAAGGTTATATTAATGTTCGAACCCGAAAGCCTATTTATGATGAGATCAAAATAATGTTTATGTGTCTACCAGTATCCATAGGTGAAGCCCACTCCTAGCTGTAAAGTATGTCGGGCTCTGCCTTTCAGCTTTGTAAGACTTGCCTTTCCTTTCCTATTTTTTTTACGCATAACCATATATTTGTATACAGTACATACAGTGAATATATACTTAGGCTATACTTTGTAGGGCTTTCAGCTACTTTATCCAGAAAGACGAAACTAGGAAATAAAGATTGTATGATATAGCACAAGGACCATTCGCGCCTAAAGACTGTAAATTTTTGTTCCTGTTTTGTAGTGATGATTTTGGTTTCTAAGAGAAGAGTTTGTTTTCTTGAGTTTAAAGCATACTTTCTGAAAATGGATTCTTAAAGCAATGATCACTCAGAGTAATGAAAACAAATCTCACCTAGTTTCAGATGAGAGAACAGAAGAAGAATTCGAAGTGGCAGAGCCTTTAAATGAGATTGAAGAAAATGAAAATGAACTCGTGGTACCTGACGCTCGTGCAGCCACTGAGGAAATCAAATTAACACCACACGTAAAAGTCACAGTTCCTAATGATTTCGCGGAGAAACTGTTGGCGATTAATGAGTCAGGTGATAGTAGTGATGAGCTTTCAGTGGATAGACATGATGCAAATGATAATGTACTAGGCATGCTTTCAACTACATATTCAAAAGAACCTGTTGTCAGTGGTGTGTTATCAAATACACGTGTAAGAAAAAGTGCAAGACCTAACGACAGAAACATGTTTGCTCATGTAAATGATAATAATCCTAATATTAATCTACCTCACTCGTATAATTGTCCCAGGCATAAATGTAGTAATGAACGGGGGCATTACCGGGAAAGTGAGGAAAGATCTGAAACTGTAGACTTTGATATAAGAAATGGAGCGTATAATGTCAGACGTAATGTAGTTAATGGACAAGTGATCAATACACGGGCAGATGTTCATCGGTGTGTGCATGGACATCATCATTTGTCAGTGGCACATGATGATGATGTCAATGTACACACCAAGTTACCTTTGGCCCTGTTCCCGAATGGTGACCTTTTTCAACACACTTCATCAAATCACTACAAGCATCATTTTCATCCAGGTGGAGAGTATTATCATAAGCCAGTCTAAACATGTGGTTTCATCTTCATTTGCATTGCACTAAGGATCAAGTTTGGGGCGAGATTGTGGGATGTTCTTTTATATCATTGCTAAACATCTCCAATAAGTTGGATAAATGGGAGAAACCACCAAATGCCAAACTGCAAAACAGTTGTACATTATATATTTAATTTGTTGCTGTAACAGTCCTAAAAACTGTTGTTGTTTTTTTTTTATTTTATGAGTTACCTGTATTCAGTAAATATTGTAATACGAAGTATCCCCCTAGCAGCTCCATTGCATGAATAAAGTACTAAAAATGTTAACTTTTTTGTTCACTTTCAGGTCTTGAAGCTGTCTTTAGTCAAAATTATAATGTGTTCATAAAATGTAGAAGCTCTCAGATTATATTATTTGTTTTACAAGAGTAACAAAGATTCAGTTATTGAAACTAAGTAATTAACTTTTTAGTCAACCTTTTATTTTAATAATTCAGAATTATATTAATCAAATTGCCAGTAATGCATTGAATTGTGTATGACTGCCCCTATCCCCACAAACCCTAAGAGGCGTAGATTACCCCACTCAGCAAAGCTCTTCTCTTCCCTGCCAAATGCATGTTTACATAGAAATTTAATCCTTCACTGGACCACTCACGCCACTATCTCACACCTTCGGGAGCACCCATCGGTTCTCAGTGACACTGGAGAAGTTATGTACAGAAACGCGCGTCTGTTGCACTAATTTCTGTAAAGGTTTATGTTTGAGAGGTGTCGTCGAGTGGTTAGAGCAACTCGGTTGTTGTTTGAATCCCGTCTTTGGTCAGCTGGTGACTGGAAAATTCTATCAACCCAGCAATAAATTGATACTCTTCCCGATTTAGGGAAGGATACTATTATAGGGCAGCGAAAGGAGAGGGATGGGCTCCGCCTTTCATATGCGTGCCCAAGATACAGTGGGTCTCTAACCCGCAGTTCCCTTACGGCCCCCATGCTACGTTTTAACAGTTTTGTGACATATATGTACATGTATGTGGCAGGAAAGAGCTGGAGTATAAGAGAATGGGCATCCCGAAGAACTCGGCTGCTGTTTACTACACTCCCTAAAAGGGCAACCTACAACTCTACCAGAACTAGAGAACCATAAGCCTCATCAGAATAAAGTCATGCTGAAAGTCATCTTGAACAAGCTCAAATCTTAAGCTGAAGAGGCTATCGCTGAAGAACAGGCTGGGTTCAGAGCCGGAAGAAGCACCACAGAACCTCAGAATCCTTTGTGAAAAGTACCTTCAACATCAGCAGAATCTGCACCATGTCTTCATAGATTTCAAAAAGGCATTTCACAGGGTACGGCATGGAGCCTTAGGGGTCACCATGCGGATGTACAATATCAATGCAAATCTAGTTCGCACCATCGAGCACTTCTATGTCAAAGCTATAAGTGCAGTTCAGATGAATGGCAGCACAGGAGAATGGTTCAGAACAACAGCTGAAGTTAGGCAAAGATACTAGTACCTTCTCTCACCCATCCTTTTCAACATCATTTTCGAAAGAGTTAGGTCTGGTGCTCGGGAAGAACATGATGGGATGCTTAGCACAGGCAGCAGAACCATAACCAATCTGCGGTTTGCCGATGATATTGACGCTCTTGCTGAAGATGAGCAGGAAATAGAAGATCTAGTTGAAAGTCTCGGCAAAACGTGCACAAAGTATAAAAAGGACATACGGTCTGAGAAGACCAAGCAAATGGCAAACAGTGCAATGGCATCCAGCGGGATATCAAGGTTAGAGGACAGAAGCTTGGAACATTGACAAGCTTCAAGTACCTTGGAGCAAGGATCAAAACCAGAGGTGCTCTCGAGAATTGCACAAGCCGCTGCAGTTCTGAAAAAGCTGAAGCCAATAACAACATATCTCTTGGATCAAAGGTGAAACTGATGCGCTTTCTTGTAATACCCATATATCTGTATGCCTGTCAGTCATGGGCCTTGTCTGCAGAGTTAGAGGAAAGAACACGGGCATTTGAGCTGAGATGCTATCGAAGGTTACTTAACATCTCGTACAAATGAAAATGTTCGCAGAAAGATCCAAGTAGCCACTGGAGTATGTGACGAACTCCTGATATTGATCAAGAAAGGGAAACTGGGGTGGTTTGGCCACGTCTCAAGGTTTCTGGCTTTGCAAAGACAATTCTGCAAGGCACAGTGAAAGGAAAAAGAAGAAAGAAGAAGAGGTAAACAGAAGAAGAGATGGGAAGACAATATTAAGGAGTGGCCAGGGATGGACTAAGCTAGCTCAACTAGGGCAGCTGAAGACAGGACTAGGTGGAAAGGTATTGTTGTAAAGTCATCTGTGATGCCCCAATGACCTCGCAATGTTATGGGACAGACTAGAAAGACTAGAGTGTGTAGCATGTGGGCATGTGACCAGGACTATTTGAACATACTATCGTTGAGCAGGGCCGACACAAATACAAGTGCATGCAACATTCCATGATTAAAGATGATGTCAGCGTGTATGTTTATAAATCATTTTAGTGATGACTTATGAAGTCAGATCAGGCAAAACTGCTTTGGTACCATGTAGTCCAGTACTACTGTTTCAGATTGGTAGATGGAGCTCATCAACCCGGGAAGGTGTCCTATCTAAGAGTTACTAGTCTCTTACTAAAACTAGGAAGGGTGGGTGGAGCCCTTAGCCTTGGCGTTCAGTCCACCAAGGAGTTCATTGCTAGGTCTCTGAACACAGTATCATTGAGCGGAAGTCTTCCTAGGTGAAGTCAACGGCCAGGATAGAACCCAAGGCTGAGTAAAGTATTAATGGTAAGACCCGAGCGAGCCCTGCTCAGCTTAGTAAAACTGCTAGATTAAGGGTGGGGATATGGCCCAGTCACTTTGGCTCTTTGAGTCTGGTGGGCAAGCCAGTGTCTTGCTGGGAGGAAATAAGACGCTCCCGCCTCCATGAGTCTCCCAACCCGATGGAAAGACAATATTAAATAGTGGACAGGAATGGACGTTGCCAGCTCAGCTAGGGCAGCCGAAAACAGGACAATGTGGAAAGGATGGATGGATGACTTGCGATATTATGTCCTCTTCAACAGTATTTCAGTCATATCAGGACAATGGTAGGGTGATCATGAAAAGTTGTGTACAATGGAACCCAGTTAACAGTGATTGTTTCGAAGTCATCCGTGGTGCCCCAACGACCTAGCAAGATTATAGGATAGGAGAATAGAATATGTTCATTGCATGGTGGTAACTGACTAATTGTGGGCAGTGTGTGTGTGTGTGTGTGTGTGTGTGTGTGTGAAAGAGAGAGAGAGAGAGAGAGAGAGAGAGAGATTATAAAACTGATTAACTGATTATAATAATTAGCACGCATGCAAATAAAAAAGCTTTTACATTTCACTGACAGAAGGAAGGCTGGTCTCTGTAACAAAAGTAAAAAGTATGCAAAGACCAGGAACTGAAACAATCAAAATCCAAATCCAGCCCTCAAACCATAGTTGGAAACAACTAAGATTACAAATAATCAAGATACAGAGAACATATGGCCAACCGAGTGAGCAGCTTGTTCCCAAAAGGTGGCCACTCAGCAACCCAAACCGAACCAAAAATGATAATAACATACATAAGGTAAAACATCACAGAAACCCCGACACCAAAAACAGGCAACAAAGAACCACGACGTTATAGAAAGAGACCAGAACCTAAAGCAAACAAAAATAAACAGAAGAAAAGGCCATTTTCTGTCAGAATTGCACCGTCACCAGCAGCCAAGCTGGGACCCAGCTGTTCTTACATAACATTTTGTGCAACAGTACACGGTCATAATCGTGGGAGAGTCTAAACTTATAATTAAAGCTAACCCTCTGTTATGAATTGAGTCTTCGTAATTAACTCATGTGCTAGTGGATACAAATTAAGAAACAATGGAATATATCTATAATACTAAATAAACGAAGTAACGCATAAACTGCAAAATTGGTGGCATTTTCAAGCGTAATTGTCACCCGACGTAGGCGGAGGGGGACTATAGAAATGACCCTCGTCCGTCCGTGTGTGCGTCCGTCCTTCCGTCCGTCCTTCCGTCCGTCCTTCCGTCCGTCCGAAATCTTGTCCCCGCAACTCCTCCTACGTCTTTCATTGGATTGATTTGAAATTTTACAGATTGTATTCTTATGATATGAAGATGTACATGTGGTTTTCGATTTTTGTTTCGGCCATTTTTTATGGAGTTACAGCCCTTGCTGACTCAGACCTTCTGAAATCTTGTCCCCGCAACTCCTCCTACATCTTTCATTGGATTAATTTGAAATTTTACAAATTGTATTCTTGCGATATGAAGATGTGCATGTGGTTTTTTATTTTTGTTTCGGCCATTTTTAATGGAGTTACGGCCCTTGTTGACTTAGACCTTGTCCCCGCAACTCCTGCAACATCTTGCATCAGATTGACTTGAAACTGTGCAGAATGTTTCATCATGATCTGAAGATGTGCATGTGATTTTGGAATTTCAGTTGTCCTTTTTTTTACAAAGTTATGGCCCTTTGTCGTTTTTTCGCATTTTTCCTACTTTTAAACCGTTTGACCGAGAGAGCTGAAATTTGGTATGCCATTAGCATTTGGTAAATTGATTATTCTGATTATTGTTAGGATGTGCTAAATTATAAGTGACAGAGTTATTCCCCTTTCATAGATAATAGACATTCACTTAAAGGTAAAGGGATAACTCCAGAACTATTCATATTAATGGGCTGAATTTTCATAAATGCATTGTTCATTTTTCATCAGATTCATATAAGCAGGATTATGGCTCTTGTTATTTTGTTACTGGGTTTACAGTCTTGATGTTTTGGTCATTTAGTAAGGGCCTATAGTTGTCACCCGACGTAGGCGGAGGGGGACTATAGAAATGACCCTCGTCCGTCTGGTGTGCGTCCGTCCTTCATTCCGTCCTTCCGTCCGTCCGTCCGTCCGAAATCTTGTCCCCGCAACTCCTCCTACGTCTTTCAACGGATTGATTTGAAATTTTACAGATTGTATTCTTATGATATGAAGATGTGCATGTGGTTTTCGATTTTTGTTTCGGACATTTTTGATGGAGTTACAGCCCTTGCTGACTCAGACCTTCTGAAATCTTGTCTCCGCAACTCCTCCTACATCTTTCATTGGATTAATTTGAAATTTTACAAATTGTATTCTTGCGATATGAAGATGTGCATGTGGTTTTTTATTTTTGTTTCGGCCATTTTTAATGGAGTTACGGCCCTTGCTGACTTAGACCTTGTCCCCGCAACTCCTGCAACATCTTGTATCAGATTGACTTGAAACTGTGCAGAATGTTTCATCATGATCTGAAGATGTGCATGTGATTTTGGAATTTCAGTTGTCCTTTTTTTTACAAAGTTATGGCCCTTTGTCGTTTTTTCGCATTTTTCCTACTTTTAAACCGTTTGACCGAGAGAGCTGAAATTTGGTATGCCATTAGCATTTGGTAAATTGATTATTCTGATTATTGTTAGGATGTGCTAAATTATAAGTGACAGAGTTATTCCCCTTTCATAGATAATAGACATTCACTTAAAGGTAAAGGGATAACTCCAGAACTATTCATATTAATGGGCTGAATTTTCATAAATGCATTGTTCATTTTTCATCAGATTCATATAAGCAGGATTATGGCTCTTGTTATTTTGTTACTGGGTTTACAGTCTTGATGTTTTGGTCATTTTGTAAGGGCCTATAGTTTCAGTAACCTGATTTTACACATATATGCCCCGTTCTGAACTTAAGTATTTTATAAACAGGCCAAGTAATTGGGTATATGTCTTTGCTAATGTTCAGTTATCTTTTGCTTCCCAGGTTCTGTAGTATAATATTTTCTGTTTTTGGCCATACATTTTCTCTGAAACAGAATAAAGGGCTGAAGTTTGTGACACATTTCAAACGTCGGGTGACACTTGGCCGATGGCCTTTTATTTCTATACTGGTTCTTTCGCATATTGCTATCATTGATAATTTCGGTTAGCGTGTGTTTTAGTTTCACGTAGATTTAAAGAATTTGGGAATTAAATTCGTCTTTCATTTTGAATTCTCCCAAGTATTTTTCTAGAAACTTCGACTATTGGTCGAATTTTATTTGTCAACAATGGGTGCGTTCGAGTGAAATTATCGTGTACTCGAATACACGTTTTAAATTAATCCGGTCGTTTCGGTTCTGCGTCGGTATATCGGCGCGCTGCTTAGCAAGTCCAAATTAGCAGGTTCTAATGCAAAAATCCGACCCATGAACATACGTCATTCCCCATAAATAACGATTTATTTTTGTATTTTTGCTCATATGTCTAAACGGATGAAGAACTAAATGGTCATAGTCCCGACGGCCCTGGCTCGAAACGACCCATTTTCTTCCAGAGCGATGGTCAATACGAGTAGCCAATCGAACTCGCCCATTGAAGAATAAAGCTCAACGCACATGGTCTTTCGAAAAGTTGGACGGACACACGGCGCCAAGTGTGTGCGGCTATGGTTACGTACCGCTGAGCCACTTGGGGAACGTCGTTAGGAGAATTCAAACTGAACTGAGCTTTCGAAAAGACAAAAATTAAAAATGTCTAAGGTTAACACACATGCGCCAGGTAAGAAAGGGCATTTTTTCCACCGAAGCAGACAAATCAATTTCAATGATTCAACGAAGCTAAATAAGCCTTTAGTCTTCAGAGGGTTTGAATATTTTCCTCCAAAACGTTCCAGGACCCAATTTTTCCAGAAAAAAAAAATACCCTCGACAGGCCACATAACCAAGATGGCAAACATTTATTATGGTAAAAAATTTCAAAAATCTTCTCCCCCAGAACCACGCCGGACCGCGTAGCGCAATCGGTAAGGCACCTGACTCATGTCAGAGGTCCTGGGTTCGAAACCCGGTCTGGCCACATACTTTCGTTTCTCCTTCCGCTGATTCAAGAAGGGCAGTTGTCAGTTACTGGCGAAAGTATGTGCATTTAGTACTGGTTAACCGCTTAGGAGGTCTAAGCCTGCCCAGGAATAGTGTGGTTAGGTTAACTGACCGTCCCGACATGACCTTAGGTGTCTACCGTGGACGTTAAGCATCAAATCAACCAATTCTCCCCCAGAACCACAAATCCTTTGATATTGAAACTTAGCATGTCGCATCAAGGAGTCAAAAGCTCAACAAAAGTTATATAAATGATGACCCTGGGATGACCTTGATCTGTTTTACGGCAAGGTCAGCTTTTAAGTCACTTAGGTTTTTCTATAGGAAAAAGTGAAAAAAATAATATTTTTTTTAGAAACAATGCAGTCTGCTACCTGAAAGTTTGTAGATGCAGACAACTAATTAGGTAAATGAAGCTTTAGTGAGTATTCATGGTAAAGGTCATATCTTCACCTGGGCCTAAGGCCATTTACATTGAAAAATTAAAACTCGCTTTTTTTTATATAAACTTGACCATCATGAAATATTTCCGCGCTTGCGCGGGCTCTTTTCTAGTATGTACAATTTTAATATGGGTATATATTTACGCCTTTATGCAACGGGAAACAATTTTGTCACTGATGTCGGGTCTATTCTGTTTTATTCTGTTTTCTTCTATGTTTCTAGTTCCAGCTCTTCCTCAGCAAGAGCACCATTGTCATCGCAAACCGCAGACTGTTTGTGGTTCTACCGAATATGCTAAACATGGTCCCATCATGTTCTTCCTGATCATCAGCTACAATCCTTTCGAGAAAAAAATGTTGACGGTGGTGGGTGCAAGACTGCACCCTTGCCAAACTTCTATTGCTGTTTTGAACCATTATCCAGTGCTTCCGTTCATCTAAACTGAACTTATAGCCTTCTCATAGAGATGCTCAATAGCGCGAATTAGATTTGCATTGTTATTGTAGTTCCGCATGGTGGTCAATAATGCTGCATGCTATACCTTATCAAATATTTTCCCTAAGATCTATGTAGACATGGTGCAGATTCTGCTGATGAAGGTATTTTAAACACAGGATTTCGATGATCCGTTCTGTGGTGTTCCTTCCAGCTCTGAAGCCAGCCTGTTCTTCGGCGATTTTCTCTTCCGCTTGTGGGTTAAATTAAAACCTTAAGAGTTGAGAACACATTCGAAAGAAGGAACACTTGGCCATACTTCGAAGTTTCGTCTATTCAAGCCTCATCAGTGACCCTGACAATATTTGGCGATGAAAGCCAGAGAAAAGCATACTGATATTTCTTAATTTTAATAAGGCAGTCGGCAAAAGACTGATAGGTGTCGAAAAAGTCCAAACGATTAAAAAGTGATGATCTAGAAAAAGTATATAAAACAATCAAACATTTCTGATTTCACAGAATATATCCTCTTATCCCAAAGGACAAAAATAAAATATAATCTGCACTATGGGTGATGGACGGGGAGACGTTTTACGGCCGCCACACGACACAACACCAGCGGCAGTAAAGTCAGATTAAAATCTTAAGAGTTCCCTCGAAAGCAGCCTGTTCAGTATGACTTTCAGCATAACTTTGCTCGCATAACTGATGAGGCTGATGGTTCTGTAGTTCTGGCAGAGATGTACTGAGGTACGTACTTCTATCTGTCCATCCATCCGTCCTTCTGCACTTCGTTTCCGTGTGATAACTTAAGTACTTAAGTATTTATTAACGGATTTCATTCAAATATTGCACATGCAGTTGGAACAAGAATGTCTCACTTAGGACTGTTAATGGGCAAATTTCGATAATTTCTAACAGAGCTATAGTGCTTGTCAGTGTATAAAAATGGTTTTTAGCATCTTGTTTTTTTTTACTATTTGGAGTATCATGTTGAAGTGACTAAAGCTTTATGTTACCACATTTTTTCTCAGGGGTTAACTGCCCTTTCGTCGGGCCTATATACATGTATAAAATCATGACGAAATCTATAAATTCAGAGTTCGAAGCAGTTCTTCTGAAACTTGCCGCAAACGATAAGTAAAATAAAAGCATCTCTTTGGTGCTCAAAAGTAACCCATATAGATTATCTTCCCTGTCCCTGCCCCCGCATATACAAAATATGAAATAATCTATATAAAATCAGAGTTTGAAGCAATGTTTCTGCAAGTTACAGCTAATGTCAGAATGATAAAAGTTTCCTGTGTTGCTCGAAATCGATCCCATAGGGATTACTGCTCCTGTCCCTGGGCTATATACATGCGTTTATGTGTTGATGTTGTTAAAACCTATATAAAATCATAGGCTAAAACCTACAACTGATGAAAGAAGAAATAAAATCTTATCGTGGTGATTAAAATTTGGCCATAAGGGGGCTCTCTGACCTCTAACCCGTGGTGACATCCATGAATAAAGTCACTAAAAATGTATATTATCAGAGTGGAAATTATGTGATTAATCAAAAGTCAGAAGCCTACAGCAACTTATCAGATTAATGAAGAGTCCTGTCATGACCAAAGTTTGGTTCCATTGGGTTTGGTCTACCCCTGCCCTCAAGTAATGCAGAGAGGAAAAACCAGATCAGGAAAAGATCGATGAGTGAAAGAGGTATTCAGTGGCGGGGTATCATACCATCGTTTGCGATGTGTTTTTTAATGCATAGCCTAGTAGCCGTAAGGGCAGTGGGGGTTAGAGGCCCACTGTGTCTTGGGCACAGCATATGAAAGGTGGAGCCCATCCCCTCCTTTCGCTGCCTTATCCTTCCCTGATTCGAAGCAGATACTCATTTACTGCTGGGTTGAGAGAGAGAGTTTTCCTGTCGTCGGATGGCCGTGCTTTTAGGGAATGTAATAATCAGCGAGTGCATCCATGGTGTCGGCCATTCTCCTGTTCTCCAAATCTTGCTACAGGTATTTGTTTAAACGTCAGTCACGGTCTTCCCACCTATTTGAACAAGTTCTGATGGTACATGTATATTATCAACTCCGGTGAACTTCCCCTTTTCATTGCCGCTACTGCAATCTCAACTTCTTCACGAAGGTCGTAGAACTTCTGGCTGCTGGTTGAAGTCCAGAGCTGTAAGACATAGCCTTTCGAAAATGAGGTATATGCTTAAAGGAAAGATTTTTTTCCAAAAGGAACATTTTTGTTTCTTCATGGTTGACCCACATTGAGACGGCATACAAACGATAAGAAATGCATCCTCTGAAAATGTACCCATTCATCTTAATATTGTGCAAATTTACCCTGCATTCATGACCATCCGACTGAAAAAGTTAATGCGATTGGGCATATCAGGTTGCATTCAGTGCACTCGTGTAAGGAACATATGCCCGGCAGTATACCAGCAGAAACTTGTTTTGGAAATGAGTGGTACTGTAGTACCATATATGAGCTGACAATACAGTATATGACAAAATAGGCCTATGGTGGACAAAGGAATATCCAACACTGTGAATAAATACTGCTCGAATCTGCTCCAGGGATGAGGTCGAGTGAATTCGGTGTTTAGTAAGACCGTAATGTACGACTTCCATACGAATAGCGCTGTCACCAGACGGCGACACCGCGCACCTGCTAATTTCCGGATCAGAAAAAGTAATTGATCCAGAAAAGGGTCATTGTTTTTGACACTGAAACACAAAGGAAAAACCTGAACAGTCCAATGATACATACTTATTTGATACCAGGTACATATTAACGTTTAGTTTAGATGTATCAGGTATTTAAATTAAAGTTAGAGCGGATTCTGACATCAGACTGATTGGCTGTTTTTCTTTCATTTTATGTAAATAAATTTATAGTGGCTAATACTTTCCACAGGTATAATACACCATTTCAGTCATGCATTTGTTTAGTTTCGTAGGGAGCTGGCATGTATGTTTCTTTTAAGGTGGGATGTACTTTAAGGACGGCGCCATAAATTACGTGTGTTTAGAAGGACATAACGTCAACGTAATATTCATTCAAGTTGGCGTCATTTATAACATAGCGGCCCCCTCTGAGTTCAGTATACTGCAGCTATGTATGGTAATAACAGTGGTTAGGCTTAAAAATTATCTAAAGTGGTATTTAACATGGAATATGGGTAACGGAATTCTGAGAAAATTCTAAATTGAGATTCTAGTTAATGTGTGAATACTCAAGCATTTGGGGAAGAAGATGATGACAAGGAATCAAGAACTATTTTGAACACACATTTTGTCAAGACTGTTATCTTAGAATGTAGTCTGTTCGTGTTAGCTGTCAGAGCTTTCGGACAGGGAGAAGATTTGTGACATTTTCAGGACCTTTGGGAGAAGTAAGATTTCCCTATATATTCTATACATTTTCACTTCTCCCTCAGCTCAAGATAGGGAGAAGTTTAGCTTAGGGAGACTATTTCTCCCAAATTGCCCTCTAGACTGAGCCCTGGGTCAAGTATGGGAAAATGCTAGAACATAAGATTTTGTGGACAGCTTTGAAGATTTTGGCCTAAAAATTGGTATATACAGTTGTCTTAATGAGTACATGAAGATATATGAGTACAATATATTTGACAATTTCAAACGTCTCCTCAAAAACCACTGGACCAATTACTCAGGTGAGTGATTCAGGGCCTGATGGCCCTCTTGTTTCATGTCCTAATGGAGTTAAAAGGCTAAACTGAAAGTAAAAGTTATGACGTGTCATTTTCTTTGTTCCCTGCCCAATTCAAGATAAAATTCACATCAGCGCAGACTGACTGTTGTTCGTTTCCATCGGGATTCATGTACGTTCGATGTGAGCAGAGACGACTCCAATAAGACTGCATGAACTTGCATGCTGATCTATCATCTATGTCATTTCTCTTTGCATATGCACCAAGTCTCTTTCCTCACAACACACCTGTAAAATCTGCACATGCCACTAATCGATTGTCAGTGTCTAGCGGTGTCTTTGAAGTTTGCACTTATGATCATATGATCAGTGTGTTGCAACACTGAATGTACCAATGAAGTCTTCGACAGTTTGCACATTTGCTGCAGAGAGACTGTTCAGAGTCTATATCTTGGCTATATATTTCTCAGAATCCATAGATTATTGATGAGTACAGACAAGATTCAGACAGCGCGGATACGCAGACTGAGCACGGATAAACAGGCTTGTCCGAGTCTTGATTGTTAGTTCCAGGTCCTCTGTTTCTTATATGATTTCCACACAGTCCACAGCTTGTTTGTACGGAAAAACTTTGATCTGACGTTGAGATTTCGGTCGTGGGTCAATGCCGGTCTTGAGCTTTCTCCAGTAATTCTATACCAGCGGCGTACATATTGCAGTCATGTTCAGAGACAACTGGTAGTATGATGAAACAAAATCTAACCATCTACAAGTTTTATAAAAGCAAACTATAGGTACCTATATTAGGACAAGACTGTGCAGGCTGGTTTGGACGTTTACAAACTCACAATTCCGACTGCGTGGAAGCAATCTCCATGAAATTATGCTGAGAAGGCTACTTTTAAAAGGTACTTATTGGCTTGTTCATACAGGACAACACAGATTAGCATGCGCTCTTGAAAAGTCTGATGATGGTCAAATCTGTTGGGATGAACAATCATTTAATCCTCGTGAAGTTGTAAAGTTGAAAAATGAAGACTCTGATTAGTCTCAGTTTCAGATGGCTTAAGGTCTCATTTTACCTGACACCAATTCAAGAAAATATTTAAACTCACCGCATATGGTCGCTGCATGGGAAGTCCAGTGAACTAATTACCTGCATCACATAAAATGCAGAGCTCTAGATAAGAGGGCGTATTTTGGTGATAATTAGGGATAATTTTTGTTAAATCTGCATAAAAACATATGTTGTGACCCCTCATCTGAACCGTCTCGACGAGACGGTTCAGATGAGGGGTCACAACATATGGTTTCGATGAGAAATAGAAAAAATTATCCTTAATTATCATCAAATACGCCCTCTTATCTAGAGCTCTGAAAATGTGCCTTATGGAACATACGAAGAGCACAGACTGATTAGCTTCCACTGAAGTATTCGCTTTTCTTGGGATTTGTTGACACTCATAACCCAAAAACCGTATTGGCAGACAGGAAATGCCAGTCGCATTACAATATTGTGCAGGCTGATATGAGTCTTTACTATTAGAGTATGCCTGGGTTAAGATACATTCCCCGTCTCTTGGTTCAATCTGACACATTGAGTTGCACTTGTCAGATGGCCATGTCTTTGATCTGAAACTGAAATCAACATCCGGGATTTGACAAAACTTGTCTGACCTATGAACGTGCAATGGTTACTGTCTTTAACCATTGCACTGCCAGTTTTACGCTCGGTAATCTCGTATGTATTGATCAGAATGCGTAACTCGCAAGGGTTGCCAACTTTTGCATGGCTTTTTTTTTTAGGCCTTAGATTAACCATAGCCCGTTTATCCCCAAAATGATATTGACTTGCTTCATATTTGGATAGTTTTATTATTCAAAACAGAATTTAACAGTGCTACATTTGCAAGCAGTGCAACCCCATGTCAGGGTTACACTATTTGCAGGGGACTTTCACAGTTGTAAAAAAGCTATGAACATGTTCATAGCCTATGAATGTAGTTCATGTCTACACCACCAACATTAACAATTTGACGAATTCATGATGTCACGACCGAGGAAAAACAGGGCGACTGAAACTTCGCTTTTCGTGAACTTTGAAGAATGCACCAGACGTTATTATCCTGTGTTAAGTGAGGACTGTAATGTCATATCTACTCTGCTTGCTATCACCCTAGTTGAAAGATAAGAAAATTCATATTATAACAAGAAAATTCATATTATAACGTAAGGAACCAATAAAGACCATGATGAGAATGCGCTTTACATCTGCCGCCAATGCAGCTGGATAGATGAATTTGACAAACTGTAGCTGGATCAAAGCTGTTTCGCTCATCTCTTAGTGGATTAACTGGACTATGTTTGGCTTTGCGGTGGTGTTAATTTTAAAGACTTTATGTCTGCAACACCTATGGAGATCAAAGCTATCAGGATCGGTGATTGGATTGATGCTGATAAATGAGAGGTGGCTTTGTTAATTTGCATTCAAATTTGATATACTGGCACCCATCATTTTGCCAAATTTATTGATCTGACGACCCAGAAAAACAGGGCGACTCAAATATTGCTTTTTGGAAAACCCAGGGCAAAGTTTTGAGCCCAAGGCGAAGTTATCGCCCAACTACGCCTGCATTGCACACCCTGAGTCTATCTGATAATCTGCATGCTCTGTTCTTTTTAGAGTTCCTTGGTTTACTTTCTGAAGCATCCCCAACAGGCATCGTTGAGTTCTAAATTGTAATTGATTGCTTTAATAATTCAGGAATTTCCCTAGTGTCACTGATTACATAACTCAGTCTATAGACAATTATCCTAATACTATTAATCACTTAATCAGTTGTTGATTCTTAACTGTTTAAGCGCCAAAAAGCAGACGTCAAAATTTACGTCGGCAAGATTTCAAAAAATGGCTTGTCCAAGATATTTCATATTGAGAATTCAAAAACTAGAGAGCAAACAGTGTAGATCTAGATGAGGCGGCTCATTATGAGCCGCCTCATCAGGATTTACACTGTTTGCAAATTTCTGCCATAAATAAGTGCTATTTACGTCTCTGGTACTTAAAGTGTTAAAAGTACCTTGCGAGAGGAGTTTGCTGTAGCTGGGATTATCCTACCTAAGATCTACGTTCTGTCTAATAAATGCCTCAGGCCCATCTCGGTCACTGTCCCCTTCTATGAACTGTGGCCATATTCCACCAAGATTGCTAGCCCTGGTAACTCAGTAGTTAAAGCACTGGTCTGCTGAGACCCGCTGAAAGGGGAAATCTTTTCAACTGTAAACGTGGTTCCATTGCACACAGACTGTCATTTTCACCCTTCCGTCCTCCTGATAATGACTGAAATTCTGTTGAAAAGGATGTAAAATGCAAGTCTTCCATCCTTCATCCACCAAGCTTGGCTTTTGACCACCTGATTTCTTCTTTCTTGCTCAGATTTTGTCGCAATAATGCTATTTATAGAAGTTGAATTACAACACCTCTAGAGCATTTATTAGAAGAAATACAGTAATACCGGTAGTTCAAATTGAAGTCCACCTGTTCTTTTTATTGCTATGAAACAAACTGACTCATGCTAAAACTATTATTAAGAAAGAAGTGTTACATTTTACCCTCCATCCCCCTTTTGCCCATCACCCTTAGATCCTGACGAAATTTGGCTTATCACAAGTCCTTTTACTGTATAGTCGCTTTATTATGGTATTATTATGGTATTACATGTTTGTGATCCATAGAGAGGCGAGCCCAGTACGGTAAATTCTCTATTAGTTCGAACACTCTAGCAGTGCGAACACCCAAATTCTTCTTCAAATGGCTGCTCAAAACTTTCTCATTTAGTTCGAACAGTGGATTTTTCTATGCATTTGAATTTTTAATACTTCGAACACTAAAAAAATATCTTGAATCTCACAAAATACACGCAAAAGTTTTCAGATGTTTTCAGTTTTGTTTTCCCGACGCAATGTGCAAAGAGAGCAGCTCTATTGGTCTAAATGTGAAGAAATTTGGCTTATCACAAGTCCTTTTACCACAGGGTATAATCGATTTCGCCAATTTTCGCTTCCTGCAGAGACTGTACGTTATATTTGGCTTCCGCCGAGACTGTCCACGATCTTTTGCTTCCTGCAGAGACTACTGTCCTCGAAAAATGGCTTCCTGTCGAGACTGTCCGCGTGACTCTGCTTCCTGCCGAGAGCCTAGGCAGGAAGCAGAATCACGCGGACAGTCTCTGCAGGAAGCCATTTATCATGTACAGAAGTCTCGTCAGGAAGCAAAAGATCGTGGACAGTATCAGCGGAAGCCAAATATGATGTACAGTCTCTGCAGGAAGCGAAAATTAGCAGAATCGATTATACCCTGTGTTTACTGTATAGTCCGTTTATTATGGTATTACATGTTTGTGATCCATAGAGAGGCGAGCCCAGTAGGTAGGTTAAGCACTGGCCTGGTGATCAGCAGTCCAGGGTTTGAGAACTGCTGGAGGTGATAATCTTTCCAGTGGTAAACAGAGTTCCATTGTACACAGCCTGTCATTATCACCCTCCAATTGTCTTGATATGACTGAAATACTGTTAAAAAGGATATAAAATTGAAAGGCTGCATAGCATTTATATTGTAAGGGAATTGCAAAATAAATGAAGCTAAAACTACAAGGGAATAGAAGGCAAGTGAGCAATTAATGTTCATTTGCCTGACCAGTATCAATATCCATTTGTGTTTAGGCTCTATGGGATGACATGATAGACTGTTGGTTTATATCTTAAGTAAGAGTAGCATTATTATGAGTAGTTATCAATGCTACAGGTAAGCAGGGGTTACAGGGATAAATTGCCATTTTTCTCCATAAAAATATATGTTGTGACCCCTCATTAGAATTGTCACACTAAGATAGTTCTTATGAGGGGTCACAACATATATGCTGTATACGCAGTAATTTTCGCGGGTTCAAATTTTTGCGGTTAAGGGTCAAAAACATAAACATTAATATTCATGATTTTTAATTTTTGCGGTTAGCAACAAGTGCAAAAAGCAAAACTGTCTCTTTTTCACTTGAGCCAGTTTGTTCATTAAGCTGTGACAGGGCTGCCACAAGTTAATGAAAGAATTGTCTCTAGTGAAAAGCACCAGCAATTACCAAAACAAACAGAAACAAAATATACAAACACTGGAGAAGATACTTTGTAAGAAACAGAAAATTATTTCGTGATTTTAATTTTCGTGGTTTCTAAGTGACCGCGAAATACCGTGAAAAATTTAACACCATGAAAATTATCTTGTATATGGTATTCATTGAAAAATAAGAAAAAATATCCTCAATAGTCCCTCTTATATGGAGCTCTTGAGTTATGCTGTATGCTGTTTTATCATATGACGTCGCATCTGAAAGTGTAATAAAGCCATGCATTAAAAACGATAATCCACTAGTGGATTAAATATGCAAATTACGTCGTAACGTTATGCGTTGAAGTCCATAAAACGTCGCGTTTTCTAATGGCGAAATCGTGACGTTTTAGTGCAAAATTTGCTAACAAAATGCGATTTAGGTGTCATATGATAAATAGAATCTTGCATTCGTGCTCCTGTATTATTGAATTTATTAAACTCGTTGGTGAAAACGATAAGATGCTCGGCAGAGCCTCGCATCTTATCTTTTTCCCCAACTCGTTTAATAAATTCAATAATACATGAACACTCATGTAAGATCCTCTATATAGTATGGCTCCAATGTACAGATGAAACAGCTATGTCAGATCTTAGACTGCTCTATATGATGTGTATTCCCATGATAGTGCGTCAGCCACTGTCTGCCTGAGGCCAATAAACAGGCTGTCCTTAAAGCAAATAATTATCGCAGGAGAAATTCTCATCATACAACTACAGGAATATCAAAGGAAATCAATATTGGTGACAATGACTTCCTCATCTAGTGGTAGCAGCACTCAGTTCAAGGGTCACCGTATTAGCTATCACAGCGGAATGCTGCGGAGAAGCTGAAAGCTAATATTGTTTACTAAGGAGCAATTATAGAGGTGTCAGCCTCTGAGGCCAGATGTACTTCTAGTAGTAAACCTAACTCTAAGCATACCCTTAACCATTTACATATAATTCAGACGTACATAAGTTACATACTGTAGAACTTCATTGGCTCGAACAGGACCGGGAAAATTAGTTCCAGCCAAGGGTAGTTCTAGCCATCCAGGGTTAGTTTCTATACTAGGGACCAAGGAAAGAGTTCTAGTCAGGCAAGGTTAAGAAGCCATCAGGGTTTGAGCCATTGAAGTTCTTCTGTACTTTAGACTTATTTGTAAATGTTGGTTTACATTGTAACCCAAGGTTTGATTACCCTAAATTAAACCTATTTACAAGCCCTTACCATTGATACGGAATTGTTTTTGTCCCTCCTCAGATGGAGCGAATTCTTTCCTTTAAGAGTAGCCACCAATATTCAGGTGATACCTTCAGCACTGTGAAAGAATAATCAACATTTGTGCCACGTCACAGGAAAACCAACAAAGTGGTTTTGCCCCCTCTAAGCTACCTCCATGCGGACAGCAAAGACTCTGATCAGACTGGGCAGATGCCCAGGCTGATCTGAGTCTGCGCTGGGTGCACAACCACTTTGTTGGTTTTCTCGCATTGCGGCTCATTTAGATTAGTAATACTAATGATATTGAAAATTAGAAAACATGGGATTTGAAATTGCTGCTGAGTGTCAACTCTATCATGGTCTGCACCATTTTGCCAGTCTGCCACAAGTAAAAATGTTTATGTATTAACAATGAAGAAAATAAATCTGTAAACTACTTATGATATCCCACAAAGTGTTAATACACTACAGTCAACAGGCAGGTATACTTCCTGATTGTTATAGTCAAAATTGAATATTTTAGCAAAATACAAAGTTAAAAGGTCAAGTAAGAAATAAGATTATTCTTTATTGTCAGGATAATCTTATTTTTAAGTAAAAATGGTGAAGTCAGAGGTCAGTATGATATCATGAAGCTTTAAGATATATTATCTCATAATCCTCAGTATATCAAAGGAAACAATGTAATCTTTTTAAATCAAGGAAGATTTTACTGGTTTTGATACTTCCACCTGAAATATTAGTTTGAGCTTGAAGTTTCTGGCAGTGCTATCTCAAGAATATACAGGAGTTAATTTGTTCAACTTATCAGCCAGCCACTTTCTTTTCAGTGTTTATGCCTTATTGTGATATTTCTGTGTGGACCGCCAGCAGCAGAGGTGACTAATGTCTTTTCAACCGCATTGGTAACTCAGTTCATGAAAGTTAGATTTTATCCCACAGCATTAGCTTGTAGACCTTAAAGCACCAAAAATTCACATCTGAAAAAAATTAGAAACAGTTTCATTCAAGCTATATCATATTGAGAATTCAGAGTGAAGAGGGCAGATATTGTACATCCAGATGAGGCAGCTCATGATGAACTGCCTCATCAGGATTTACACTGTTTGCAAATTCAACTATTTTCATCTTTGGTGCCTCTTGTAAATAAGCTCTTCTTCTTCCATTTACGCCTTAACCCCCGGAGGGGACACAGACGGTGTACTTTCGTACACTCCGATGTTGCAGGATGAAAGCCTACGTATAGCCATGTAGCTATAGTAGGGATCTTTAACCTGCACAGGGGATTACTTTCCCTGCACAGGGGGCCTCCAGTTAACGTCCCAATCCGAAGGACAGCACACTTGTTAGCATCATCCCTGCAAATGATGCTAGAAAAAAGCATTCGGACATAGGAAGATTTCGCCTCGGGCGGGATTCGAACCCACGACCTCTGGCTTCAGTGTCAACTGTCAAGTGCACTAACCACAGAGCCACCGCGCTTTTCAAGATTATTTAAAAAAACACATTCATTTTCTTTCTTTTTCTTTCAGATTCCCACGTCTACATGCTTGTTTGAAAGAAAAAATGGTCAAGGCTAGGAGGACATAATGCCAGAAAGGATGTCACTTTTCCACTCTGTGAGTCAGGAGTGCTACTTGTAGGTGTCTGACCATGGCATCAGGTATGGCATTTGAAATAGTTTATATGTGATAGAAAACATATATAGGGTAACAGTAAATGAAGTGATATTCTGTAAATTTTGGCATACATTAAAGAATGAAGCTGTCTTGGCTTGCCTTGCATTTGCGGTATGTGGTTATGGAAAGCCTGGCAATACAAGAAGTATGTGTGTATATGGTTGACTGAAAGCCTAGCATAGAAAGTACATGAACATGTTGATAAAAAGCCTAGCGTAAGCAGTATGTGGTGATAAAAGGCCTAGCATAAGCAGAATATGCGTGAAAGCCTGTGGTAAGCAGTATGTGCGATGGGTGAAAGCCTAGCATAAGCAGTATGTGCCTGATAGCCTGGCATAAGAAATATATGGTGAGTGAAAGCTGAAAACATGGAATAAGCAGTACATTTTGTGGTGAGTGAAAACCTGTGATAAAATTTGGGGTGATTATCTGGTGTAAACAGTACCAGATATGCTGGTGTAAACAGTACCAGATGTGATAAAGTGAGACTGTTGTAAACTGTTTCTTATCAGTAAAAACTTGGCATAAACATTTTTGGTTAATAAATGTCTCTAAAAAGCCATTATGTGGTTGTGTGAAAGCCTGGCATAAGCAGTATGTGGTTGAGTGCAAACCTTGCAAAAGCAGTAAGTGTTTTAGTGAAGGCTTGGCTTAAGCAGTATCTTGTTGAGTGGAAGCCTTATTGGCATAAGCAGTACATGTATGCTGTTGAGTGAAAGCCTTGCATAAGCAGTGTCTGGTTGAGTGAAAGCTTGGCATGAGCAGGTTGAATGAAAGCTTGGCATAAGCAGGTTGAGTTAAAGCCTGGCATAAGCAGTGTGTGGCTATGACATGTGAAAGCCTGGCATAAGCAGTGTGTGGTTGATTGAAAGCCTGGCATAAGCAGTATGTGGTTGAAAGCCTGGCAATAGCAGTATGTGGTTGAGTGAAAGCCTGGCATAAGCAGTATGTGGTTGAGTGAAAGCCTGGCATAAGCAGTATGTGGTTGAGTGAAAGCCTGGCATAAGCAGTGTGTGGTTGAGTGAAAGCTTGGCATAAGCAGTATGTGGTGGAAAGGCTGGCAATAGCAGTATGTGGTTGAGTGAAAGCCTGGCAATAGCAGTATGTGGTTGAGTGAAAGCCTGGTATAAGCAGTATGAGGTTGAGTGGAAGCCTGGCAATAGCAGTATGTAGTTGAGTGAAAGCCTGGGATAAGCAGTGTGTGGTTGAGTGAAAGCCTGGCATAAGCAGTGTATGGTTGAGTGAAAGCCTGCATATGCATGCAGTTTGTGATTGAGTGAAAGGCTTATAAAGAAGTAAGCTTTGAGTGTTTGCCCAGCATAAGCAGTATGTAGTTGAGTGAAAGCCTTACAGAATCAGTATGTGATTGAGTGAAAGGCTGACATAAGACAATTTGAATGATTGCTTGCATAAGCAGTATGTGGTTGAGTGACAGCCTGGAATGGCTGTATCTGGCTGAATGGATGCCTGGCATATGCAGTTAACCTGGAATAAGCAGTATGTTGCAGAATAAATGCCTGCTTGTACAGTAGGATGCTAGTGAAGGCCTAATTAAGGAAATCCTTGTGGAAGTGAAAGCAAATTTTGCTTTCCAACAAGATCAACACTTAGTTCTACAGAGCTCAGTACCTTAGCCTTTTTAAAATAGGGTAATGTTGCTTTTTCTTCATACTAATGGTTGTGGTCCTTCACTGCAAAGGGGTTAAAGCATGTTTTCAGTTACCTTTGAATAGCCATTGAACCTAATTATCTGGAGATTCTACTAATCACGGAATATTAAGATGCATGGGTTCACTTTCAGGGGAAGCAGCGTCATCATTTTCAGTTTTGATCCTACCCCAGCCCTTTCAGAGGGGTTAAATCGAAAAGGAAAGAATTTACTCCTCCATGAGCAATCTCGTTAACAGTAGACCCATATTGATAGGGTTTCATTGTTCAGGGAAGCAAATGGTAAGTCACAGAAGTTGTTCTCCTATGTAAAAAATTGTCTGAAAATATGGAGGTATACCCATACAGGCAGGTTTGCACAGACTGGCCTCTGCCTCTTACACTAAGTCTTGGAAACTTCTTTTCAAAGCACTTGGATGCTAATGACGCAAAATGACGTTATCTGCCAAAAGGACAAGAGGCTGACATTATGTGCCAGTAGCCTTATACTGTAAAATCAGATTATTTGTTATCAATGCAGCTTTTATTTACACTTGGCGGCAGTTTATTGCTAAATAAGTATTGGGAAAATCTACAAGGATTCTGTGGTAACAGTTATCATGGTCAGAGCTACAGATAGGGGAAAATTTAGGGGTATTTTTTGTATATATCATCAAAAACATATTTTGTAGAATTGTCTGAGCGAGAAGAGCCCAGTTCAAAAATAACATCATTAGTAACAAGACATTACTTTTTCAAACATAATGCATCCAAAAACACAGCCAGTTTTGCTGAAAAAAGTGAGGAACTTTTGCAATGCAAAAGCTCCTCACATTTATTCAGCAAAAAAAGTAGCACACTTGATTTTGTGGATACTGGAAGACTTACCAGTAACAAATTGTTGACAAACTACTTCGCTAAGCTAACATTGCTTTGAACAAGCAGGCCCAGCTGTCTGAGATGATGGCTCAAAAAGACAGAGATGATGGCTCAGTAATAGATTTTTGATGTCCCAACAGCCGGGGGAGTTTATATCAAATAACGGGTAGACGCTGCTAGCCTAGCAGTGAACGATTGCACATGCCACTGCAGCCCTAACAAAGCTGAAGCCAGTTTGGAAAGAGATAACATATTCTGTTGGATCAAAGGTAAAAAAGGCATTCTGTCTTGTCACTTGCATGTGAAACATGGATCTTGACCGCAGAGTTAGAGAAAAGATTGCAGGCATTAAAAGATGTGATGCTACCGAAGGTTACTGTACATCTCATTCAAGGACCAGGTAGCTAATGAGGATGTTTTTCAAAGGTTTAAGCTGCCATTGAAGAACACTAAAGCTTTTGATTATGGTAAACAAGTGGAAACTAAAGTGGTTAGGCCTATCTCATGCTCTTCTGGTTTACCTACAATCCTACAGGGCACAATGAAAGGAAAAAGAAACAGAGGCAGACAGAAGAAAAGATAGAAAGACAATATTATAAAGACAATATTAAAGTATTAAAGAGTGGACAGGGGTGGACTTTTGCCAGCTCAACTAGGGCAGCTGAGAACAGAACAAGGTGGAATGAGAATTTTGCAATGACATCTGAGCAGTGACACGAGAAAACCTACAATGTGGTTGTGCGTACAGCGCAGACTCAAATCAGCCTGGGCATCTGCCCAGTCTGATCAGAGTCTTCGCTGTGCGCATGGAGGTAGTTTTGACTCTTAGCTACGCTTTGAGCGCTTAGCGAAGAGTCTGATCGGAGTGGTTTGATGCCAAGGCTGATCTGAGTCTGTGCTGGGAGCACAACCACATTGTTGGTTTTCCTGCGTCGCGGCTCATCTGTGCTGCCAGGACCACATTGCAAATTTGTAGGCTAGACTAGCAAGGAAATTCAGATAAGATTCCAATAACATACGATTTTGCAAAGAAATGAGGATGATCCCCAAATCTTTGGTGTGTTTGGAGCTCTGGTATTAAACAGTAATCAATAGACCAATAGAAGCAGCATTAGGTTTGATTAAAAGAAACCAAACTGTAGCTGATAGAGCCTCTTTCATTAGATTTATCATAATAACACATATCAGTGGGCTTCAGATGAGATGGACTTTTGAGGATAAGTCTGAAAGAGTTATGTTCTTGCCCGCAACTAAAAGAAGCAAGACTTGGCTGTTGCTGTCACTTTTCTGGCAGCGGCAGTGATAAACTTGCATCAAGTTTTCTGTTGATAGTGGGCAGACGTGAAACATAGCATTCCATGACTTGCATTCAGTGAAAACAACATAAGTTATAAACTCTCATTAGAACCATATCAGCAAGATGGTTTTAATGAGGCTTTACAGCATATGTTTTGGTCTTGCCTGCAACTAGCGGAAGAGATTATTTGAGCCACGACACGATAAAACCAAAAATGTAGTTGTGTGCCCAGCGCAGACTTAGATCAGCCTGGGCATCCGCCCAGTTTGATCAGAATCTTCGTTAAGTGCTCAAAGGGTGTCTTAGGGTCTAAGCTACCTCCATGCGGACAGCGAAGACTCTGATCAGACTGGGCGAATGCCCAGGCTGATCTGAGTCTGCGCTAGGCGTACAGCCACATTGTTGGTTTTGTCATGTCGCGGCTCATATATTACTTCCTTGATGTCAGCGACTGTGGCATAATCTTTTGTCAAGATGATGCATTTAGCCCTGTTTTATGACATTGCACCGACAGGCGAGACATTGCATTTTGTGGAATTCTTGTCATTAAGAATGAACAGAAATTATCTCATAATTTTTCACAAGACCCACCCGTACCTGAACCCCTGGGCACATGAAATGGTCTGAAAGTGCCTGAGTACACTCCTATATTTCTCTGCCATTTTTACAACTTTTACCACTTTCATGACTTCCTGTTAGCTTCAAAGAAGCCCTTAGAAAATAGGGTCTACTCTTAAAGGAAAGAATTTTCCCCATGAGGAGAAAAAAATTCCATTAAAGTTGACCCCCTTTTGTGAAGGGGGCCAAAAAGGAAATGGGTGAGTTGCTTCTCCTGAAAGTGTTCCCATTCAGCTTAGTGCTAGGCTGTTTCAGTGTCCCCCCTGGTTAATTGTGTATATACAAGGGCTGTTACGAAATGAAAAAGAGCTGTTACGAAACTAAAAATCATACTTACCAAATGACCTGATGATCAGGTCGTTTGGTAACTTTGACTCTTTTTGGTTGCATAACAGCTCTTTTTCATTTCGTAACTTCCATGAAAACACCTTGAAAACATACAGTATAACTTCATTGGCTCGAACAGGCTTGGGACCATAAAAATTAGTTCCAGCCAAGGGTAGTTCTAGTCATCCAGGGTTAGTTTCTATATAAAGTGACCTCTAGGGACCCAGGAAGTAGTTCAAGCCAGGCAGCGTTAACGAGCCATCAGAGTTCGAGCCATTGAAGTTCTACTGTAGTTATCCAGGTGTGAGTGTCATGTTTGTAAAGACTGACATGCACAATTATATACATGTAAATGTCATCAAGAGCTAATGACTTGCAGATTTAGCATAATACCAAATTGGTCATGATTTTATTACAATACATGTTCTGAAGCTAATTAAGCCTTAAAGTGCCAAAAAAGCAGACGACAAAATTTACTTTTGCAAAATTTCTCAAAATGTTTAATTCAAGCTGTATCATATTGAGAATACAAAGACTAGAAGGCAAACAGTGTAGAGCCAGATGAGGCAGCTCATTAAGAGCTGCTTCATCTGGATCTACCCTGTTTGCAAATTCAACAACTTTCATTTTATGGTGATTTAAGTGTTGGTAATATAATAATAATGCATTAAGTCTAATTAATTTATGAAATATTCATGTCTGCAAGATTACAATATTTACTGAAAATATTTAGACAGCTCAGTTATTCCAGGAATGGACCCTTCTTAGTAGCTGACTAGTTTAAGTGATCTAGCGGTCTCCGGTTCAAGACCCAATCATGGCAGAAATATTTCCATAAACAGAGTTCCATCGCACACAGCCTTTCATTATCACCCTCCCATTGTCCTGATATGACTGAAATTCAGTTAAAAGGGCATGAAATTGCCTGTCATCCGTCCATCAATACTGGTTGAGAATAATGTACAGTACCTCACCTAATCAGGTCAAAGTCTCATACTGTGAACTGGAGCTCTAGATAAGAGGGAGTATTTGGTGTTAATTAGGGATAATTTTTATTAATTCTGCATAAAAACATAATGTTGTGACCCCTCATCTGAACCTTCTCAACAAGACGGTTCAGATGAGGGGTCACAACATATGGTTTCAATGAGAAATAAACAAAATTATCCCTCAATTATCACCAATACCCCTCTTATCTAGAGTTCTGGTGAACTTATATAACAAGGCAGAGGTGCTTTCATTGATTCTTTTGTTCCAGTGTCTGGTGACATTGAACATTTGAGCATGTCTTCCAGTATGGGAAATGCATTTGGTATGCATGCGCACCAGCATGCACATTTGCAGAAATTTACCTGCTGCATCTAGGTCAGTTTCTAAGTAACTACACAGGAGACTTGATGTCAAGGTCACCAACTTATAAATTTCTTGAAGCTTTTGGTTTAAAGATTTCTTAGACATAATTTTACAATGACATGCTAGATTTAGTTGGTACTTAGACTGTAATTAGATATTGGTCCCAAGGTTTACAGTGTCCACCCCAATCCTGCTTAATGACCTTGAGCCCAAGGTCATGGACTTAGAGATTTGGTTGAAGTTCTTTAAAGCTTATTGTATCATACTGCTTGGATAGGTCTGTTTTATACTTGAACTGCTGTTAAGTACTGGTTTTAGGTTTAACAAAATTCTGTCCCCACCTTACTGGGTGACCTTAAGGTCAAGGTCACAAACACAGAAGTTGGTCTTAAAGTTTTTGGCTAGTTTTCAAAAGACTTTATGGTTACAGTGCTGTGATGGATAAAGTTGATACATAGAATGATGTTTGATATTGGCCCAGAGTTTGATAAATTCAGCTCCCTGCACCCCCTTCCACCTATAGGGGGAGGGATAGATACATTAAGGAAAGAATTTGCATTTAGAAGAGAAAATTTTTTCCTGTAAGTGTTCACCTTTGAGAAGGGAGGCAAAAAAATGAAAATGGCAGAATCGCTTCCCCTGTGTACCCATTTGCATTATTGAAAACTGATTGGCATGCCCAAGGCTGTATGAAAGCACAAGCCAATTTAAGTCGTAGGTATTTGCATGTGCCGTAAAATGCCTTTTCTCAAGAATGGCCAAAACGATACAACGACATATATATACACATGAATTAATAATGTTAACGACTGATAACATGTAAATTTTGTAGCTGTCTATATCTTTATACACTAGTTCACAGTAAACAGAAAATGTAGAAGTATTTTTGGATAAATATGGTTCAATGAACTCAATTTTCAACCTATTATAACAAAATAAATGTACTTATTTGTGCAGGGATATCTGAGAAAACAGTGTAAACCCAGATCAGACTGCTTCTTGAGGAGCAGTCTGATCAGGGTCTACACTGTTTTCCATTCTGCCAGCAGGATTCTGACACTATTTGGATGCTAAAATCATAAAATCAAGTTTTTCGAATTTTAGAGTGACTAGAGTAATAAGCGAAGGTGTCCGAGTGCTTAGGGTGATTAGCGGGGATGTGGAGATTTATCAGAAACTGTCAGAACCCGATCGCATTGTTTCTGATCCTATAGAGTGTGTATATTGATTTCATTACTGTCACTGCCAGCCTATAGAGATTTCACGGCTGGAGTTTTGTGCATGTGTAGAATAATTAGATATATACATGAACAGTAAGTAGCATTTAATTCAGCTTTTTTCAGAAATTGTTTGTTTTGGTAGTTATTGTTGGTAGAGGGGTTAACACTCCGGGTAGAGAAGTTTTAATACTGTCCACTCCTAATCCAGAGGTCACAGGCTCAAGATAAGGCTCAGGGTCATTATTCTTGTCTAGCCTCTGGATTTCTAGTGTTTCCTTCTCATTGTTACCATCAGCTTGAAATGATTGAAATAGTGTTTAAAAGGCTGTAAACCTCTAATCACACATCCATTCACTGATAAGTATTATCAGGGCTTAACCTGAGCTTGTATGACAAATTAAGCACCAAAAAGCAGACGGCAAAATTAATGTCTGCAAAAATTAATTTAAAAGCCTTGTCCAAGACATTTCATATTGAGAATTCAAAGGCTAGAGGACAAACAGCGTAGATCTACATGAGGCAGCTCATCAGGATCTACGCTGTTTGAAAATTATGCTATTTTCGTCACTTGTGCTTAAAGTGTTAATAGTGTAGGCTACTTTATTTGGTGCAACATTATGCTGTTTAACGTTCAGATTTGCAAGCAGTGTAGGTTTAGATGAGGCAGCTCTTAATGAGTGGTTATCTTCGTTTCTCTTTCCCCTGATTCAAAAAGGCAGTTGTCAGTTACTGGCATAAGTAAGTGCACTTAGTACTGGTTAACCGCTTAGAAGGTCTAAGCCTGCCCAGAAACAGTGTGGTTAGGTTAACTGACCATCCTGACATGACCGTTGCTGTTTATAGTGGACCTTTAGCAATAACACAACAACAACAACCCTCTCTTCTGGTCATGGAATTGCTTGGATGAAACACTTTTTCAGATTTTGCAGGTGTTCATTATCTAGTCTGATTTTTTTGGCTCTTTATGGCTTAAGTTACTTTTTTATTTACTTTAATGTCACATGTTGACAGGTGTGACTGCCTTACAGATAATAAAGAATTGAAAATATACTGAAAGGAGGTAAAAACTTCCACCATTTTACTTCGTATGTATATCTCAAAAGGTAATGCAGCCATGTTGTCGAAAAAAATGACCTGTTGTATATCTAAAAAAGTAACACATTAAGGAAGTGAAAATCAAAGATTTTCAGAAGTAATTGCTGCTGATCAAAGACATTTAATTGATTTTAATCTGCAGATGAAATAAGATTATGAAATATTTCATAAAAAAATAGTGTTGCATGTTTATTTTGGTATAGTATATTAGCAACTACAATTTTTCCTTTGACATCTGTCATAAATTTGTCACCTTTATATCAGGTAAATAATCATTTAATTTGAATCAAACTAAAAGGTCCCATAATGGCTGTATCCTATATACAAACTTCTCGGGAAATATTTTGATCTGGTTATGCTGTCTATCTGCGGGGTTCATGATTTTAATCAAATTTCAAATCTTTAACTTGTAAAATTCTTTTATAGCATGCTTCTTCATTCAGCAGGTTGTTTTTTATCCGCACTATTTATTTGTAAAGTATTGTTTCGCTTGTCGCAATGCTTTCGTTTTACAGTTTATGGTTTATAGTTTGAGGTAAATTTACCATCTTGAAAATTAGGCCACTGTTTTGAAGTGACAATAAAAAAGTGTAATTTATAGAGTGAAACTTGGCCATTCCAACTATGTTGTTTATCCAGTCATGCTTGTTTAACCCTATTGCACTCAGAACGGCCAAAACTCCATAGAGTTTTGGCCGTTCTGAGTGCAATAGGTTTAACGAGGCTATGGGTCGTAGGTATGAAATCATAAAAGGTACATTACCTCTGTGTTTTGCATGCACATGCACAGTGGTAGATGGCACAGCCTAAATTCAGTGACGCTGCAATCATCAACTTCTTCCCTGTGAAACTTTTTTGGGCTCTGTACAGGCCCGGATTCAGACCACCATATACTGGTGGGGCTGGGGGGTGTCGATATGTATTTGGGAAGGGAGGGGTGGAGGGGGGAGGGGTTGAAAATGACATAATAAAGGATAAATTTGATGAGATTTTTTGATAAGTATTTTTTTGCATTGAAATATATGTTCCAAATCAAAATAATGGAGGAAAAACAGAACCAACAATCATCAGCGGTTATGTTGGCATTTTTAGCTCACCTGAGCCAGCGGCTCCGGGGGAGCTTATAGGATGGTAAGGCTCCGTTGTCCGTCGTCCGTCCGTCCGTCGTCCGTCCACACTTTCAAACAACTTCTCCTCTGAAACCGCTGGGCCGATTGTAATCAAATTTCATATAGAGCCTCCTGGGACCTTAGGAACGAAAAGTTGTTCAAACGGTCCTGGTCACATGACCAACATGGCCGCCATGCCCATATATGGTAAAAACCTGAAAAAATCTTCTTCTCCAGAACCAATAGGGCGATGGCCTTGAAACTTGGTATGTAGCATCGGGTACACGAGTACTACCAAGATTGTTCAAATTATGACCTTGGGTTGAGCTTGACCTTTTTTAAGGTAAGGTCAAATTTGCTTCCTTATGCTTTTATATGGCAAAATGCTGCAACATAAGATATCTTGGAAACTGTTGAATATTTTGGCCTAAAAATTGGTACATACAGTCATCTTAATGACTACATGAAGATTTATGAGTTTAAGAGGTCAAGGTCATTCTTTGACCTTTGACCCAGAACTCTCATATTTTGACAATATCAAACAATCTCCTCAAAAACAACTAGGCCAATTGTAATTAAATTGCATATAGATCCTCCAGGGGTTGAGGGAATGAAAATTTGTTCATACGGTCCAGGTCACATGACCAACATGGCCACCACGCCCATATATGGTAAAAACCTTTAAAAATCTTCTTCTCCAGAACCAGTAGACCGATGGCCTTGAAACTCGGTATGTAGCATTGGGTACTCAAGTACTATCAAGATTGTTCAAATTATGACCCTGGGTTGACCTTGCCCATTTTTACGGCAAGGTCAAATATCGGAAAATGCTAGCGCATGAGATTTCATGGTAAGTTTTGAAGATTTTGGCCTAAAAATTGGTATATACAATCATCTTAATGAGTACATGAAGATATGTGAGTACAAGAGGTCAAGGTCATTCTTTGACCTTTGACCCAGAAATCTCAAATTTTGACAATTTCAAAGAATCTGCTCTAAAACCACTGGGCCAATTGAAACCAAATTTCATATAGAGCCTCGAGGGGTTAAGGGAATGAAAAAATTTTCTAACGCTCTTGGACACATGACCAACATGGCCGCCATGTCCATATATGGTAAATACCTTTATAAATCTTCTTCTCCAGAACCAATTGACCGATGGCCTTGAGACTTTGTATGTAGCATTGGGTACTTGAGTACTATCAAGATTGTTCAAATTATGACCTTGTGTTGACCTTGACCTTTTACAGCAAGGTCAAATATGGGAAAATGGTAGAACATAAGATTTCATGGATTTGAAGATTTTGGCCTAAAAAATTGGTATATACAGTTGTCTTAATGAGTTCATGAAGAATTATGAGTACAAGAGGTCAAGGTCATTTTTTTACCTTCGATCCAGATCGCTCATATTTTGACATTTTCAACCATTTCCTCAAAAGCCAAAGGGCCAATTGTGAACACATTTCATATAGAGCCTCCAGGGGTTGATTGAATGAAAAATTTGTTCAAACGGTCCAGGTCACATGACCAACTTGGCCGCCATTACCACTTATGGTATAAATCTTTAATATTTTTCTTCTCCAGAACCAATACACCTTTGGCCTTGAAACTTGGTAAATAGCATGGAGTACTAGAGTACCACCAAGACTGTTCAAATGGGGACCTTGGGTTTACCTTGACCTTTTTTGCGGCATGGTCAAATATGGGAAAATGCTAGAACATAAGATTTCATGGAAAATTTTGAAGATTTTGGCCTAGAAATGGTATATATGGTTGTCTTAATGAGTACATGAAGATTTATGAGTACAAGTGGTCATGGTCATTCTTTGACTTTTGACCCAAAACTCATATTTTGACAATTTCAGACATGATAAGTAAAAGCCACCTTGCCAATTGTTCAGGTGAGCGATTCAGGGCCTCATGGCCCTCTTGTTTATTTGTGTCTACGCGTTTCGGTCTTACAAAGACCTTCGTCAGGACCCATATCAGGAAATATATGTTGTGATATCACATAAGAATCGCCTCGCCGAGGCGATTCTAATGAGATGCCACAACATAAATTTCAATCTAACCAGACCCAAGTGGCTGGGCTGAAGTCCCAAATCCCACCCCCTGGATCCGGGGCTGCTGTATATAGTGGGTGGGGTGTTCTTGGTCTGCTGGACTACAAAAATTGATCAGGCTTGTGTCACCTTTGCCAGAGTCTGACCCGCTATCCCGCTGTGTTAGAGGCAAGCATTCAGTCCACTGGGCTAAGTGCTCTCTACCAATGAAATACCTGGTATATTGACTCATTGGATACTCATTAGTATCAGTGCTTCAGCTAAGAAGAGGTAACAGGGACAATGTTGAGATAATTTTCCTTATTTCCTAATGAAAACATATGTTGTGACACCATATTAGAATTGTCAAACCGATTCATTAATGTATGTTTTTGTAGAGAAATACGTCATGTACTGAAAATTGAAATAATTATCCCTGCCCCCCCTTCTTACCATAGCATGAAGAACTTATGCTATGGTATCTCATTAGGACCAGCTCATTTACAGAATGGAAATGCATGTAGGATAGTTTTAGAACAGCCTTATGGAGTTTATTCTATAAGAAAAGGTCCCACAACACAACTGAACTGCAACACAAAAACCAACAAGGTGGTTGGGTGCCTAGCGCAGTCTCAGATCAGCCTGGGCATTTGCCCAGTCTGATCAGAGTCTTCGCTGTCAGCATTGAGGTAGCTTAGACCCTAAGCTAAGACCCTAAGCTACCCTTTAAGTGCTAAGCGAAGAGTCTGATTAGACTGGGCAGATGCCTAGGCTGATCTGAGTCTGTGCTTGGGGCACAACCTTTTTGTCGGTTTTCTCATGTTGCGGCTCATTTATGTTTTACAAAGCAATACAAAGAAGAAACTCTACCCTACTGTGCATCAAGGTAACCCTGAACAGACCGATATGCTCTTATATTATGTATCTAGAGGTCTGATCAGGGAGACTGGGTTGACATTGTTTGTTTCAGCCACTAATGCCTTTCGTCCCATAAAAAGGACATAGGCAAAAACTGCAGACCTTGATCAGATGCCATAAAATGTGGCATCAGATCAGGGTCTGCTCTATTTGCATTAGAAAAATGGGTATGTCTCCTGAGAATAAAATAAAAATGATAAAAAATGAACCAAACACCCTTTAATAGACAGCTAGACTCATAAGATATAGGGCCATTTTGTGAGAAAGCTGTTAGTGACAGACTAAACCTGATTTAATTTTTGGTTGGGCCCCATACTTAAGCTATTCAAATTTGATGTTTATTACTCTGTAAGATGTCTATTAAGGATTCTTGGGCCCATCAATTTTTCCAAAAGGCCCATGAAAATTCAAAAAGGCCCATCAAAATCTTGTTTTTTGCATGTAAATGAATGGTAGATGGGCATTTGGCCCATTTTTAGGGACCATCAATATTTTGGGCCAGGTGTATTCCTGTAAATTATAAGAAGTGACTTGTATCTTGCTATTTAGTTCAATTATGGTAATGCACTGCATGGTATGACTCATTAACATCTTAAAAAATTCTGGTATGCAGCATGTAATAAATCAATCGGTGAAGAAACAATGCAAGTGAATATGGGTCAACCACTAACAATTGACTTGTGAGCATACTAGATGTATCAGGCTTTAAAACGGTGGTTTTGCATCTCTAGAATAGCCCCTGATATCTAAATCAGTCTTAGAAATTTGTTATTGAGATGGGTTTCTCCTTCTAAAACAATCAGGCCCCGAGGTTATAAAACTTTTTTCATGCTCAACTGAGCTGAGCATGAAATTTTCTCTGCTGATAAATATGAAAATGCCAACATTAGTTGGCATTTTCATATTCATAAGCATAGATAATTTCATACCCAGCTCAACTGAGCAAGAAAACAGCTGTATTTATCAGTAATTTGCTGTTAATTAGCAGGTAAAATTTCATGCTCAACTCAGCTGAGCATGGAATTTAAAATGCCCATTAATATAAAAATACCAAGAAATTCAGCATTTTTCAGGCTCAGATAAGCCAAGAAGGCTATTTTTTCTGCTAAAAAATATTAAAATGCCAACAATTGTTGGCTTTTAAAAATTTATGAGCAGAAAAAATTTCATGCTCAGCTGAGTTGAGCATGAAAAAAGTTTTATAACCTAGGGGCCTGATCTGTGATCTGATCAGAACCTGAGTGCTTCACACGTGCAGTTATGAGAAATCTATACAAAGAAGAGTTGAGAATGGGCTCTTTTTCTGGCATTGTCCTCCTAACCACCTTTTTAAATGTGGATCAGCTTTAAAAGAAAGAATTTGCTCCTCTTGGACTTGCTTTTTGGGTGGGTTTCATGCCCAGGGAAGCAAACACGCATACAAGTTGTCTCCTTTTGTAAAAATGGTAGAAAAACATGGCAGTGTACTGTATGCTGTAATATGAAAACTGCATTCTGGCCCGAGGTTATAAAACTTTTTTCGTGCTCAACTCATCTGAGCATGAAATTTTACCTGCCGATAAATAGCAAATTACTGATAAGTACAGTTGTTTTCTTGCTCAGTTTAGCTGAGTATGAAATTTTCTCTGCTTATGAATATGAAAATGCCAACTAATGTTGGCATTTTCACATTTATCAGCAGAGAAAATTTCATGCTCAGCTGAGTTGAGCATGAAAAAAGTTATATAACCTCGGGGCCAGATCTGAAACTGCTTACTTGTATGTACCGTATTTCTTCGTTTATAAGATAGTAGTTTTTCTCTTCCAAAACAGCCTCAAAAGTCTTGATCCATCTTATTCGAAAGAGAAAAGAAAACATTTAATAGCTGAATTACATAGGACTGATTCACATATTTGATCCATGACACGACAAAACCAACAATGTGGTTGTGCGCCCAGCACAGACTCAGATCAGCCTGGGCCTCCGCCCAGTCTGATCAGAGTTCTTCGCTCCGCATGTAGGTAGGTTAGACCCTTAGCTACCCTTTAAGCGCGTAGCAAAAAGTCTGATCGGACTGGGCGGATGCCCAGGCTGATCTGAGTCTGCGCAGGGCGCACAATCACATTGTTGGTTTTGTCGTGTCGCGGCTCATTTGTGGTAATTTTGGAAGGATAAACTTCTGTCTTATGTCTTTATTAATGCGGTAAAAGTTTCAGTCTAATATCAGAACAACATGAAATGTCCAAGCTAAACATCCTTAATTTGTTGTGTAGAAACCTGTGGACAAAGTTTGTAGTGAGGTTATTGATATTAAAGCTATTTTTTGTCTGTTATTCTTCAGATCGGACAACAGCTGGTGTGACACCAACACTACGGCCACCAGGGCCGGGAGGTGAGTCAAGGTGGTTGAACTTCCAGTGAGGATGGGTTTTAATGCTAATTCTGGAGTAAATTTCTTATTTCTCCATAGAAACATATGTTATGACCCCTCATTACAATTGCCTCACTGAGGCAGTTCTAATGAGAGGTAACAACATATGTTTGGTTGTAAATGAACAGAAATTATGTTAGGTTATAAATTCACACATAAATTTTAGTAAAGATTTACAAGAAGACAAAAATGATGTTGGGGCCTATTCAGGGCTACAGAAATTTTGAAATTGAAATCGGTCCGGACAGCCGATGACGTCATTCGAATCCAAAATAGACACAAAAACTAATGACTACACTGTATATTCCACAATCCAAAATAGTCACGAAAACTACTGACTACACTGGAGCGCCGTTATAACGCGGATGTCATCGCTGAAGTAGCCATTTAGTCCACATGTTCTTACTTAATGTGAAAAATGCGCTTTAAGCGCAGAGACAGTCAGACCGAAAGTGAAAGTACACATGGCTGTACCAATTGGACATCCTCGCCGATCTTCATTTACGGGATTGGCCGAAGTATTATACTCGCAAAAGGGTACCTTCGGACGAAGAAAAAAAATATTTTTCTGCGCGAGAAATGACGTCGGCTAAAAAACAACCTGACCAGACTGCACATAATCAGGTCCGGTTTAAATTTTCTTTTTGCTAGTCAAATTCTTTCCTTATGCTATCTTTGAAAGTATGCAATAGTCAGTAACCTTACGTTGCACAGCCTTTTTCCGTGCATCGGCATGTGTACGTGTGTATTACGAGTTGTGCAAAACCTTCGCCGCTGGCCAATTTTGTGACACATGCTAATTATTGAAGATTTCTAAAATTGAGTCAGTGTTCACACCTTGGCTAGACAATCGACACTTTGTTGATCTGTGATAACTTTTAAAAGCAGTGCGTGATTATTTGATTAATAATATGACACATGGCTAAAATCCAGGTAATTATGTCATCATACATTGCAAATCGTGTTTTTTCGGACTGAAAAAAATGTGCCTTATGCCAACTGAATCGGTTTTTCGAACTCAAAATCGGTCCGGACCGACAAAAAATCGGATTTCTGTAGCCCTGGGCCTATTACCTTTGTAGCTTTGAAAAATAAAAAAGCGCACTAGAAAACACTTTTTTTGAAAAAATGTAAGGACAGTAACTGTTGCCAACAAGAGTGGGTGTGAACTGGAGTTTTAACTCCCACCATCAACTAGGTCATATGGAGACACGACCTTGGTTTAAAGTCTCATCCGAAAGACTGGAAAAGCGGGGGAATAGATCTTGCAATCCCTGTATTGGTAGTCCAGCATGTTATCCACTACACTATCGCTGCTCCTTGCCAACAAGAAGCCTCAATGATTAGAATAATCATGTTGGGCAAAAACTTATTTTCTAGAAGTAATTGATGAGTCTAGAAGGAATTGATGAGAGTCAGATTCAGGCTAGCCTCTGGATCATGGCGTTGCCGTTTTCATTCTTCCATCAGTCAAAAATAATTCATACTCTGTTGTAAGGGCTGCACATATAATTGTTCGCCATATCTTCAGCTTAGGAAAACATGTACTTCATTAGCTGCTCACACTTACTTGGAAACCAAAGCTTTAACTGTAGATGGGTTTATCTGGTCTTGTATTTTAAAGTCTAAATTTTGTATTTTCAGAGAATGTCCAAGTTGCCAAAGCCTCACAGACAACAGAATACGAGCGGTCTTTACAGATTGTCTTGGGAACAGTCTTTGGAGTGTTTGGATTCCTTGGAATTCTCATAGTGTTCACTCTGCTTTATCGGTTCTGTAAAACTCGCAGAAGAACTAGCAGATCAGGTACTTGTATAACCTATAAAGTGCCACGAAAGCAGAGGACTTAATATATAATTGCAGAATATCATAGTATATTAAGAGCAAACAGTGTAGATCCAGATGAGGCGGCTCACAATGAGCCGCCTCATCTGGATCTACATTGTTTGCAAATTCAACTATTTTCATTTCTGGCACTGCAAGGCTTAAGGTCAATAGATTTACCTTCAAGAAGATCAGGGGAGGTTACTGTATTCTGGAAGTATTTGTCTCCCTTCTCACAGGGGGGGGGGGGGGGGGGGCTACTCTGAATGGAAAGAAGAATATGCTCTCTGTAAACAGAAAAAAATTATCTGTTTAGGTGTATGGGTACCCCTCCATGATTTGCAGCTATTTTTGTCTTGTCTGCGACAGTAGAAGCAAGACATAGACATTGCTTTTCCTGCGGGAACTAGAAGGGCTAAAGTCATGAAACTTGGTTCATGTTTACACCTAGAAGAGGGAAGCTGAACACAATGATCACTAGTAGGTCATGACCTATATTTTATGATTCACTGACTAGCAAAATCTCTGGAAATATCAAGGCTAGACTCATGAAGCTTGGTTTACTGACTTTACAAATTTGCGTCAGATTTTCAGGTTAAGAATTTGCGTCAGATTTTCAGGTTAAGCTCTGTTTCTCAGGAGCTGAACAGAACAGAACAAAACTTTATTCAAAATCAATTCTCAGGCCATAAGCAGATGGCATAGGAGAAAAGTATAAATAATTTCCACAGTAAGACGTCTATAACACGAACACAACAATATCATACAAAACGCAGTATTGTTGTCATCATCCTGAGAAAAGGCGCCTTAGTTCGGATGTATAGAAAAAGTAAAATACCCGCCATTCCTATAGCCAGGTACATCTTAGGATGGGGGCTATGGCTCCTGTCAGTCTGCGATCAATACGCAGGCTGACCTGCCCCCCAGCCTCTCGTATAGAAGTTAGGAAGTAAGGTACACCTTTTCTTGGTGTGGTTCACATCTATCATTTTATTTAAGAACTGTAAGGGCTAGAGTCATGAAACTTGGTACATATTTACATCTAGAAGAGGGTAGCTTAACTCAACCAACACTGTTAGGTCAGTCTCCTGACCTTTATTTTTTGCTTCACTGACTTGACAAATCTACATCAAGTTTACTGTTATATCTCTGTTTTTCTAGACCTATGAGGGCAAGAGTATAGAAACTGGGTTCATACTTAAATCTTAATGCTACTATTGTTATTGGGACTTGACCTATATCTTTTTTCACTGACTTAACAAATTTGGGTTGAGTTTTCTGCTTAAACCCTTATTCTTCTAAATATTTAATTCATGTGACCCTTAAAAGGGTGTACCTCAGAAGCCATAACTTAATCAACTCTGACAATTTGGCTGATATTTTCACCCAGTTGCAACGAGGTGTGAGCCGCCATTTCTGGAAGTCACAAAGGTCACGTGACCTCTGTATTTGGAGGTATACGGAGGTCACATGATCAACCGACTAAGACACTCAAAAGAAAGAAAAAAAAAAACAGGGAAAAAAATGCAATTAGATGGATGACTTGCGATTTTAAGTCCTTTTTAACAGTATTTAAGTCATATCAGGACAATGGGTGGGTGATTATGAAAGGCTGTGTGCAATGGAACCCCATTCACGATTGAAAAGATTCCTGCGTACAGCGGGGCTTGAACCAGGGACCGCTAGATCAGCAGGCCAGTGCTTAACCTACAGAGCTACTGGGGCTCCTATTAGCATTTAGTGTATGCTTTGTAGGCAGAAAGTGATTGCTTGTCTGGAGCCCAGTGTTCTTGCTGAACACTTATCAGCTGAAAAAATTTAGATGGGTGAAGTCTAGTTTCGAAAAAATGAGGATCAACAAAGTAAGAGTGTCCTTTGAAAGCTGATAATTGAAAAAAATCACAAAATTTTGACATATTTTGGGTGTATATAAATCTTGAATACCAGTGATGTGAGAAAAAACTTGCTCTGTTAGAAATCTGATCCCCTCCTGCAAAGGGCAACCGCAACTAGTGCTGTGTACTTGATGTCTAGTGATTGACCTACCCTTTTATCCCTAATGGGATTTTCATCAAATCATACATAGCACAGACTGATCTGTGTCTTACCTGTTCTTGATCTATGTCTTACCTGTTTGTACAGGTGTCAGGTACCTTTTCACATAGTATGACACAGCTTTTCTTTGTTTTCAGGAAGTTCAGATCGGAATACAAGCTTACATAGATCTGTATCAGTTGGTAAGTCAGTGGTATCATAATCCTTCATAACTATACCAGCTCAATTCTCAGCAGTAGTATACAGCTGAGCGCTGTCAGTTTGAGATGTCTTGAAAGGACCTGGTATGATAAGGGTCGTTTTTTGGCCCCCATTCAAACTCACGTAAAATTGCATGGGTTCTGTTGCTTGTCATCTGAGTAAATGGGAACAAATGAAATAATATATTTTTTCTTCGTGAATCCTCAAAATAGCATAATTTCTGACAGGCCTGTCTTGTTAATTAATTTTAAAGAAAACTGCAAGAAAAAGCTTTTCCTTTCATGGAATAAGACAGTTACAACATTTAAGAGCACTTGCTAGTAGGCTTTTCGTGATATCCTAATGAGTATGACAGCTAATGGAAAAACTGAATGATTTTCTGTTAGGGAGAAGCAAAAAGAAAAGATTTTTTTTCAATTTTGACATAAAAAAGTTCTGGCGTTGATATTGCAAAGAGAGTTCCAAAGCAACACAATGGCCATTTATTCCTTTAAATTATTATCCCCCGACCGAAAGGTTCGGGGGATATAGCGATTTCGGTCGGGGGATAGGTTTGGGGGATATAGCGATGAGCCTGGCGTCCGTCCGTCCGTCCGTCTGTCCATCCGTCCGTAAACACTTTCTTGTCCGCTCTATATCTTGAATACCCTTTGGAATATTTTCATGATACTTCACAGTTATGTAGAACAGGTCATGACGATGTGTCGCGTACAAGAATGGTAACTCTTGCTATTGTACTTTTTGAATTATCTCCCCTTTGGTGATTTTTTGGCAGATTCGTGTCCGCTCTGTAACTTGAATACCCTTTGGAATATTTTCATGATACTTCACAGAAATGTAGAACAGGTCATGATGATGTGTCGCGAATAAGAATGACAACTCTTGCTTTCTTACTTTTTGAGTTATTTCCCCTTGATAGTTTTAGGTGTGATTTTTTGGCAGATTCGTGTCGGCTCTATAACTAGAATACCCTTTTGAATATTCTCATGATACTTCACAGATATGTAGAACAGGTCATGACGATGTGTCCCGAAAAAGAATGACAACTCTTGCTTTCTTACTTTTTGAGTTATTTCCCCTTGATCATTTTAGGTATGATTTCGTGTCCGCTCTATAACTTGAATACCTTTTGGAATATTTTCATGATACTTCACAGATATGTAGAACAGGTCATGACGATGTGTCGCGAATAAGAATGACAACTCCTGCTTTCTTACTTTTTGAGTTATTTCCCCTTGATTGTTTTAGGTCTGATTTCGTGTCCGCTCTATAACTTGAATACCTTTTGGAATATTTTCATGATCTTTCACAGATATGTAGAACAGGTCATGATGATGTGTCACGAATAAGAATGACAACTCTTGCTTTCTTACTTTTGGAGTTATTTCCCTTTGATGATTTTAGGTGTCCGCTCCATAGCTTGAATACCTTTTGAAATATTTTCATGATACTTCACAGATATGCAGAACAGGTCATGACAATTTGTCTCATACATGAATGATAACTCTTGCTTTTAGACTCAGTGAATTATTTCCCTTTGGTAGTTTGAGCTGCTGTTTGAGTCTCTGCTCCATAACGGTATACCCCTGGCCAGCTCCAGAATTTGAATAACCGTGTACCCCTTTTAGAATATGGATGATCATGCTGTGATATCTTATCAGTGTTCCTAACTCTCTCTTACCCCTCCACATTCCCGTGACCCCTCCCGCACCCCCCCCCCCCCCCCCCCAAAATTTTTTTTTTTCCAGATTTGGATTCTTTGTCCAAATTCACTTACTAGAGAGCTCAAAATTAGATTTGTAGGGCTTGTACTTTAGAAGTTATGCACACATTTTGAAAGTTGAATGTATCGTATGCTATACATTTGTGTATATGGTGGCTGTTTGAGATATTACCTCTTTTTAGCAGTCAAGCATACTGTTTTAGTCTGAGTGTTAGATAATCATGCATCTGTTAACAGTTAATTTCAATCAGAAGCATAAAAGAACGACAATATATTACTAATATGTGTTTTGAAGTGCACCCTTTTTACCAAGACCCATGGGGGTCTTCGGTCGGGGGATTTGCCATCTCCTCTGATGGCTATTTTTGTATTATTTTACAGATTTGGAGCAGAAACAAGTTCCAGCTGTGTTGCTGTTGTATTCCAATGACTGTGCAGCGCATCAGAAAGTCGTTGAGGCACTAGCAGGATTTCTCATCGAGACATGTAACTGTAATGTCCATATTGACATGTTTGAGGAACAAATAATTCATGACCGTGGATTAGATGATTGGTTGGTGGAAAAACTTCAGGAAGCTGAGTTTATTATTGTTGTTTGCTCGATCGGTGCTAGACTAAGATGTAGCAAGAAAAAAGTTCGCTTTAAATTTGATCCAAATAGAACGTTGCCGGATTACTTTGCTGTTGCTGTGGATTATGTTGCCGAAAAAATGAGAGTTGAGAGATCAAAAGATATGCCATTGACAACATTTATTTCTGTGTATATGGATTATTCCACCACTAGTGATATCCCACCTCAGTTAGAAATGGCATTTAAGTTTTGTTTAATGAAAGATATTAGTGCTTTGTTCTGCCATTTACATGGAATAAATGGGGAGCCAACCAAAGATGGTGTTCCAATTCTAGGCTTGTCAGAGGAAACTTACGATGTTTCCGAAATGGGAACTGAACTTCGCGTTGCAATAGAATCAGCCAAAGAATTTTTCCGTTGTAACCCTGGCTGGGTGGAAGAAACAATAGAGCAGGCTCCACTGCTGGGAAAATCAAAATTACGACACTTTAGGAAAAGCTCCTATGAGCCCTTATTAGGGCCACCCGAGAAGCATATCTTGCCATTCAAGGAGATAAAGCAGATGGACAAAAAAGAAAAATCATTCCATATGTTACCAAAGTTTACCAAAACAAAGCAGGACACACCAAATTCACTTCAGAACAAACAAAACTCTTGCCCATCGGCCCTAAATGACCATTTGGTGATTCCTACACCTACTTTACAGTCAATTAACTCACGGAGTTGTGAAAATTTTCAGACCTCAAATCCAAGATGTGATCTCTGTGGTCAAGACTGGCACCCTGTCCAAACAGCCAAATGCAAGGGAAATAACTCTAAACCACCTCAGGAAATTGAAATGGAGGAAATTGAGACAGGCAGTCAAAACAGCAGATCAAAAAGTAAATCTATGCCTACCATGAACCGACACAGTCTGTATAGTTCACAGACAGTTTTTCAAGCTGAAGTACACAAAGAATGGGATGATCAGGACGAGAAGTTGTCGCAGGCCGACTCACAAGATACGGCTTCTCATACCGACTCAGTCATTGATGACTTAGAAAGGGATATTCACTCTATTGTTAACCCAGTAAATATTGTCTGTGAAAATCTGTGTCATGGAGATGGCTTTTCTGATACAAAATCAGCAACGAAATTGTCCCCTATTCTCCAGAGCCTGTCAACGAACCTCACCCTGCCGACTGTGAGATTTTGTGATGAAACTGTTTTTAGCATGGAGATGGAACAGCTTTAGATAATAATGCTCTGCTGTAGAAAGAAATAGTATTTAATGATAGTTCCAAGATTATTTGTCATTTTTTGTAAGTACATATGTTGTGACCCGTCATTAGAACTGCCTTAAGGAGGCATTTCTAATGAGGGTCAAAATGTAGAGAAAAATAGGAAAATTATCCTAGAAAAGTCTTCAGATAACTTGCTCTTAGACAATGTAAATTGCTTAATATTCGCAGAATTTATTTTCGCTAACTGGCTTGCGAATGCAATATATTGTCAGTCTTTGACTGAGTGATAAACAAGTGGCAATTGCAAACCATGCCAATGTTTGACTTGTTGACAAGCAACTGGAAATACATCTGGGGAAAGGTAAAAATGTGAATATTCCAAAAATCTATACTGGCCTTTCAAGATGCCAAGGGAAAAAAAAAGATACCAAGATTCCAAAAACAAATGCATGTACCGTTACATAGTTTCTTTGTCTCAGCAGGAGGCTGTGTAGTTAACCTTTCATGAAATTCCATAATAAGAGCTAATTGGTTTTGTCAACAATGATATCTTATGACAACATCCAACTTCTAATTAGTAAACACCCATGTTTACAGCTAATATAAGTGCCTGGTGTATGTGTAAGATTGTGAAGGGTTTAAATTAAAATTTGAAAAGTAATATAGAAGTTCTACAATGGAAGAACCAGTTTATATATTTTTATTATTGCATGTAAAAACAAGAAAAACAGCTCTATTAATTACTTGAAACAGCCTAACATTACATGTTTTCTACTAAAATTGCTCTAAAATTTCAGACAAAATAAAAATGTTATGAAAAAGTCCAGTGGAGAAGTTTGGAATGTGTTACATATTTTCCTTTCAACTATAACTGCTTAGACGCAATATCAAGAGCTTGTCAATACAAACAATATAAAAGTAAATAGAAATAAGAACACAACACACAAATAAAGCTATTTATAGTAATCATCAGATTTTCTTTCACCGAAGTTTGATATTAAATATATTGCTGCACTGTTGAAAATATTATATGCAGATATATCTTTTTAGTTGGTTATACAACAATGTATATTGCTGTGTTATATATTAAGCTCTAATAGTGTTTACATGGGTGTGCAATAATGGCAGTTTGTAGATATATTCCATAATCTGAATGCAGATGATGGATAGATGACTTTGCTGTTTTACAACCTTTTCAACAGTATTTCAATTACATCGGGACAGTAATAAAGAGTCCTTTAAATTTGAACTGAATCAATCCTCTAGGGAGACTCGAACCCACAACCCCTTGATCCAAAGTCAGGAACCCCTACCAGATACTTCTCAGAATGCAGATATGCTGAGTTTGATGATACCTGTGTGATAGTTTCTGATAATTTTTCGAAAGAAATCGGTTTTGTTGTCACTGGAATGGCCTAGGCAAGGCGGTTATAATGGGAGCCACAAGGTTTAATTTGGTGAAATAAAAAATATTGCAGCATCATCCCCAGTGGTCTGTCACGAGCTCTGAGCTGTATTTCGAGAACAGATGGTTAAAATAGTAAAACATCGGAAAAATCAAAAAATTTGAACGTAAAATATAGTTCCATAATTCTCCTAAAAGTGGAACTTTTAGGTTTTTAAGTGCAGTAGTGAATCCAAAAGACACAGATGGAATGGGGAATGCTGTAGACCCAAATTATGCTGCTTTTAGGAGTAGTTTGATCTGGTCAGCAGTGATTGCTCAGACCTATCTGTTCTGATTCTTAAAATTTTTACAATATATCAATGACAAATACTGATGACTTATTAGATATGGTCTGCTATTGCTGAAAAAAGGAGCTTTCAGAGCTACAGATAAGAAGGGGTTACAAGGATAATTCAAAGATATTTTTTCTTATTTCTCAACAGAAACATACATTGTGTAGAGCTGCAACGATTCACCCAACGACCGATTCGATTCGATTTCGATTTCAGACACCTCGATTCGATTAATTCGATTCGATTCATGATGGATTTTATGCTACCTTAATTCATCATGTTTATCACTTTATTTTGTTATATTTACACTTCTATTTATCTTTGGGTGCATCTTTGAGCAAAGGTCTGAGGGGTGCAGCCAGTATACCCATAAATGACCTTGTTTCCCCAAATAGGTGTACCAGGAATCATCATCCCTGACATTTCAAACCCCATTGGCTGGGACTGACATTTACAAGTCCAGTTTCTTCCCCAAGACTATTAGAGATTGGAATGCCCTGGAAGATTCACTTATTTCTGCTGCTGAGTGTGCAGAGGATTCAGTTACTAAGTTTACTTCTCTTGTAAGGGCTAGGGACTAGCTTCTCTGATTCACAGGTCCTGGTGAATGATTGTCTTTGGACGTATCACCAGTAAACAATTCTGATTCTGATTCTGATTTGAGCACAGGTTTCTGCGAGTCATCGTTAGACGCCATTTTGATAACCCTACCGATAAGGAAACGAAACACCCGTATTGATTGGATGACCTAATTATTACTGACCAATCGTACGTTACGTTATAAACAGCGTTATAATATTAAGAGCGGGTCTAAAACACGGACTTCCGTTTTAATTGAGGGCCCATGCGGGGGATTTTGAATCAAATCGAAATTAGTGGAGTTGTTATCGGAATCGAATCGGCCCTTGTGAACCGGATTTTCGATGCATCGAAGTGAATCGTTGCACCTCTAACATTGTGACCCCTCATTAGAACCGTCTCGGCAAGACGGTTCTAATGATGGGTCACAACATATGTTTTCATGAAGAAATAAGGAAAATTATCCCTATTACCCCTTCTTATCTGGAGCACTGAGCTATTGAAATTGATCATGTAGAAGGCGCATCCTGGACAGAGCTCTAGATAAGAGGGAGTATCTGATGATAATTAAGGATAATTTTTCTTATTTCTCATCAAAACCATGTTGTGACCCCTCATCTGAACCGTCTCATCGAGACGGTTCAGATGAGGGGTCACAACATATATTTTTAGCTCGCCTGAACGAAAGTTCAGGAAGAGCTATTGTTGTCACCACGGCGTCAGCGTCCGCGTCCGCGTCGGCGTCCGGATTGGATGTTTTGGTTTAAGTTTTTTGAAGACCTATATCTCCTTAACCCATGGATGGATTCTTTTGATACTTGCACTGTAGTTAGATATTGGTCCAAAGTTTAACAGGGTACCACCCCCACCCTACTCTGTGACCTTGATGTCAAGGTCATGGACTTAGAATATTGGGAGTATTTTTTGACTGGATGTTTTGGTTAAAGTTTTATAAAGCCCAATATCTCCTTAACCCATGGATGGATTCCTTTGATACTTGCACTGTAGTAAGATATTGGTCCAAAGTTTTCCAAGGTACTACCCCCGCCCCCTCAGTGACCTTGATGTCAAGGCCATGGACTTAGAAAATTTTCTTTTTATTGATTGGATGTTTTGGTTAAAGTCTTTTAAAGACACATATCTCATGAACCCAGCGATGAATTCTTTTTAGCTCGCCTGAACGAAAGTTCAGGAAGAGCTATTGTTGTCACCACGGCGTCCGCGTCCGCGTCGGCGTCGGCGTCGGTGTCGGCGTCGGCGTCCGGATGGATGTTTTGGTTAAAGTTTTTTAAAGACCTATATCTCCCTAACCCATTGATGGATTCTTTTGATACTTGCACTGTAGTTAGATATTGGTCCAAAGTTTAACATGGTACCACCCCCACCCCACTCCTTGACCTTGATGTCAAGGTCATAGACTTAGAAAATTGGGAGTTTTTTGGGACTGGATGTTTTGGTTAAAGTTTTCTAAAGCCCAGTATCTCCTTAACCCATGGATGGATTCCTTTGATACTTGCACTGTAGTTAGATATTGGTCTAAAGTTTTCCAAGGTACTACCCCCACCCCCCTCAGTGACCTTGATGTCAAGGTCATGGACTTAGAAAATTGTCTTTTTATTGATTGGATGTTTTGGTTAAAGTTTTTTAATGACACATATCTCCTGAAACCATAGATGAATTCTTTTTATATTTGCACTGTAGTTAGATATTAGTCCAAAGTTTTACAGAGTACTACCCCAGCCCTGCTCGGTGACCTTGATGTCAAGGTCAGGGACTTAGGAAATTTGGTCTTTATTAAAGTTTTTTAATTGCGTACTGATTCATAATGCTTGGCAGAGATTTAGTTTACACTTGAACTGATGTTAGACACTTTTTTGAGTTTTTACAAAAGACTATATACTTACCCGACTGGATGACCTTGATGTCAAGGTCATGGACTTTGAGTTTTGTCATAAAGATTTTGATTAGTTTTATATTAATGAAGACATAATTTCACAGTGCCACAATGGACTCAGTTGATACTAATACTTGGACTGATGTTAGATAACGGTTAAAGGCTTTGATACATCCTAGCCCTGCCCTCCTCCCCCCTACCCCTTAGTTCTTTGACCTTAAGCTCATGGACTTTGAAATTTCATGTGGATTTTTTTTTTTTTAAGACATTTCTGAGATAGCTTTTGTTTATAAATTTGTTGTCATTATGGACATGCTTGCCGGAAGTTTTATACATAGCAGTCCACACCACCATAGCGACTGTGTGATGGGCAAGCACCTATTCAGGCGAGCTATGCTGTCAGGCGACAGCTCTTGTTATATTTGCACTTTAGTTAGATATTAGTCCAAAGTTTTACAGAGTACTACCCCAACCCTGCTCAGTGACCTTGATGTCAAGGTCAGGGACTTAGGAAATTTGGTCTTTATTAATGTTTTCTAATTGTATACTGATTCATAATTCAGAGATTTAGTGTACACTTTAACTGATGTTTGACACTTTTTTGAGTTTTTACAAAACACTATATACTTACCCCACTGGGTGACCTTGAAGTCAAGATCATCGACTTAGAATTTGTCTTTAAGATTTTGTCAAAGTTTTATATTTATGAAGACATAATTTCACAGTGCCACTATGGACTCAGTTGATACTAATACTTGGACTGATGTTAGATAATGGCTCAAGGTTTTGATACATCCTAGTCCCCCCCCCTCCCCCCAACCCCACCTATTATTACTTTGACCTCAAGCTCACAGACTTTGAAATTTCATGTGGATTTTTTTTTTTAATTTATTTTAAGACTTACTTCTGAGATAGCTTTTGTTTATAAATGTGTTGTCATTATGGACATGCTTGCCTGAAGTTTTATGCATAGCAGTCCACACCACCAAAGCGACTGTGTGATGGGCAAGCACCTATTCAGGCGAGCTATGCTGTCAGCCGACAGCTCTTGTTATGCAGAGTTTTTATCCCCCGCCGAAGGCGGAGGGATATAGGTTTCTCCATGTCCGTCCGTCCGTCCGTCTGTCCGTGCGTCCGGAGCCATAACTAAGTAACCACTGGACGGAAACTTAAAATAAGTATATATCTCGATAACCCGCTGATGCACGTCAAGTTTCATTGGACTGGCTTCAGTAATGCATGAGTTATTGCCCTTGAATTGTTTTAAAATCAATAAAATGAACCATAACTAAGTAACCACTGGACAGAATTTCATGAAACTTAAAATAAATATATAACACTATAATCCGCTGATGCATGTCACGTTTCATCAGACTGGCTTCAGGAATGCATGAATTATTGCCCTTGAATTGACTTAAAATCAGTAAAATGAGCCGTAACTAAGTAACCAATTACCAAAATTTCATGAAACTTAAACTTAATATGTATCACATAACTAAGTAACCACTGGACGGAATTTCATGAAACTTAAAATAAGTATATATCTCGATAACCCGCTGATGCACGTCAAGTTTCATTGGACTGGCTTCAGTAATGCATGAGTTATTGCCCTTGAATTGTTTTAAAATCAATAAAATGAACCATAACTAAGTAACCACTGGACAGAATTTCATGAAACTTAAAATAAATATATAAAACTATAATCCGCTGATGCATGTCACGTTTCATCAGACTGGCTTCAGGAATGCATGAATTATTGCCCTTGAATTGACTTAAAATCAGTAAAATGAGCCGTAACTAAGTAACCAATTACCAAAATTTCATGAAACTTAAACTTAAACTTAATATGTATCACCAAAAGGTGGTTATGCACATAAAGTATAATCAGAATGGCATCAGAAATTCATGAATTATTGCCCTTGAATTAATTTGAAATTGACACATTTAGCCACAACTAAGTAATCAGTGAAAAAAATTCTATGAAACTTTTACCAAATACCCATCACCATAACACATTTATGCATCTTACATTTTGTCGAAATCGCTTCAGTTAGCAATGAGTTATTGCCCTTGACTCGGATTAAAATCAACAAATTGTGTCATAACTAAGTAACCAATGAATGGAATTTCATCAAACTTAAAATAATTATGTATTCTCTTGACAGAGCAGTGCACATTAAGTTTGATTATAATTGCATCAGTTGTGCGTGATTTAATGCCCTTGAATTGATTTAAAATCTACAAATTAGCCGTAACTTAGATACTGGACTGAACAAAATTTCTTGAAACTGAATTAAAACTGTATCATTATAGTGAAGTGATATTGAGGCAAGTGTTTAAGAACAGCTTTAGCTTATGTCTTATGCCAGAGTAATAGTCCTTGATTTGATTTACAATCCTCAAGTTCAGTCCAGTGAACAAAATTATATGAAACTTTTAAGTAAACCATAATAAACGAGTCAGAGCCACTTCGGCGGGGGATATAAATTCACCGAATGTGCTTGTTGAAAATTATCTCTAATTATCACCAAATACTCCCTCTTATCTAGAGCTCTGAATATACAAATACCTAAAGGTGAACCGATACAAATTAAGGGGAAACAACTCTGTCATCTTCATTTTTGCCTCCCTTCTTTAGGAGTGTCAACTGCTAGAGGAAAGGGTTTGTTCCTTTAGGAGCAAATTCTTTTCTTTAAAGATTAGACTCCCCTGTTGGAAGGGTTTGTTGTCCATGGGAAGCAAACTTGTAGTCACAAAAGTTGTTTCTCTTCGTAAAAATGATGGAAAATCTTGGTGGTGTATCCACCATACACCACAAATCCATACGAGTTTACAAGTAGAATTATGCTGCCTGCTCTGAAGCTTTACTTATTACACATAAAAGAGACATTGTCTGTTTTCCACCGGCTCATTTATAAAAAAAAATGTTTCTGTTGGTTTATTAAATTACATTTACTTATTCAGCTATACTGGCATATAGCCATTAAAGTAGTTAATATATTATATGTGAAAAAGTTCAGCTTTAGTATTGTTATTATATGAAATCATACACTGCTATTTCTAGGCTATGAATTGTTTTGCGTTGATATACAGAATATACAAAGTTGTTGAATTTTGAAGCTTACACATTTAATAACTGGTTTGTTGTGTTTGTTAATTCTGAAAAAAAAGATTCTTTTGTTATCCTGGCTGCTGATAGTAAGGTGAACACATATACAGTCATTGGAAGCAGCACTGCTATTTTCATTTTAGCTTCCCTTTTCAATGTGGGAGCAACTCTGAAAGGATCTGAAAGGAAAACATTTGCTCCTCTAGGAACAAATTATTTCCTTTACTTATAAGGGTTTCATTGACCAGGGACACAAAAATTGTCTTATTTATGTCTCTTTGTAAAAATTAGTGGGGGGGGGGGGGGGGATTTTACAAAATTAGTGGGGGGGGGGGGGAGGGAGGGGGGAATGGAGGTGCACCTATACAAGGAAGGCGAATTTATTTTGGGCATAAATTTGCTTATTCCTTCTCTGGATTAATATTGGGGGTTTTATGTAATAGCTGTTATATATGTATTGCAAAAAATCTCATGAATCCTCGAGACCGTCATGAGATAAAAAAATTTCAGTCCTGCTTATATTCTTCCTAGTCAAAGATTAAGGTGGGGGCCTTATGATAATTCAATATATTTATTTCAGTCTCCATAAATTCGAAGGATCTTTGTTTTGATTGATAAGGTTTTCTGTATATCCCCATTAAATTTTTTTCCCAATTTACACTGGGAATTAACATTTGTGACTTCCTCATCACTTGCCTGGATGCACAAGCCCTTCCAAAAGTGTGTCATCTTTCAAAGGAAACAACAGAGAATTTCTTTTATTTAAGAGTTGACCCCCCTTGAGAAGGGATGCAAAAATGAAAATTGCAGAGTTGCTTCCCTTGCAAGTGTATCTATTCATCGTAAGATATTAGAAATTATCAAAAATGATTGTATCGGGACCTCTTATTAGACACCTTTATACTGTCGAAGTTAATGTTTTCATGAACTAGAACTGTTGTCAGATACGAATTTGTACTTACATGTATTTGAAAAAATTTTCCCTGCAAATTAATCACCAAAGATTGACAGTTCTAAGTGCATGTCAGCTAATTAGGTAAAGCATTGTGAGTTGTTCCATCATGTTTTGTCAGTTATTAAATAAGTGCATGTATATTGGTTCATACTTGCATGGCTGCAGATGTTAAAATAGATTTATTAGTTTGACATATTAGCTTACTGTGTGATATAGAATATATCATTATGACAAATATTATTTATATTATATTCTATTTGATAAAGCAAATATCAATGCAAACGTAAATATCATGGAAATTGATGATGAGCTGCATGGTGAGAAAGCCTGTCATAAAACATATGTAAGAGTAAACATTCCTAGCATGTGTACATGACTGTGCAGTCTGGTCAGGGCATATAGAGTTTGCTACAGGAAGCTATGAGGTTTGTTTATTCTCTGGACAAACTCCATTTGCTTGAGCACAGTCTGGTCTGGTACCAATACATAGTGGACAGGTTACACTGGGTGCAGTTGATATGCTGCACGTCTGAGAATTTATTGACATACACTTACATAAAATATATATGTTTTCTCCATATTCAACGTTTTCATACCTGGCCGTTTACGGAGTATGACAAAACCCGATTTTGCCAAATTTTGGCATTAGAATTTTTATGTACATGTATTTCTTATTTTTCCATACATTAGAATTGGCTTGTTGAGATGAGTATGATGAGATTTAATGGAGAAATTAGAAAAAAAAAAAAGAAAAAATTGTCACCAGGATTTTGTCTTGCGTATAGCTTGGAACTTTAATATCATAGCATAAACTTTTGTACAGTGATTCATACATGCATTGGGAAGATCAAATTTGTAGATATTGCAAAACTTTTGACACAAACATCATGTTCATACATAGCAAAGTAAGAGCACTTCTCTTTTGATGAATTAGAATCTCTTTTGAGGGTTACAGATTTTGGAGCAGTTGATGTTATTTGAAATTAAAACTCAGATGATTCACATGATAATTGCAGACAATTATGTATCAAAAAAGTTTCATTCCATCAGTTTCCCTGGGTCATTCTCAGGCAAGGCTGGAAATGAACAATGTCAGGGCCTTTGCAGTTGTATAATGCTTAAGGTGTATGGGAACACTGCCATTCTTCAAAGGGAAATAACTTTTGTAACTTCCTGTTTGCTTCCCTGGGTGACAGAACCCTCCAAACTGAAGCCTACTCTTAAAGGAAAGGATTTGCTGCTAGAGGAGCTAATCCTTCCCTTTAAGAGGTAACCACCTACTGAGAAGGGAGATAAGAAAGAAAATGACTTAAGTTCCTTCCCTGTACCCATTCTCTTTCATCTTTGTTAATTAGTGGTCATGAAATATTTGTAAAATTTTGAATTTTCTTGTCTCAGAATGGTTCTTTGGCTAGATAAGATTTGCCAATCGGAGCTTTTCCAAAAATTAAATTATGCAAATTCTTCCAATTTACGTATGTCAGGACCGCAGACAAGCCGAAATTTTTAAAGCTTGGCTGATATCAAGGATATGGAAGTCTCTTCTCACCAGTCCAAAAAGTTGCATTAACCTGCGAAAAGACATGTTTAAGATAAAATCATGGCAATAGGCTTGTTTCAGTGTACATGTGTATATCATAACACCAGTCTGTGAAATCCTGTTGAAAAATGGCATTATTTGACCAAAAATTCACTGCACCTTTGGTGGTTATGACGGTCAGTATCATATAACTTGAGCTCTGGGTAAGAGGATTGATAAGTCTGGGGCTATATCCAAGAATTTTCCATAAAAACCCGTACATTTTGACTCCTCATTAAAGCTGCCTCACTGAGGCAGTTGTAATGAGGGCAGTGCACCAGATAAGAAGGGGTAACAGGTAATTTAAGAATTTTCATATTTCTCAATATATATGTTGTGATCCTTCGTTAGAACCATCTCGCTAAGATGGTTTTTAATGTGGGGTCATAAGTTCACAACATATGTTTGAGTTGAGAAATAAGTAAAAATATCTCTGAATTATCCTTAACACTCCATCTTATCTGGAGTGCTGATGAGTCGTCATAATGTGTGTTTTTAAAGAGTAGTTACAATCCCTTAGCTACAGCTCTGTAAATATATAACTGCCATAAAAATTCTAAAAATTGGGATACCAAATATAATGACCATAACTGTCCTAAAAAGTGAGCAGTTTTGTCTTTCATTGCAGCAATATGTCTAACAAATGCAGGTGGTCCAGCAAACAGTGTAGACCCTGTTCAGACTGCTCCTCAAGGAGCAGTCTGATCTGGGTCTGCACTGTTTGCTCAGACTGGTTTGTCCCAATATTTAAAATTTTTATGGTACTCATTGATGTAATGCTCATTCTCAGATTATAGTCTCATAAATGGAATGTATTCTGCCCACATAAATGGCATATTTTATATGCAAAGACTACAAACCTATTTTCATGTGCTGTCCCAGTCCCTAATAAAATCTTAAAACAGTATGTTGAGTTGTATTTTCATAACCATGCATTTATAATGCTTGTCTTGCTGGATGGTTGATTTCTGGAGTCATTTTCTACTGTTTTTGTCTCGCCTGTGAAGCAGAGGCGAGACATGTATTGCTTTTCCAGTGTCAGCGTCTGCGTAAACTTTTGAGTTTTTGCATTTAGGTCATTTTCTCAGAAAGTATAAGGGCTAGAGCCATGAAACTTGGGTCATGCATACATCTGGAAGAGTAGAGCAAAAATGCATCAATGTTGAGTCTCAACCTACATTTTACGGTTCACTGACTTTGCAATGTTTTGTTGAGTTTTCACGTTTAGGTCTGTGTCAAGAACTATAAGGGCTAGAGCCATGAAACTTGGGTCATGCATACATCTGGAAGAGGAAAGCTCAAAGCCATCATCAATATTGAGTCTTGACCTACATTTTACGGTTCACTTGACTTTGCAATTTTTTTGTTGAGTTTTTAGCTCACCTGAGCACAAAGTGCTCAAGGTGAGCTATTGTGATCGAAATTTGTCCGTTGTCAGTCCGTCGTCAACAATTTCTTCAAATTACATCTTCTCCTAGACCAGTGGGCCGATTTCAAAATAATTTCACACAAATGTTTCTCTAATAGCCCTGTACCAAAATTGCTAAAATGGTTCCGCTCCACAGAGCTAAAAATAGAAAATCCTTTAAACAACATCTTCTCTCAAGCCAGTGGATGGATATCAAAATAATTTCACAGAAATGTTCGACTTATGGCCCTGAACAGAAATTGCTAAAACGGTTTGGCTCCACTGAACAAGATGTCCACCAGAGCTAAAAAAAGAAGTAAAACCAGAGCTAAAAATAGAAATAAATCTTTAAATGACCTAGAGGGCACAGTTTTGATCCAATCTTCATGAAACTTTGTCAGAATGATTATCTTCATGAAATCTAGGCCAAATATGAAACTAGGTCATGTCAGGTCAAAAACTAGGTTACCAGGTCAAATCTAAGTAAAATCTTGTGTACATTCTAGAGGGCACAGTTTTGATCCAATCTTCATGAAATTTTGTCAGAATGTTTATCTTTATAAAGTCTAGGCCAGATTTGAAGAAAGATTATGTCGGGTAAAAAACTAGGTCACTAGGTCAAATCTTGTGAACACTCTAGAGGTCACAGTTTTGATCCAATGTTCATGACACTTTGTCAGAATAATTATCTTTATAAAATTTAGGCAAAGTATGAAACTAGGTCGTGTCAGGTCAAAAACTAGTTCACCAGGTCAAATCTTAGTAAAACTTTGTGTACACTCTAGAAGGCACAGTTCTGATCCAATGTTCATGAAACTTTGTCAGAACGATTATCTTTATGAAATTTTCGGCCAAATATGAAACTAGGTCATGTCAGGTCAAATACTAGGTCACCAGGTCAAATCTTAGTAAAACCTTGTGTACACTCTAGAGGGCACAGTTTTGATCCAATGTTCATGAAACTTTGTCAGAACGATTATCAATCTTGAAATCTAGGCCAAATATGAAACAAGGTCATGTCAGTTCAAAATCTAGGTCACCAGGTCAAATCTTAGTAAAACCTTGTGTACACTCTAGAGGGCACAGTTTTGATCCAGTCTTCATGAAACTTTGTCAGAATGTGTATCTTCATGAAATCTAGGCCAAGTTTGTAACTGAATAATGTCAGATTTAAAATTAGGTCACAAGGTCAGATCTTCGAAAAACATTGTGTACACTCTAGAAGGCACAGTTTTGGTCCAATATTCATGAAACTTTATAAGAATTTTTATCTTCTTGAAATATAGTCCATTCTTTAAACTGGATCATGTTGTATTAAAAACTAGGTCACTAGGTCAAATCATAGAAAAAAAAACTTGCATACACAACAGAGGCTTCATTTTCCATTGCATCTTTGTGAAATTTTGTCACAATGTTTATCTCCATGAAAAGAGTTTGAAACAGGAGTATGTCAGGTCAATAAGAAGTTCACTAGGTCAGATCTTAGAAAAACATTGTGTACACTCTAGTGGGTACAGTTTTGATCAAATCTTCATGAAACTTTGTCAGAATAATAGATTGGAAAGTGCAGATTTGCTCCAATTGAATCATCATCAAATAGATGATCAATGTTATTTCATCATAACTCAGGTGAGCCATTTAGGTCCACCATGGACCTCTTCTTTTGTAAAGCTCTGCTTCTCAAGAAGTATAAGGGCTAGAGCCATGAAACTTGGGTCCTGCATACATTTGGGAGAGTAAAGTTCAAAGCTAACATCAATAGTGAGTCTTGACCTACTTTTTACGGTTCACTGAGTTTGTAATTTTATGTCAGTTTTTGCATTTAGCTCTGTTTCTTAGAACTTATAAGGGCTAGAGCCATTAAACTTGGGTCATGCATACATGGCCGAGTATAACTCAAAGCTTCCATCAAAAGTGCCTTGACCTACTTTTTACGGTTCACTGACTTCGTATTTTTTGTCAAATTGTGTGGTTAAGCTATGTTTCTCAAGAATTTTAAGGGCTAGAGCCATGAAACTTGGGTCATGCATACATCTGGAAGAGGAAAGCTCAATTCCAACATTGATACTGAGATTCACTAAATCTGCAATTTTTTATCAAGTTTTCGTGTTTAGCTCTATTTCTCAAAAGTAAGTGCTAGAGCCATGAAACATGGGTCATGCAAGGATCTGGAAGAGAAAAGCTCAAATTCACCACCAATGTTGCCAATAGACCAACATTTTAAGGTATTTCGACTTTGCAACATTTGCCTCAAGTTTCGCTTTTGTTTTTAGCTCACCTGGCCCGAAGGGCCATAGTGAGCTATTGTCATACCAATGCGTGCGGCGTCCGGCGTGCGTCGTGCGTAGTGCGTCGTGCGTCGTCACGGAATTTGTCCGTCAACACCTAAAAACAAATATTCAAACATCTTCTTCTGTAAAACTACTGGTCCCATGGTTCTCAAATTTCACATGGAGCATGACCTGACTCCAGGGTCTCAGAATTGTAAAATTGGGTCAGGTTGAAAATCCAAGATGGCCGCCATTACTAAAAATAGCAAAAACAACAAAATAAACTTCTTCTCCAGAACCACTGGGTATATTTGTCTGAATTTTGGCATGGAACATCAGTGAAACCTTGGTATTCAAAATTGTAAAAATGAAAAAAATCTGTAGCGGAGTTTTGTCACAGTGACCTACTTTCTGTTTACGTGTGTAATTTTGCTCAAATGCCAATGTCAAAAAATGACCTATTTAAACAACTTCAAACAACTTCTTCTCTAAAAACCACTGAGCCCATGGATCTCAAATTTCACATGGAGCATGACCAGACTGCAGGGTTTCAAAATTGTAAAATTGGGTCAGGTCAAGAATCCAAGATGGCTGCTGTTACTAAAAATAGTAAAAACAACAAAATCAACTTCTTCTCCAGAACCATTTGGTATATTTGGTTGAAAGTTTGCATGGAACATAAGTGGGACCTTGGTATAAAAAATTGTAAAAATAAAAAAAATCTATAGCGGAATTAGGTCACAGTGACCTACTTAGCGTTTACAAGGCCGATTTTGCTCAGTCAATATCTAAAGAAAATGCAACCAATTCTGACCAAATTTGGTCAGAATTGGTTCTTGAATGGAATTATTTCAATTTTGTGTCAGTTGACTATCCAAGATGACCACCATGGGGGCCGTTACTAAAAATAGCACAAACATAAAAATGACAATTACTCAAGAACCCTTGAATGGAATTGGACCAATTTTGTGTCAGAATGTTCCTTGCATGAAGCCGTTTCGATTAATTGCAATTTGGCATTCCAAGATGGCAGCCATCTGGTGTTACTAAAAATAGCACAAACATAAAAATGACAATTACTCAAGAACCCTTGAATGGAATTGGACCAATTTTGTGTCAGAATGTTCCTTGCATGAAGTCGTTTTGATTAATTGCAATTTGGCATCCAAGATGGCCGCCATCTGCCGTTACTAAAAATAGCACAAAACATGAAAATGAAAATATCTCAGTAACCGCTGAATGGATTTTGACGAAATTTGTGTCAAAATGATTCTTGCATTGAGATGTTTCAAAAATATCTAACTGTAGACCATTCATATTGGCCTCTGTTACTAAAAATAGAAAAATGTGAAAATTAGAAAATCTCAATGGAGTTCGATTCATTTTGTGTCAGAATGGTCCTTTCATTAAGCTTTTTCAATTTTTTGCATTTTGGCATTCCAAGATGGCCCCCATTTGCCGTTACTAAAAATAGCACAAAACATAAAAATGACAATATCTCACTAACCGCTGAATGGATTTTGACGAAATTTGTGTCAAAATGATTCTTGCATTGAGATGTTTCAAAAATATCTAACTGTAAGACCAGTCATATTGGCCTCTGTTACTAAAAATAGAAAAATGTGAGAATCAGAAAATCTCAATGGAATTGGACCAAATTTGTGTCAAAATGGTCCTTGCATGAAGGCTTTTCGATTTTTTGCATTTTAGCAATCCAAGATGGCCGCCATCTGCCATTACTAAAAATAGCACAAAACATGAAACTGGCAATATCTCAGTAACCCCTGAATGGATTTTGATGAAATTTGTGGCAAAATGATTCTTGCATTGAGATGTTTCAAAAGTAAATATATAAAGACCAGGCAAGTTGGCCTCTGTTACTAAAAGTAGCAAAATGTGAAAATGAGAAATTCTCAGTGGAATTGGACCAATTTTGTATCAGAATGGTTCCGTTGCACAATAGCCAGGTGAGCGATATCAGGCCCATTTGGGCCTCTTGTTTAGGAATGATAAAGGTTAGAGCCATGAATGTGGGATAGGCGTACATCTGGAACAGCGAAACTGACAACTGTCATTAATGTAGCATCTTGACATAATGTTAGGGTTCACTGACCATTCAAAATTTGCAATGTGTTTACTGATTTAGCTATGTTTTGTGACAAATCACCGGCAGGGAGACACCGCATTCCGCGGACTTCTTGTTTAGTAAGTTTGAAATTCATCTGTTAATCCCAGGGAATTATACAACCAATGGTGAAGACTAAAACCAGATCATGGGGTATGCTGATTTAAGTGCTTTAAGGTCAAGAATACGTAAATGGCGCATACATAGAATTTTTTTAAATTTTGCACAGGAGTGCATTTTCAATGTTACATCGAAATGTGCAATAAAAAAGATTGGTCACCGAGTTCGTTTAGTCGCTAGATCAAATTGAAAACGTGAAATTTTGAGGCCATTTCCATTGACAGCAATGGGAAAGCGATGAAAATACTCAGATTTTAAAACTTAGACGTACACAGCTTGTTTACCACTACATAGATTTTTTTGAAAAACTGATATTTTATGTCACAGCATCTGTCGATTAAAATGAGGTAAAGAAAGTCCTTGACTACCGAGGTCGTTTTTCAAGTAGCGCTTGATACGCAAGCATAGGTATGTATAAATTTTCGCCATTCTTTGAGGTCATTTATAAGCGACGTTGCAATAGTTTACGGGCGACGTTATAGGGCATGCTAAGACCGTTATGAGAATACGCAAAAATGGCGACTAATAGGGTTCTCATGATGAATGCTTTAGTGATAACAAAAATCAATAAAATTCGAAAAACTTCTAATTTAGTAATATGGTTACTGCAGTAGACACGAAATGAGCCGTGCAACGAAAAAGGAAAAGCCCTATGAGTAAACCCAAATTCCGCTTTAAAAACTGTGTTTCCCTAACATTGTAATACCAAATCACAAAATGCGCCGTGCCATGATAAAGTGGGTCCTTGGGGCATGTACGGTCAGCTGATCAGTCTGCGCATCCGCCCAAACTGACCAGAGCCTTTGTTGTCCTCTGGTACAATGATTCCGTGAGAAACAGCAAAGAGAGTTATCTAACTACGAGTATTTGTAGGCTGATCTGTGTGCATGTATACTATGCACAATAAATATAGCAATTTTTAGCTCACCTGAGCACGAAGTGCTCAAGGTGAGGTATTGTGATCGGTCTTTGTCCGTCGTCCGTTGTCCGGCGTCAACTTTTGTTTTAAACGACTTCTTCTCCAAAACTGCTGGACGGATTTCGAAATAATTTCACAGAAATGTTCCTTGAGGGACTCTCTACCAAAATTGCTCAAATGGTTCTGCTCCGCTGAACAATATGGCCGCCAGAGCTAAAAATAGAAAAACCTTTAAACGACTTCTCCTCCAAAACTGCTGGGCAGATTTTGAAATAATTTCACAGAAATGTTCCTAAGGAGACCCTCTACCAAAATTGCTCAAATGGTTTTGCTCCGCTGAACAATATGGCCGCCAGAGCTAAAAATAGAAAAACCTTTAAACGACTTCTCCTCCAAAACTGCTTGGCAGATTTTGAAATAATTTCACAGAAATGTTCCTTAGGAGACCCTCTACCAATATTGCTCAAACGGTTCTGCTCCGCTGAACAATATGGCCGCCAGAGCTAAAAATAGAAAAACCTTTAAACGACTTCGCCTCCAAAACTGCTGGGCAGATTTTGAAATAATTTCACAGAAATGTTCCTTAGGAGACTCTCTACCAAATTTGCTCAAACGGTTCCGCTCCGCTGAATAATATGGTCGCCAGAGCTAAAAATAGAAAAACCTTTAAACGACTTCACCTCCAAATCTGCTGGGCAGATTTTGAAATAATTTCACAGAAATGTTCCTTAGGAGACCCTCTACCAAAATTGCTCAAACGGTTCCGCTCCGCTGAACAATATGGCCGCCAGAGCTAAAAATAGAAAAAAGCTTTAAACATCATCATCTCTGAAACCAATGGCTCGATTTAAAAATAAAATCACAGAAATGTTTTACTCATGGCCCTGAACAAAAATTGCTAAAACGGTTCCGCTCCGCTGAACAAAATGGCCACCAGAGATAAAAATAGAAATAAATCTTAGAATGACACAGAGGGCACAGTTATGATCCAATCATCATGAAACTTTGTCAGAATGTTTATCTAAATGAAATCTAGACCATTTTTGAAACTGGGTCATGTGGGGTCAAAAACTAGGTCACTGGGTCAAATCTCAGAAAGACCTTGTGCACACTCTAGAGGGCACAGTTATGATCCAATCTTCATGAAACTTTGTCAGAATGTTTATTTATATAAAATCTAGGCCAAATTTGAATCTGAGTCTTGTGGGGTCAAAAACTAGGTCACTAGGTCAGATCTTAGAAAAACCTTGTGTACATTCTAGAGGGCACAGTTATGATCCAATCTACAAGAAGCCGGGCCGGGTAGCGCAATCGGTAGGGCACCTGACTTGTAAATCAGAGGTCCTGGGTTCGAATCCCGGTCTGGCCACATACTTTCGTTTCTCCTTCCGCTGATTCAAGAAGGGCAGTTGTCAGTTACTGGCGAAAGTATGTGCACTTAGTACTGGTTAACCGCTTAGGAGGTCTAAGCCGGCCCAGGAATAGTGTGGTTAGGTTAACTGACCGTCCCGACATGACCTTAGTTGTTTACCGTGGACGTTAAGCATCAAATCAACCAACCAACCAACCAAATCTACAAGAAACATTGTCAGAATGTTTATTTTCATGAAATCTATACCAGGTTTGAAACTGGGCCATGTCAGGTCAAAAACTAGGTCACTAGGTCAGTTCTTAGAAAAACAGCGTGAACGCTTTAGAGGGCACAGTTTTGTTCTAATCTTCATAAGACTTTGTCAGAATGTTTGTCTCCAACAAATCTGGACCAAAGGTGCAACTTGGTCATATTGGGTCAAAAAGTAGGTCACTAGGTTAAACCTTAGAAAAACATTGTGTACACTTTAGAGGGCACAGTTTTGATAACTTTGTCAGAATGTTCATATCCAAGAAATCTAGACCAGGTTTGAAACTGGGTCATGTGGGGTCAAAATCTAGGTCATTAGGTTAAATCTTATAAAAACCTTAGGTACATAATAAAGGGTTCATTTTCCATTTAATCTTTGTGATACTCTGTCTATCGGTCATATGGGTGTCTCTGAGGTTAAGTTCACAGGATACTCAGGTGAGCGATCCAGGGCCATCATGGCCCTCTTGTTTTGTATGTGTCAGATCCACCATATTAGGATTTTATTGTCAGTTTACTGCATAAAGATATTAAGGCCGATCATTGGAGATGGACTGGCAGGTAAAAGAATCAAGATTGCTCAATTGTAGCGTTTGAACTATCGTGACGTCAGTTTTTGTGACCATTGTATCTGACCAACATTTATGATTATGTACAAAAGCCACAACCATAATAAGGTGGCTGGTTTGCTGTTAAAATAAAGGAAAACGCTCCAAAACATTTGAATATACAACGAGTATGGGGTTTATAAAATTAAAAAATTTGACGTTTTTTCTTGTTTTTACGTTATCGTATTAAAAACGTGTTTCTAATCGGTATTTCTTGAATCCCTTTTCATTGTATGATTGTTTGGTAGCTACCAATATGATAATGTAAACAATTCAGAAAGAAAATTCTTCCCGGTTACTGAGCAGAAGTCAAAAGTCTCCGACTAACGTCATCATTTTCTCACAGTTACGTTATACTTCAATGAAGAAACTTCACAGTTAAATTAATCATGGTGTGACCTCTAATTTTAGCCTATTGTTTTTCTCGGGTTTTGATTCTGCATTGAACTGAAGCACCCGTGAATCATTGCACATTGGACCGAATTAACACGTTTTAATGTCAATAGCGCATGTTAAGATTCGTCAGTTGTTAAGCTTAACCATGTCTTTTACAAAATCAATAGCTTTGACAAGAAAACTGAGCATGTAAAGGTTGAGAAATACCGTACAAAAATCACATGCTTACCATTTTTATATTGCTTTTCAATGGGTGCGAATTTCGGCTAATGACCCCTTCCGCGCTTATCGCTTTTCCCCAATATCGTTTTTAAAGATGGCTTCTGTAATCCCATGGTATCTTAAGCCCCATATACGGTTCCTTTCAATTCAATTTAATTTCGCTCAATGTTGCACTTCAGTAATGAGAAAAAATGCAAAATATAACAAGAGGGCCATGAGGCCCTGAATCGCTCACCTGAACAATTGGCAAGGTGGCTTATACTTAGCATGTCTGAAATTGTCAAAATATGAGTTTTGGGTCAAAAGTCAAAGAATGACCATGACCACTTGTACTCATAAATCTTCATGTACTCATTAGACAACCATATATACCATTTTAGGCCAAAATCTCCAAAACTTTCCATGAAATCTTATGTTCTAGCATTTTCCCATATTTGACCATGCCGCAAAAAAGGTCAAGGTAAACCCAAGGTCACCATTTGAACAGTCTTGGCAGTACTCTAGTACTCCATGCTATTTACCAAGTTTCAGGGCCATAGGTGTATTGGTTCTGGGGAAGAAAAATATTAAAGATTTATCCCGTAAGTGGTAATGGCGGCCAAGTTGGTCATGTGACCTGGACCGTTTGAACAAATTTTCATTCAATCAACCCCTGGAGGCTCTATATGAAATGTGTTCACAATGGGCCCTTTGGCTTTTGAGGAAATGGTTGAAAATGTCAAAATATGAGCAATCTGGATCAAAGGTAAAAAAATGACTTTGACCTCTTGTACTCATAATTCTTCATGAACTCATTAAGACAACTGTATATACCAATTTTTTAGGTCAAAATCTTCAAAACTTTCCATGAAATCTTATGTTCTACCATTTTCCCATATTTGACCTTGCTGCAAAAGGTCAAGGTCAACACAAGGTCATAATTTGAACAATCTTGATAGTACTCAAGTACCCAATGCTACTTACAAAGTCTCAAGGCCATCGGTCAATTGGTTCTGGAGAAGAAGATTTTTAAAGGTATTTACCATATATGGGCGTGGCGGCCATGTTGGTCATGTGTCCAGGACCGTTAGAAAATATTTTCATTCCATCAACCCCTCTAGGCTCCATATGAAATTTGGTTTCAATTGGCCCAGTGGTTTTAGAGCAGATTGTTTGAAATTGTCAAAATTTGAGATTTCTGGGTCAAAGGTCAAAGAATGACCTTGACCTCTTGTACTCAAAAATCTTCATGTACTCATGAAGATGATTCTATGTACCAATTTTTAGGCCAAAATCTTCAAAACTTACCATGAAATCTCATGTTCTAGCATTTTCCCATATTTGACCTTGCCGTAAAAAAGGTCAAGGTCAACCCAGGGTCATAATTTGAACAATCTTGATAGTACTTGAGTACCCAATGCTACATACCGAGTTTCAAGGCCATCGGTCTACTGGTTCCGGAGAAGAAGATTTTTTCAGGTTTTTACCATATATGGGCGTGGTGGCCATGTTAGTCATGTGACCTGGACCATATGCACAAATTTTCATTCCCTCAACCCCTGGAGGATCTATATGAAATTTGGTTACAATTGGCCTAGTGGTTTTTGAGGAGATTGTTTGATATTGTCAAAATATGAGAGTTCTGGGTCAAAGGTCAAAGAATGACCTTGACCTCTTGTACTCATAAATCTTCATGTACTCATTAAGATGACTGTATGTACCAATTTTTAGGCCAAAATCTTCAACAGTTTCCAAGATATCTTATGTTGCAGCATTTTGCCATATAAAAGCATGAGTAAGCAAATTTGACCTTACCGTAAAAAAGGTCAAGGTCAACCCAAGGTCATAATTTGAACAATCTTGGTAGTACTCGTGTACCCGATGCTACATACCAAGTTTCAAGACCATCGACCTATTGGTTCTGGAGAAGAAGATTTTTTCAGGTTTTTACCATATATGGGCATGGCGGCCATGTTGGTCATGTGACCAGGACCGTTTGAACAACTTTTCGTTCCTAAGGTCCCAGGAGGCTTTATATGAAATTTGGTTACAATCGGCCCAGCGGTTTCAGAGGAGAAGTCGTTTGAAATTGTGGACGGACAGACGCCGGACGGACGGACGACGGAGCCTTACCATCCAATAAGCTCCCCCGGAGCCTCTGGCTCAGGTGAGCTAAAAATTTGCTAAATAAATGTTGCATAGTATATATTTACTGCCGGGTGTGCCTCATGGCAGTCCGATAACATAGACTTCTACGCCCTTTTGGACTGTATTTCAGTCATATCGAGATGATGGTAGGATCAAACTGAAAAGTTACAAGGCAAAACTCCAACGTCGTTGGAACACCTCTTGTATCCTTGTGGCCATAGGGGCGGTATGGGTAAGAGGCCCGCTGTATCTTTGGCAAAACCACACAACAAGTGGAAGAAATATTAATTCGTATTTGTGAAAGGATATGCATAGTTAAAATCGCAAAAAGGGCAATATAATAAATATAATAATCCGATCCCATAAAGCTCTAAAATCTGCTGGCACACATTTACTTGGTTTATTATTTCGGATATGCAATCCCACCAGCACCGCGGAAGAGTGATTAGAGACATTCGGTTATAACGCAGAAGGTTGTGGGTTCGAATCAGAGTTCGGTCAGCCAGCGACTGGAAAAGTCTCTTTGTCAAGCCGGCATTAAATGGGTCACTTTTTCGAATCTGGGAAGGATAACGCAGCGAAAGGAGAAGGGAGTGCTCCGCTTTTCATACTTTCATATGTGTGTCTGAAAAGTCCTGAGAGCCCTGAAAGTAGGAGGGAACATGTATTGCGGCCGACCTTAAATTGTTACAAACACGAAACACTTTGTCTGTCTGTCTGTGGTTCTCTCTCTCCCTCTCTCTCATTATTTTTGTAGGAATATATTTATGTTGATGAAATAACTTCATAAATACAGGAAAAGAAGAACACTGCAATATCAGCAGAGGGCTTGAATAAACAATGACTACAACTCCGTTTTTTCGATGTTTAACTCTTTTATTAAATGTCCGATGGGGGCCGCCATATTGAAAATAGCATTGACTAGGAAGTATTTTGTGACGTAATGTCCTTCGCGACGCACATAATTAATTGCGCCAGTCATTTACGTATTCTTGACCTTAAGAGTAGACCATTTTTAAACCAGGGAAGCTAACAGAAAGTCAGAAAAGCTCTTCCCCTTTGTGAGTGAACTCGGGTTTAACATCCCACCAACAACTAGGACATATGGAGACGGGACCTCCGTTTAAAGTCTCATCCAAAAGAGCGGAGAAGCAGGGGATCGATCTTGCGACCCCTGTATTGGTAGTCCAGCGGGTTATCCACCACACTACCACCACTCCTCTTCCCCTTTGTAACAAGAGGGCCATGAGGCCCTGAATCGCTCACCTGAACAATTGACAAAGTGGGTTTTTCTGCAACTGTCAAAATATGAGTCTTGGGTCAAAAGTCAAAGAATGACCATGACCACTTGTACTCATAAATCTTCATGTACTCATTAAGACAACCATATAATAAACCATTTTTCAGGCCAAAATCTTCAAAACTTTCCATGAAATCTTTCCCATAAAAGGTCAAGGTAAACCCAAGGTCATCATTTGAACAGTCTTGGTAGTACTAACTCTAGTACTACATGCTACTTACCAAGTTTCAAGGTCATAGGTGTACTGGTTCTGGAGAAGAAAAATATTAAAGGTTTATAGCATAAATGGGTATGGCGGCCATGTTGGTCTTGTGACCTGGACCATTTGAACAAATTTTTGTTCAATCAACCCCTCTGGCTCTATATGAAATGTGTTTACAATTCGGCTTTTGGCTTTAAAGGAAATGTCTGAAAATGTCAAAATATGAGAGATCTGGATCAAAGGTCAAAGAATGACCGACCTCTTGTACTCATAATTCTTTATGACCTCATTAAAACGATGGTACAATCCAACCTGTATTAAGCAAGCACCTAAGGGATTATCAAGATTATTAAGACAGGTGCTTGCTTAATACAGGTACATTTCAATGTAAGTGCATGTTTCGGGAACTGACTACATTCTTGCTTAAATACAGGTTGCTTGCTTAATTGAGGTGGCCACTAAGACAGGTTTTACTGTATATACCAATTTTTAGGCCAACATCTTCAAAACTTCCTATCAAATCTTATGTTCTAGCATTTTCCCATATTTGACTTTGCTGTAAAATGGTCAAGGTCAACCCAAGGACATCATTCTGTAAAATCTTGATAATACTGGAGTACCCAATGTTACATACCAAGTTTCAAGGCCATCGGTCAGTTATTCTGGAGAAGAATATTTTTATAGGTTTTTACCATATATGGGCATAGTGACCATGTTGGTCATGTGACCTGGACCATTTGAACAAATTTTCATTCCCTCAACCCCTGCAGACTCTATATGAAAAAATTAATTAAAATTGGCCCAGTGGTTTTTGAGGAGATTGTTTAAAATTGTCAAAATATGAAAGTTCTGGGTCAAAGGTCAAAGAATGACCTTGACCTCTTGTACTCACAAATCTTCATGTCTCTTTAAGATGGCTGTATATACAAATTTTTAGGCCTTAATCTTCAAAACTTTCCATGAAATCTTATGTTCTAGGATTTTCCCATATTTGACCTTGCCGTAAAAAAGGTCAAGGTCAACCCAAGGTCATAATTTGAACAATCTTGATAGTACTTGAGTGCTCAATGCTACATACCAAGTTTCAAGGCCATCGGTCAATCGGTTCTGGAGCAGAAGATTTTTTAAGGTTTTTACCATATATGGGCGTGGCGGCCATGTTGGTCATGTGACCCAACCCGTATGAATAAATTTTCGTTCCCTCAACCCCTGGAGGCTCTATATGAAATTTGGTTCCAATTGGCCCAGTGGCTTTTGAGGAGATTGTTTGAAATTGTCAAAATATGAGAGTTCTGGGTCAAAGGTCAAAGAATGACCTTGACCTTTTGTACTCATAATTCTTCATGTACTCATTAAGATGACTGTAGATATCAATTTTTAGCCCAAAATCTTCAACAGTTTCCAAGATATCTTATGTTCTTGTGTTTTGCCATATAAAAGCACAAGGGAGCAAATTTGACCTTGCCGTAAAAAAGATCAAGGTCAACCCAAGGTCATAATTTGAACAATCTAGGTAGTACTCGCACACCCAATGCTACATACCAAGTTTCAAGGCCATCGGCCTATTGGTTCTGGAGAAGAAGATTTTTTCAGGTTTTTACCATATATGGGCATGGCGGCCATGTTGGTCATGTGACCAAACCCGTATGAATAAATTTTCGTTCCCTCAGTCCCTGGAGGCTCTGTATGAAATTTGGTTCCAATTGGCCCAGTGGCTTTTGAGAAGATTGTTTGAAATTGTCAAAATATGAGAGTTCTGGGTCAAAGGTCAAAGAATGACCTTGACCTTTTGTACTCATAATTCTTCATGTACTCATTAAGATGACTATAGATATCAATTTTTAGCCCAAAATCTTCAACAGTTTCCAAGATATCTTATGTTCTTGTGTTTTGCCATATAAAAGCACAAGGGAGCAAATTTGACCTTGCCGTAAAAAAGGTCAAGGTCAACCCAAGGTCATAATTTGAACAATCTAGGTAGTACTCGCACACCCAATGCTACATACCAAGTTTCAAGGCCATCGGCCTATTGGTTCTGGAGAAGAAGATTTTTTCAGGTTTTTACCATATATGGGCATGGCGGCCATGTTGGTCATGTGACCAGGATCGTTTGAACAACTTTTCGTTCCTAAGTCCTCAGGAGGCTACATATGAAATTTGGTTACAATTGGCCCAGTGGTTTCAGAGGAGAAGTCGTTTGAAATTGTGGACGGACGACGGACGACGACGACGGACGCCGGAGCCTGCCTATCCTATAATCTCCCCCTGAGCCTTCGGCTCAGGTGAGCTAAAAATATGAAAAGCCTAGTTAGGCAAAGCTGGTAGTTCCATTTCTGGATTCTCAATCCTGACAATGCAAAAGAGCTGTATAGCTAAATCTAATGGGGAATCGGGACTCTCCAGAGCCAAGTTGTTCAAAACGAAGGACATTATTAGTAACATTACATTTTTAAACACAATGTATATAAAACTGCCGTAATTTTTTTTTTTTTTGCCAAAGAGTGTGAGGGGCTTTTACATTAAAACATCACCTCACATTTCTAAGCAAAAAAAAATAAAAAAAAATAGCACACTTGATTTTACGAGTACTAGTATTAATCCTTGACTTACAACTATGTTATGCTAAAGATGCTTTGAACAAGCAGACCAAAATGTTTTCTGAGCATACATAAATGGTCATAAAGCAGATAAACAAAATACCATCTTTCAAACATTATGTTTATTAAAAGTTGGCGCATCTAAAATACACAAAACAAAAACTTGTTTTAATGACAACATCTACCCATACCCCTATCAATATGTCTTAATATCTTGTGTAGTTGAAGTCAAGCTGAGCTTTTCCACTGAAATCTACCATCTAAAGTTCTGGGAATCATAGTCATAAAGCCTGTACCATAAAACTTTTTTTTTCAATTTAGAATGATCCCAAATATCTAAATCTGGTCTTATAAAATCCAGTTATGAGATTGGGGTTTTTCTTCTAAAACAATACAAAAATCTAGACCCATCTTTTAAAAAAGACTGGTTTAGATTTTGGGGATTGTTTTGGAAGGGAAAAGTTTGTCTTATAACCAAAGAAATATTTTAATTCAGAGCTTCTCAATTGGAAACAATTCTGTGATTATTTCAATTTCTCGATAAATGCATGTTGTGGCTCCTCAGAAGAACCACCTTGGTAAGGCAGGACTTGTTAGGCCACAAGACATTCTACTGAGAAACAGAATTGCCTGGTGTCGTGAAAAGGGGCTTTTAGCGATGTGGGTACCACAGAACTGAGTATTATTCCCCTTCACAAAACAGTACATTTAAATGGAAAAACTCCAGCTGTAGTATCTATGGCAATATCCACCCTTTGAGACGATGTTGAGAACTAGTGGAAAATTTGCAGCACTTTATTCACAAATATGCAAAAACTGATTTTTATGGTGCCAGAAATCTGGTTTCATTGCAATGACATATGACTCCTCTCTGTCAAGAAATTTATATCAGCCAACACAGGGCTAAGAGTTTGTAGCATGTGATGAAATGTGAATTGCGGAGCAAAACTAGGATCTATCATATTTCAATGGTATCTTGTCTCCAAATTCACCGACTTCCATGACCCCAACACTATTCCTCATGAATACTGTTTGGACATTTCAACATGTCTGTCCAGATTCAGGCCTCAAAAATCAGATTTCATTTCATTTCATATTCAGTTGTAACACGTAACGTCAATAAATCTTAGAACAGACTTTAAATAACACTTGGCCCTTTACAACACAGTGAAAGACTTACATGCTGTGCTGACTATCCCACCAGACCTACATGAATGCTGAACCACAGATATACAAAAAATCTGATTTTAAAACCTTTTTATTTCTCCATACCCAGCAGGCACATGACGTCGAAATGATGTCGTACTGATGTCATATGCCCGCTGGGTAAAAACATGAAGAATCTCATAATCCCACATAAATTGATAATAGATTCTAAAACATGTTTTATAGACAAATTCGATTTCACTCTCACACTTTTAGCCTACCTGGGGTGATGCCAATCAGCTGTCAGGAACAGGGTTTATGATGAGCAAGTAAAATATTTCAAACATCTATATATACATATGAATAAATATATCTGTGCAAATCTATATTTACAATTCAATTTCTAACACTGTAGCACAATACAAACATATATGATTTTAAATTTGTCTACCTTTAAACATGATTTGGTTTATTACAACTATGTTTCCATTCTCTACTATGCAACGGTCCTCATTTATCATAAGTATTCAGACAAAACAACTAAAAAAGAACAGTCTCAACAAGGTATGCATTTTATGCCAACATCATAATAAAGCATTCCCTTATAGACAAGTGGATCTATTAAGTTCAAAGTCAAGAGACTTTAGACTGAAAATTACTGTGTCTCTTATATTTATGGTAAATAAGGCCCGCTACTAATAATAGCTGTTACATACATCAATTGATGCAAATAAATGAATGATTATTGTGACAAATTAGAATGAACACAAGTGTCATGTCGCAACATATATTTCTCTAAATAGTTCTCGACATTTTAGCCTCTTTATAACAAAATTTATTTTCTTCAAGTATTTCACAGCTCCAGTTCAAAAGATAATATTTTTTTTCTCCATGCAAACATTTGTAGTGGCATAGAACTTTCACTAGACTGAGATACACATGTATGCTTCAAAACTCTCTCCGGCAGAACTCCAGATAAGGTTGGGTTTTGAAAATAATTATGAGATTTTTTTTCTTTCTCAGTAAAAACATATGTCCTGACCCCTCATCAAAACTGCCTCAGCAAGACTTTCCTGATGAGGGGTCACAACTGATGGTTTTATGGAGAAATGTGGAAAATTATCCCTCAACTATCCCGGTTACCCATCTTATCTAAGGCACTGCCCTGACAATGAATATATTGCTTCTAGATTTAACTTCATAAACCCTGTCTCTGTGAGCCTTAAAATGAGTATGAACATTATGAACTGTTTTATAATGAGGTGGGAAAAACCAAAGTCTGGTCATACACAGCTGTTCAATTCTTTCACACAGTCCAAGCAGCCTCCCTTGAACAAGTTTAAAAGAGAAGTGTGCTCATTCCTCCCATTTCACTCTGTTCTTTAACGAAGATCTCAAAATATTGATAGATAATTGTCACAGCTAACAAGATACCAGTTCCACTACCAATTGCACCTGAAAATGAGAAATAGCAGTGATTAAAATGAGAGAACTTTGTGGAACCAGTTAGCACTCGAAAAAACAGCCAGATCATTTTCTCGGAATAAGCAGGCTTCCCCATTTCATCTTATTTTTTTTTTTCAAATTGACAGATTGATGATATGAGCAGGGAAAATTGATAAGGATGCACAGATGTACAGACTGAACTGAGTCTTCCCTTTTCCCAACTCACCTAATGTGTACTCTAAACTCAAATGTACAACAGACTGTAATTATCTACCTATAAAATTGTAAAACCTTATAAAATCACCAGAAACTAAATTTTCAGATTCTAAAACTGATTTCTGGGGCTATGGAAAAATAGTGGTAAGTTTTCAGTTCATTTGTGAACTTTACATAACATTTATAGAAGTTTGTTTGACCCTACACAAGGCAAAACAAATCTTATGCTTAAAGCATCTTACACAAAGCTTAAGCTCACATAGCAGAAACTGTGTTTGTCAAATTCTACAAGGCTTGACAATAAGTGATTTGTGATCACAATAAGTGATTTGTGCTCAATTGTGTCTAGAAATGCAATGTTATGTAGCGGGTAAATTGGGGTTTAACAGCCCTTTGAGACGGTATTTCATTCTGCATTGAGCCATCTCCAATACAGATGGAAATAAAATAGGAAGATATGACAGACATGAGAAAAAAACAGCCCCACCAGCATTTAATGCAAGTGCAGTTTGCAGTTGCCCACTTTAAGAAGGTTCAACTTCAGAACATCTTCACCCATTCCTACACCCCCTGACTGGAAATGCCAATTCTTGAGGTTTTTGGGCAAATAATTAGTACTATCTGGCCAGACTATGTGTTACTTTGACAGAAGCTAAACTTAACATACCCATGAAGTCTGCCATCACTGACAATGCTCCGATACAGAGACCACCAAAGGCGGCTGCTGTTGGGATATATCTATTTAATTCTTTAATCATGGACGTCTCTCTGTGACCTCTCATCACCATCTGCTGGTCTTTCAATTGCTTAGCAACCTGAAACAAAAACAAAGCCATGGTTTATGCTTGAAATACAGTCAACCCTCTTTACAACGGCACTATTTTTACCACAGCAAAATTCTTTTAATTGACATTTTGACAGTCATGGAAAGGCAATTTTGTTCAAAATATGTATTCTTTTGACAGCAAATGCAGTTGACATCAGAATGTTTGGAAACAAATTCTGTCATTGTAAAGAGGATCTGCTGTAATATTACAACACCTGAGAAACTAAGACAGTGCCTTTTTCCAGTTAATAAAATAAACTTTTTACAGAGATTTTGACATTTCTCAAGGAAATTATTAACATATATAGCAAATGAGCCAAACGTCATCTGGACTACAAAAAACATTTGCAGAAACAATCACGTGTGATTAAGAGCTGTGGACTCAAATAATGATATTACTGCACTTAATTGCCCTGCAATGATGTTACCAATAACAGATGAGAAACAGATAGTAGCCCTGACTAGATGCAAATATTATCCAAGACCACACTGCATTGATGCTCCTTGACGGAACCCAAACTAAGAAGTTTAGACTGATAAAAGGATCAAGGTTAAAAGGTACATTTTCCGGTAAAGCAGCCCATTGTTTTTTTTCTGCCATCCTTCTCATTAGGGGTCAACTTTTCAAGGGAAGAATTTGCTCTCTCAGGAGCGAGTTTTTTTTCCTTTCAGAAGATCCTTTTTTGAAAGGGTTTTGCCCTTCAAAGAAGCAAAAAGGAAATCAAAGTTGTTTCCCTTTCTAAAATGGGCAAAAGGAGGAGGAGGTGTATCCATCCACCTCGGTACGGCATGAAACTTACATCTTTAGCACTAGATCCTGACACTTCTATCCAGGTCTTTGAGAAGAAAGCACAGGATCCTAACATAAAGATGATATAAAGAACTGCATGAATAGGATCCTCGGCTACATGACCTAACGTCTCTGGTGGAGAGAGATAGTAACATAATCCTCCAACAGGGTAAGACCTGGCTGGTCCACCACCACTCACATCCTGGAGAAAGAAAACAGAAATATGTATAACATGTATTCTAATGCACTTACGAATATAACGCGACGTCTGATTGGATAACATCAAAAATTTACGACAGTATATTCTGCCATATACTGTCGCAAACCCGACGTCATTAAGTAATGTCTTGGTTTAATGTTGCTGACAGCGCTTGAAATGGGTGCAAACTAGTACATTATGAAAGGTGAAAATGTAGAAAAGTGCATAAGAATGGGGATAACTGTCTTGCAAATTGTCATTTGGGGAGGTAAATCATTGGTTTTATGGTCGCAGATTGCGTTTTACGGCTCCGCTGGGAAGCGTCGCCGTAAAACGCAATCTGCAACCATAAAACCGATGATTTACCTCCCCAAATGGCAATTTTCAAGACAGTTATCCCCTAAATTAAAATACAGAGCTCCAGATATGATGGGGTTTTGAGGATACTTCAGGGATAATTTTTCTTAATGCTCAACAAAAACATATCTTGTAACCCCTCATTAGAACTGTCTTGGCCAGATAGATGTGTCGCAACCAAAGATTTTATGGAGAAATATGATAGTTGTCCGTAAATTACCCGTTACTCCTTCTTATCTGAAGCACAGCAATTATGACAAAGTCTGTATCAGAAACAATTCTCACTGGTGCTAACTGGCAAACAATGTGAATTCATTTCGTGTATGCACTCATCCTATAAAACAAATGTAAATGTCATGTAAATCTCCAATGGGCTTGGCCATGTTTATACACTGAAAATACTGCTTTATATAGGTCATGTGCAAAAAGTTAAGACTTTGAGGAGTCTGTTTATCTCCTTGTTCTGTGATTTCACAGTTTACTGGATAATCTTCACAATCCAAAGGTTGCTGATATGCAAAGGGAAGACTCATAACAACAGCAAAGATGCACAAGCTGACAGAAGCCTTGTTGTGGCAGGGTTCACAAAAATTATAACCAACAGCATGTCAAGTAGAATATACTTACTGCCCACACTCCTAAGAGATTAATCAAGAAGTTCCCATGAAATTTGGTGGCTAACATCTGAAACACAAAGATACAATATGAGGCTGAGAAAAACTATGACAAGGAATTATTTCACAAACCCCAGACCAATTTTTACTTGACCCAGAGCTACAGCAAAGACAGATCATTTTATGAATTGCAGGAACATATGTGACCCTTCCTTAGAATGGCCTCAAAGAGGCCATTCTAAGGAAGGATCACAGCTTATGTTTTCACTGAAAGCTAACAAAATTTTTCCACAATCACCTTACCTACACCTTTAATATCTGTTAAACTGTAAAATCCTGCTACATTATAAAGCTATGCCACTCATCCCCCATACTTGCCAATCACTAATTACCCAACCAACAGTTGAGACTGTTTATTAATTCTAGGTCTGTTTATTAATTCTAGGTCCATTTTTTTTGTAATTTTTGAGGATTTGTTAACTATGAATATTATACTCTGTTTACACAGTCCATGCAAAACTACTTCACTCTTATGATTAAATACTAAAACACTCATACCCACTTTAGGGTTACTCCATGAAAAAATCGCCCATCTTTAGCAGCCACCTTTGAACCAAACAGTGGTTGTGTAAATGAACCTGTATTAAGTGGTCACTTGCTTTAGCAACCGATGACTTATTAACTTAAAAAGATAATTTTCTATCACCTACCTGTGAAATGACATAAAGATTTGATACTAGTGCACTCTGAAGAATGATGGGTATGTTTGATGTGTAGAATAATTTGATTGGATAAGAGCTGTACTGGCCACGGTAACGAGCTGATTTGATTGGCAGGTCCACACGGAATCCCTGTAAGGAGAAGACAGTACATCAAAGATTGGAAGAAGTTTAGAGATCACTAACTCAGAGATTATTATTTATCTATTATAATAATATAACTTTTGCAGAGCCTTGGAAAGGCCATTCATATGAACTCTTTCCAATATTATGATGGTCTACAATTTTGGGATATCTGAAACTTTACCATAAATAAACTGAAGCATCAATAAAATATTTGCTTTTCAAAAAGAAATATAATGCTATTCTATTTCTACTCTATCCCATAGCCTGGAAAGGTTATTGGGGCATCTCAGACGAACTACATAAACTTGTTTATATGATAAGTATTTGCTTTGCACCGCACTAAGAATAAAGTCTACAGAAGCTCTTAGCATTTTCTTATATACTAATTTGTATGTAATCTCCGACCTGTTTGCTTACTGCAGCTCTTGTGTAAATCTACACACCATACCTGGAAGTATATTACCACTCCAAAGACAAATACAGTGGCAAGTAAATTCATCAAGTTGGGTAAATTCTGTCTATAGAAAGCTTCTCGTAGACCTCGGACTTTGTCTTGTTTCGTTGCTAATAGGTGGAACAGGGCAATAATAGCTCCTTCAAACTCAGTACCTGAAATGTAGGGTGGTAAATTTTGAAATCACAAAACAATATTTTCATGCATTTTATTACTTTATGTCCAAGAAGATGTAAGGGTTCATAACATACAGATGAACTGCAATGGCTCGAACCTGTTAACCCTGCCTGACTAGAACTCTTACTTGGTCCATGGAGGTCACTTTATAAAGAAACTAACCCTGGACCCTAACACTACTCTTGGCCAGAACTAAATTTCATGGTCCCAAGCTTGTTTGAGTCAATGAACTGCTGCTGTAGTTGCAAACAGTAGTCTTATCCCATGATATGTAGTCATGTATATTGTCCTACAATGGACTTTCTGCTTGTTCCTAGGGACCAGAAGTAAGGTTCATTTTGGTTTTAACAATATTTAGTTGTATAAACTTGTGAGAATGATACATACATAGGATAGGTGACTAGGATCTGAATGAAAGAACACTGCTCGTAAGTTGGTTTTCTTCAGCCTGCTTCACAATGCAGCTACAGCTTTTCTTGCTACACAACACATACAGATAGACCTTCCATTTAATCAAAACTGTCTTTAAAATTCCCAATTTGATATTTTTGGTTGAAATGATTTTTTTGTTTAAATAATATTTTATTAACTATAAATTACATACATATACTACAATACAATTTCGTAACAGGATCTTACATAAGCAAAATGCTTTAATACGGTCAAATCTTGTTACTTATGAAATTTGATATTTTTGTCTGTGAATTATTAAAGTAGCAAACTTACCTCTACCAGTATTGACTGTAGCAGGACTGAAAGCCTTCCAGACTATAGTTTCACAAATATTTGTGGCTATAAATAGTGAAATACCAGAGCCGAGACCATAGCCCTTCTGTAACAACTCGTCTAATAGTAATACTATTAAACCAGCCACAAACAACTGAAAGAATAACAGTTATAATTGAGATTCTGTAAAATCTGACTTTTTAAGGTGAATGGGTAAACTATTAGTGGAAGCAAATCTACCATTTTCCTTTTTGCCTCCCATCTAACCTTAAGGGTAGACCTGTTTTGGATTAGTTGTGTCCTGCTGGGAAGCAAACAGAAAGTCACAATTTGTTCCTCTTTGTAAAAATGAAAGAAAACCAGGGACCTTTCATCAGATAATCTATGAACAGGATGAGCAAAACTAAAATTAGTGGGCATTTCTCTACTTACAACAGAGTTCTAGAGAAGAGTATTTGATGATAACTGAGGGATATTTTTTCTTATTTCTCACTTGAACCATATGCTGTGACCCCTCATCTGAACAGCTGAGGTGTCACAACATATGTTTCTATGCAGAATTAACAAAAATTATTCTTATTAACAAATACTCACGCTTATCTAGAGCTCTGACATCTTACAATTTAGACTTCTTTACACAACACACATGCCTGTTCTTAAGTTTTGACTGTCATTTATCATACTTGAACATATGGCTAATAGAAGGTTACAATAACCCCTGGTGACCCTTGTAGTATTATTTTACAAACTTATAGGCATCTGCTTCATTACTAGCACTGAAAGCTCCAAAAATGAAAATAGCTGAATTCATGAACATGGTAAAATAGTTGCATTTGCAAAGATGAGATGGCTCATCATTATCCGCCTCATGTGGATCTACATTGCTTGCCCTTTAATCTTTGACTTCTCAATATGAGATAGCTTGAACCAAACATCTTTTCTTTAAACTTTGCTTATGTAAATTTTATTGTTTGCTTTCTTGGCATTTTATGAGGTAAATTCACATCTTTTTAAATGCTGTTTGAAACGCCTCATAACAAAACCAACGAAGTGGCATGTGCGCTCAGCAAACTCAGATCAGCCTGGGCATCTGCCCAGTCTCATCAGAGCTTTCACTGTTGGCATGGAGCTAGCTTAGACCCTTAGCTACCCTTTAAGTGCAGAGTGAAGACTCTATCAGACTGGGTGATGCCCAGGCTGATTTGAGTTTGCATGCTTTGCGGTTTTGTAGTGTCCAATCTCATTTCATTTCAGCTCCTGTTATCATATTACTAACAACTTCTGAAGGAAGACCATCTGGAACACATCAAAGAAATGAAAATAGCAAACTCATTTAAATTGAGTCTTTTCATGTACAAAGTCAACGGAATTCACACTACCCACCTGAATAATAATGAGAAGACATATACCCAACCCTAGATCAGCTGGGTCACCATACATGCCTGTCATCACATATACTATTGCTTGACCTATAGTGATCACCATACCAAATACTGAAGAGAGAAAAACAAAAATTTTTAATATACTTCTGAGCTCTAGTAGAGAGGGGGTATTTATGACAATTACAAGATAAGTTTGAGCCGTGTCACACAGAAATGAGCCACAACACTACAAAACCAACAAAGTGGCATGTGTGCCCAAGACATTTGCAAACAGTTTTGAATCCCTGCAGTCTAGCTCCAGCATGCAGCCTTCTTAGGACCCATTTTAGCTGTGTGAATAGTAATCAGACAACACATATGCATGGGCTGCTGGTATATACTGTGTCATGTTGCAGAATCTGCAGACAACTTTCTTCATTTTCTACAAAATCTTATTTTGCCACCTGATGGAGTCCTAACAGTGAGTCACAGTGTATGTTCTTGTGGCGAAAATGTCTCTAGTACCAGTGCTCCATGTGTATTATCAATAACAAATGTGACACACAGATGCTTATGTCTATAGAGCAAGGACAGTTTTCTTTTTACTACAGAATTTCATTCACTCAAAGTGGTGGATTCAAAAATTATTCATTACAGTACTCAAGCTACAGCTATCACAATGCTATTCTTCTTAGTTTACCTACCAGTACTAAACCCAGACAACTGAGTCCGATTGTACAAAACTAACAACATCATTAGTTAACATTTCGTTAATAGTTCAAATGTTAATATCTCAAATATGCCAATATTTTTGTTGATAAAAATTTGAGAAGCTTTTCACATTTTTTCAACAAAACAAATCAGTGCATTTGATTATGAAGTTGTAAAACACTTGACGAGTTGACCTCTTAACGAGACTGTTAGGCTATCAATTCTTTAAACAAGTGAGCCCGGATCTACTTACATTTCTGAGCACCATTGAAGAGAGCTCTGTCTTTAGGGGTGTCACCAACTTCAATAATTTTAGCTCCAGCTAGCAGCTGCATAATGAGACCTGATGTGACTATTGGAGATATACCCAACTCCATAAGGGTTCCTGAAACATACATAGAATGGTTGGAGACGCATCACCTTTTTTCTACTTGTAGGCCTATAGGCAACACCTAGCAAATCCTGCCTGGAACAGGTTAAAATTTGCTGGGCAAGTAACACTTTTTCATACTTCCCAATAACCATGCATTAGTTATATAGGGAATACTAATGTATTTCAGCTTTTCCATGAAGACAAGACGTAGATCCAATTTTTATTTGTCAGGCTCTGCAGCAGATTGGTATTTTCGAATGTGCTAAGAAACAGAAAAACATATATTGCCTGAATATAAACAACCTGAATATGCACAAAACATCTTTAAGGTCATACCTAGTACCCTATATTCCTATATAAGTATTCTTGCTTTCATATATACTATTGGCCTATTAAAAAATTAAAAAGATTGTCTCAAATAAAAGGTAAACTGATGATTGTTCTTGCTTATGTTCTAATCTCGCATGTGTTACACGGGACGAATATCTTATAGTGGGTATGCAGGTGATAAATGAATGAGTTTTACAGCCCTTCCAACAGTATTTCAGTCACATCAAGTTGATGGAAGGGTGGTAATGACAGGCTGTGTGAAATGGAACTTTGTTAATACTTGAAAACATTTTCAGGATGGCAAGCTTAGGCTGCTTAGCAGGCACTGAAATACCAGAGCTCCTTGCATGCCGATGATAGTGGAGGGTACACTATAGAATCTGATATATCATGGGAGTGCACTGAACACTTTCTTTCTAAACAGCAGAAAACACCACAACCTAACCGATTAGTTACTTCTTTATTTTTGAGTCTCTCTGTCTTTACAGAGCTCTAGATAAGAGGGCGTATTTGATAATAATTAAGGATAATTTTTCTTATTTCTCATCGAAACCATATGTTGTGACCCCTCATCTGAACCCTCTCGTCGAGACGGTTCAGATGAGGGGTCACAACATACGTTTTTCTGCAGAATTAACAAAAATTATCCCTAATTATCAGCAAATACGCCCTCTTATCTAGAGCTCTGTCTTTAGTTAATGTACATACCTCGACTAGATGCTAAGATGACTCTCTGCCAGTAGAAAGGATCTGCAGAGTCCGAGGACATAATTCCAAACAATGGAATCTGACAACAAACCAGGAACAGGAATAGTGTGATAGCTGTCCATAATACTTTCTCTCGGAATTGAATCTGTTGTAAATAAAAAAAAAAAAAATCTTGAAACTGAGATTATACCAATTATGGTATCTTGAGATGTATTTCAGTTCAGTTCAATTCTCTTATCGATGTTACCCAAGTGGCTCAACAGTACGTAACCATAGTTGCACACACTTGGCACTGTTGAGATGTATACATCCCCTTCTTTAATATATATGGGTCTGGTTAGTCAAAAGCATCAATGGCATTAGTTAACAAGGCATTACATATATGCACTGTAGAGATTTTGCAAGGCAAATGCTCCTCACATTTTTTTTTTTGCACAAAATAACAGCACACTTAGCTTTATGTGTACCAAAGGGCTTAGCAAGTTATAAATGTACAAGTGGATCCTAATTCAGAGCTCCAGATACAGGGATGAGAATGGGGCCTGAGAGCCAATCAGGAAAACAAATTTTAGTAATTTTTGAGACCAATGGAATACTTCTTCCCAGCCATATTTTACATACATCTGTGCCTGAAAGAGGTCTCCTGTGCAAAGAAATTGTCTTTACCTGAAGAAAAATGGTTTTCCTGCATTTTTATGGCCCTAAAAATTAACTTTGCATGTAACCCGGGATCAATTTCTGGGACACTCAAATCAGGAATTCCTGATCAATCCTGAACATTCTCATCCCTGCAGATAAGAGGGGGGTATTAAGGATAATTGAGAGATAACTTTTATATTTCTTATTGTTGTGTTGTGACCCCTCATTAGAACCGTCTTTAATGAGGGGTCACAAGATATGTTTTTATAAATATGGAAAAATATCCCTAAATTATCCTTGTTACCCTGTCTTATCTGGAGCACTAATTGATTGCATGTCAAGCTCAAACTGTTTGCAGAATGGAGCCGTCTGATCTGGGCTGCCACACTGTTTGCTAAGACACTTTCTGTCCAATTTGTATGGCAATACTGATACAGCTGAGCTGAGACACGAGAAAACCAACAAACTGGCTATTGCGCCCAGCAAAGACTCAAGACCAGCCTGGCATCCACCCAGTCTGAGCAGTCTTTGCTGTGTGCTGAAAGGGTAGATAAGGGTCTAAGCTAGCTCCATGTGGACACCAAAGACTCTGATCAGACTGGGCAGATGCACAGGCTTATCTGTGTCTTTGGTGGGCGGCAATGCCACGTTGTTGGTTTTCATGTGTCGCTGCACAGTTATTTACAACCTCCAGTTCGCTCTGTGGAGTGTGGACTCTTATTTTGAAAATTGTTATTAAGCAATCATATGATATCCAATACATAATATATTGTCTTTTATGCCCATGAGTTTAGCAAAGAAACCAGCCTCACATCAATACAGTTCCCTCAAAGTATTTGGTGGCTCAGGGATCTCCCGCAGACCATTAAGGCATGTTGCTTGCAACATGGATTCCTCTTTAAATTACCTTTGCAATGTCAAGTCAAAATCTGATTTTTGTGCTGAAAGTGACATGCCTTCTGAAATTTCTGGGGAGAACGCTGGTGGCTGTATACCTAATGTATCAATCATGCATTGTTTTTTTTTATATTTTGACAGTAGTTGTTGTTTAAGAAAGAGCCATACCATGGTTTTCCGCTTATCTGAAGAGATAATCCAAAAGCTTTCAAATAAACTTAAAGACCAAACAATACACCATTAGACAATAACGGTCAAAAAGAAAATTTATCATGTTAATTTACCTTTCTGTCTGGTTTGGCTATTTCTGGCAGGATGGCACAGAATGGCCGTATAAATTCCAAAAACTTGACTGAAAAGAGAAAAGTGGTATTCTCCATAAAATAACTATAACATAGCCAAAAATTTGGCTGGAATCATCCTGACAGTAGCCTCCCCTGGTTAAATATGTATACACAAGGGATGTTTTGAAATGAAAAAGGTTCACAGAGACCAGGTTGTTTGGTTACTATGACTCTTTTTCGTTTTGTAACATCCTTGAAAACATAGTTAATCAGGTGTGGTAGCACTGCTTAAACATGCGAGTAAGGGAGGTATTTCAAAGCAGTGCCACTTCCAGGATGATTCCAGCCAAACTGATGTTATATTCAAAATAAAGGTCAGATTCAGTGAAATATTAAACTGATGACATACAGGTAGTAGGACACAGAGTGAGATACATGGACTTGTGCTGCAACATATCCAGTACATGCAGTTTTATAACCACACTAAGTTGCTTGTGCTCACCACCATATACATACTGTATTTTTTTTTCTATATCTACACTATAAATAAATGCATAATAGATTACTCAAAAATGTAAGGTAAAATGACTAAAGTCAATACCATAAATCAAGCAGTTTGCAGTAAAGTGGGCAGATGATTGGCAGATGTATAATTTTTCATTTACATAACAGATGTAAGCACCTACATTTGGAAAACAGTGAACATGTCTTAGAATAATTAACGAATGGATTTAGACACCAATATGTCTCCAAAATGTAAATACTGAAAAGTAGCTGGGACTAACAGTAGATATAGAGCTGAAATTCAGTAAGCGCATCAATAATAAGATTTCCAAAGACAACAAAATTCTATGTTTGATTTTTAATGCTTTTCAGTTCATAAATAAGTAAATGTTAATTACTTTGTTCAAAACTTTAGACCAGGGGTTTTATCAACCATAAGTCCGTTGGTCCTGGGCCAGTGATTTCTGGGCATGACCAGTTGATGTCTTTGGTAGCTGGTCCTGCAGACCAACTGTTTTTGAAATTAAATGAAAACACATGACAACAAAGAATAGCCGAAACATCGGGAGGACCACTTTAATTGTGGTTAAGTTGGTCCTGCGGACCACCAGTCATTCAGTCCTTAGCTAAATCCCTGTAGACATATTACATTTGGAATATATCAGCCTTACATGGTATCCAGCATATTAAAAAGATAAACTAGCTATTAAAAACATGTAGCAACATGCCACACAGCTACTGGAATTTATTTATAAATGATTAAATCACTTAGAATATTCTGAGTTCTGTCTGCAAACCCTGCAATACCACTGAGAATGTGCAGACATGGTTGAACAATACAAGATTCTTTACGACATTTATAGACATTAGTGGCAATTGGGGTTAGACACTCACTGTATCCTGGGCACAGCATATGACAGGCGGAGCCCAGCTCGCGCCTTTTGCTGCCTTATCCTTCCCTGATTCGAAAAAGGTACTCATTTACTGCTGGGTTGACAAAGTTTTCCAGTCGCAAGCTGACCATCTCGGGATTTGAACAAGCGACCTTTTACACCATAACCGAGTCGCTTGATTGGTCTTTATCAAAACACATTTGAAGAAGTAGAAAGGCTTAAACAGATGTCTTAACATCTGAGAGTTAGTTCAGCATTTCTAAATACTATTAAAAAAGACCATCTTATATGACTATATAGATTACAAACTCCACTGTCAAATCCTTATCCTGTCACTCCAGACACTGTTTTGGTGCATACTCCATTCAGTTCTATGCCCAGAGATACTTTTGGAATCCATGAGCGATAGGCCCAATTGGAGTAGGCTTATATTGGAAGGAAGTGACTATCATTATCATTATCATTATCCGCACGACGGTCTTGCCGATAAGAATTCTTATCCGCAAGACGGACGTGCCGATAAGAATCCTTATCCGCACGACGGCGGTCAGATATTCTATAGACAAAGTTGCAATCATTCTGAGAATTATTATTATTATGGTATAATAATATTATTTCATTTCTGTTTGTAAATAATTGTTCTTAAGTATTTGAGTCACAACACACAATGTTCATTTCAATTATTTTCTTATATTTCATCAGTGACCTATAATATATATGTATAGGTCACTGATTTCATCATTGGTTGGTTGGTTGATTTGATGCTTAACGTCCATGGTAAACAACTAAGGTCATGTCGGGCCGGTCAGTTAACCTAACCACACTATTCCTGGGCAGGCTTAGACTTCCTAAGCGGTTAACCAGTACTAAGTGCACATACTTTCGCCATTAACTGACAACTGAATCAGCGGAAGGAGAAATGAAAGTATGTGGCCAGACCGAGATTCGAACCCAGGACCTCTGACTTATGAGTCAGGTGCCCTACCGATTGCGCTACCCGGCCCGGCTGATTTCATCATTGGAAGCCTTTTGACTGTCTAACATAGAGCCAGCAAATAATTGCGAAAACGCGAATTATATATTTCAACATCAGTTGCTGAATACTTTTTATCCGGTCGGATGATCAAGTTAACGTTTAAAACAAGTTTATTACAGTAAAACACCGTCCGATGTGGGTATGACAACAGCTGTATATTGAACATTTGACATAAAGTAATTTAGATTATTGCACGCTATCAGCAGCAGTAGCGCAGTGGTAATGTGCGCGGCCTTGTAAACCTGCGACCCGGGTTCAAGACTCCACATGGCATTTTTTTTTTAATATTTTTTTTTTTAAATAAAAAATCATTTGTCGCATAAAACACTTGCCAATTAATAGTTTATTTCGTTAACTGACATAAATTTATTTCTAACAAATCTTTGACCTTGACAGACAAGCTGAATCAGGAAAATATTTGATTGTGACCTGCTTGTGTCAGACTTTTTTCCCAGCAAAGTTTTTGTCAGTATTTTGTTTACGGCCTAATTCCATCTCATTCCTATCAATTTATAATATGTGTAACCTATATAAAATGTGTTGAAATAAACCATTGATTTGAATTAGCAATAGAAACTAATCTTTGATTTTGACTGACAAATTACTGAAAGAAATCTAGACTAATAAATCCTTTTAGAAAAATGTTGAAACCTATTAATAAATAGCATTACATAATGTAAATGTATTATCGAACAAAATCAAATTTATTGAAGCAAACTTAACCAATATAAAATGAGTCAAAAAACTTTGCCCTTGTCCAACCACTGAAATAAATCTTTGACCTTGACCGACAAGTTAAAGACAGTTAGTCTGATAAATCATGCCTAACTTTATTTTAATAACTTGTCGGTCAAAGTCAGTTGTTCTACTTGTCTGATAAATATTGTCAGATATTACAATTGTTGGGTTGCACTTATTAGTTGTTGTTGTTAATTTTTTAATCTTTTGAATTCTCAGGATTTGTACATAAACGGAACAAATAAAATTTCTTTAAATTAAAAAATGGTAATTAAACCAATTTTTCAGTGCTAACTCATACTGTCACTCTGACTGAATACGTTTTTACATACATATGTATAAACGATACAACCTGTGCACATCGAACTGGAATATGCCCAAAATAAGATTGCCCCCGTTAGCGGTAAAGCTGGATGCCGGTTCTCAGACCTTTAACAACTAAAAGATGGCCATAAGATGCTTTTATACCATTTTTAAAGTTATTTAATATCCTTCATATGAATTGCTGACACAGTGTTTTATGAAACCATTGTAAGAAAGACCATAGCATCTGTAATGGAGTATCTGATCGCCGTCGTGCGGATAAGGATTCTTATCCGCACGACCGTCTTGCCGATAAGGATTCTTATCCACACGACCGTCTTGCCGATAAGGATTCTTATCCGCACGACCGTCTTGCCGATAAGGATTCTTATCCGCACGACCGTCTTGCCGATAAGGATTCTTATCGGCACTACGGTCGTGCCGATATCCTCAGCCATATTGGAATGCAAATAAATAAAGACATACAACATAATTTATGTAGCATATGGTACAGTGGTTAACTCAGGTGATCCATTTCTGATTTATTGAAAATTTGAAATAAACTAAGTTACTGCTTTTCTACCTAATAACAACATCATACTTTTTTGTTAAACATAACAGATTTTAAAGCATCACACAAGGATCTCGGGGACGCCGAATTCGGCGTCCCTGGACGCAAAAATTCCGACCCGGACGCCAATAATTGCCGTCCGAGGATTCCCGCGGACGCGGTATTTTTCCGGCTGTACTCCTTTAAAATGTCCTAAAATGTCAGTTTTCACAAGTTGTGAAGAAGACACACGTTGCTGACACCTTTGACAGAACTATAGAGGAGCCATTTATCTGAACCGATAATCAATAAAATCATCGTAAATGCTACCTGTTATTTACCTGGAATTTCACACCTTAATCCCCACTACCGTAGCAGGGCACGTGTCGCTAATAACCGGCGATCTTTTGATCAATATAAGCAAATTGGGTCAACACAGTATCTTTGTCTAAGATCTACCGCCTTGCATGATTGGTCAGTTTACATCTTCAGGAGTATCGCATGGCATTTACAGTGGCTGTGTTAGCAAATTAAAATTACAATATATTAATTACTCTCGCCAATGGGGTGAAAGCCCGAGAGGGGCAACTGCCGTCTCATTAAAGAAAATCTTTTACGAGAAAATTTTGATTTTCAGGTAGATCTAGCCTGCCGAAGTATTAGCCTTTTCTAAGGCACGTTTTCTATTTCCCTACTGTTTGTAGTACGCTCGTGCGCTGTGCTTGATGGACGTTACATGTGTGTATTAAATCAGTTTTTTTTAACTTGGGAAATGCAGTCGGTAATTTCAAGTTGCTAGAAGCGGCCGTAAGAGGTAATTATACTATATTTAGCAAGGCCAGTTGTTGCGATTCCCGGAAACCGGCGACTTTTTAGATCTTCGGTTCGCGCACTTTAAAATTCTTTCCCGCTGTTTTTAGTCTGTTTCCGGCCATATCTCGCGCACCACGTGCTGAACGAGTACCAGTTTAGATCTATAAATAACGCTTTGGGAAATCCGCGAGTTCTAAACAGACTTTTCAACACGCGGTATAAGAACTCTTATTGATACAGATATGCGCAGATATTCGCAGTTTTTAGCAAGGCCAGCTGAAACCGGTGACTTTTTAGATCTTCGGTTCGTGCACTTTAAAATTCTTTCCCGCCGTGTTTAGTCTGTTTCCGGCCATATCTCGCGCACCCCGTGCTGAACGAGTACCAGTTTAGATATATAAATAGCGCTTTGGGAAATCCGCGAGTTCTAAGCAGACATTTCAACACGCGGTATAGGAACTCTTCTTGATACACATATACGCAGATATTCGCTGTTAATGTATAATTCAATGAACAAAGGAAGATTTAATGACAGGTATGCATTCATTCCAGTGTAAATCAAACTCTATTTGGACATAAACAATCAGTCTGTGTCTCAAATTAAGAAAGACAAAATAGATCTACATGTAAACGGATGTCTGCGTTTGATGTCAGCGGGTGGGGTAAGGTGCGCCGATGTGAGAGGGAGGGGGAGGGGGAGATGGTTGACATAAGTTGTGATTATTACTGAAAGCAATGTTGCAGTGGACTGGACATCACTGAACAGTATTGAACTGTAGCTATTACATGTTACACTTCTGCTGAAGGGAAAAGTAAATTAATACCTTTGACATAAAATGGAAGATTTACCGAATAATTGTCAATGTCATATCTTTTTACATTTCTGTAACATAAATCATTTGATGTCCAATCACAAAAGCATTGCCCTTTCCTTGTCCAGTCCTGTACAGGCCCTTTTCATCTTTTGTACCCCTCAGGGACAATATAAAACAAGAGGGCCATGGTGGCCCTGAATCGCTCACCTGAGCATTAATCAGTTCACTGGCTCTGGTGAAGATTTATAAGAGTTTTTACCATACATGGGAATGGCGGCCACCTTGGTCATGTGACCAAGATCATTTGAAGAACTTTCAATCCTTTGACCCATGTGCAGGCTCCATATGAAATTTGATCTGCCCAGTGGTTTCAGAGATGTTTGAAAATGTTTATGGATGGATGAAAGAGGCAGCTAACACCAATACTGTAAGGCTCTATCAGGTGAGCTGAAAATGGCAGAGTCGCTTCTCCGAAAAGTTCCCGTTCATGTTGAGTTCCTTTGATGGATTTCAACTAGACTTAACTAGGCAAACACAGATGATAGAATGGTAGCATCATTATCTCACTGTGGTGAAACTAATGTATTCCAAGGAGTTTGTGGCTGGCATCATTGCAATGTTAGTTCTGATTCTTGCAACATAACTTAATTTAAATTTGACCTAGTGACCTAGCTTTTGACCCGACATGACCCAGTTTCAAACCGGATATTGTAAGAATAAACATTCTGACAAAGTTTCATTGAGATTGGATCAAAACTGTGCCCTCTGGAGCGTATACAAGGTTGTTCTTATATTTGACCTAGTGACCTAGTTTTTGATCAGACACAAACCAGTTTCAAACTTACCTAGATTTCATAAAGGTAAATATTCTGACAGACTTTCATGAAGATTGGATCAAAACTGTGCCCTCTAGGGTGTACACAAAGTTTTTTTTAGATTTGACCTAGTGACCTAGTTTCTGATCTGACGTGACTCAGTTTCATAAGGGGCATATATATTTGGACAATAAATATTTTGACATAGTTTCATGAAGATTGGATCAAAACTGTTCCTTCTAGTGCGTACACGAGGTTTTTCTAAGATTTGACCTAGTGACCTAGTTTTTGACCTGACATGACCTACTTTCAAACTTGGCCTAGAGTTTATGGAGATAAACATTCTGACAAAGTTTCATAAAGATTGGATCAAAACTGTGTCCTCTAGGGCATACAAACGGTTTTTCTATGATTTGACCAAGTGACCTAGTTTTTGACCCTACATGACCCAGTTTCAAATTTGTCCTTCATATTATGAGGATAAACATTCTGATAAAGTTTCATGAACTTTGGATCGAAACTCTGACTTCTACAGCGTACACAAGGTTTTTCTAAGATTTGACCTAGTGACCTAGTTTTTGACCCGACATGACCCAATTTCGAACTTGGCCTACAGTTTATGGAGATAAACATTCTGACAATGTTTTATAAAGATTGGATCAAAACAGTGTCCTCTAGAGCGTACACAATGTTTTTCTATGATTTGACCTAGTGACCTAGTTTTTGACCCAACATGACCAGTTTCGTACTTGTCCTAGATATTATAAAGATAAACATTCTGACAAAGTTTCATGAACTTTGGATGAAAACTGTGCCTTCTAGAGTGTACACAAGGTTTTTCTAAGATTTGACCTAGTGACCTAGTTTTTGACCCTACAAGACCCAGTTTCAAACTTGGCCTAGAGTTTATGGAGATATATATTCTGACAATGTTTCATATAGATTGGATCAAAACTGTATCCTATAGAGCGTACACAAGGTTTTTCTATGATTTGACCTAGTGACCTAGTTTTTGACCCGACGTGACCCAGTTTCAAACTTGTCCTAGATATTATGAGAATAAACATTCTGACTAAGTTTCATGAACTTTGGATGAAAACTGTGCATTCTAGAGCGTACACAAGGTTTTTCTAAGATTTGACCTAGTGACCTAGTTTTTGACCCGACATAATCCAGTTTGGAACTTGGCCTAGAGTTTATGGAGATAAACATTCTGACAATGTTTTATAAAGATTGGATCAAAACTGTGTCCTCTAGAGCGTACACAATGTTTTTCTATGATTTGACCTAGTGACCTAGTTTTTGACCCAACATGACCCAATTTCGTACTTGTCCTAGATATTATAAAGATAAACATTCTGACAAAGTTTCATGAACTTTGGATGAAAACTGTGCCTTCTAGTGTGTACACAAGGTTTTTCTAAGATTTGACCTAGTGACCTAGTTTTTGACCCTACATGACCCAGTTTCAAACTTGGCCTAGAATTTATGGAGATATATATTCTGACAATGTTTCATATAGATTGGATCAAAACTGTGTCCTGTAGAGCATACACAAGGTTTTTCTATGATTTGACCTAGTGACCTAGTTTTTGACCCGACGTGACCCAGTTTCGAACTTGGCCTAGATATTATGAGGATAAACATTCTGACTAAGTTTCATGAACTGTGGATGAAAACTGTGCCTTCTAGAGCGTACACAAGGTTTTTCTAAGATTTGACCTAGTGACCTAGTTTTTGACCCAACGTGACCCAGTTTCGAACTTGTCCTAGATATTATAAAGATAAACATTCTGACAAAGTTTCATGAACTTTGGATGAAAACTGTGCCTTCTAGAGTGTACACAAGGTTTTTCTAAGATTTGACCTAGTGACCTAGTTTTTGACCAGACATGACCCAGTTTCAAACTTGGCCTAGAGTTTATGGAGATATATATTCTGACAATGTTTCATATAGATTGGATCAAAACTGTGTCCTCTAGAGCGTACACAAGGTTTTTCTATGATTTGACCTAGTGACCTAGTTTTTGACCCGACGTGACCCAATTTCGAACTTGTCCTAGATATTATGAGGATAAACATTCTGACAAAGTTTCATGAACTTTGGATGAAAACTGTGCCCTCTAGAGCGTACACAAGGTTTTTCTAAGATTTGACCTGGTGACCTAGTTTTTGACCCGACGTGACCCAGTTTCGAACTTGTCCTAGATATTATTAAGATAAACATTCTGACAAAGTTTCATGAACTTTGGATGAAAACTGTGCCTTCTAGAGTGTACACAAGGTTTTTCTAAGATTTGACCTAGTGACCTAGTTTTTGACCCGACATGACCCAGTTTCGAACTTGGCCTAGATTTTATGGAGATAAACATTCTGACAAAGTTTCAGAAAGATTGGATCAAAACTGTGCCCGCTAGAGTGTACACAAGCAAAAGTTGACGGACGTCCGGACGTCCGGACGGACGTCCGGACGTACGACGGACGACGGACATCAGGGTATCCCAAAAGCTCACCCTGAGCACTTCGTGCTCAGGCGAGCTAAAAAACAATTTTAACCAGATAAATAAGATTATTTATAGGCTAAATTTTATGTTAAAACATATGGGACTCCAAATTTTCAGGATGGGACTCCTACTTTTCAGATGGGACTCCTATTTTTGGAAAAGGAGGAGTCCCGGACTCCTATTTTTAAAATTCAAGTGAGAACCCTGATCACAGGTGAGATTATTGGTGTAAAAATTAAAACTATGTAAACTGGTAAAACACATAGACAGACCCGACCAGTACGCGGACACTACCAGTACGCGGACACTTTTGTGTTTGGCGTCAAATAAACTCTAAGATGCTTTTTAGATTCAACTGACTTTGTGATATTTTTTCAAGGCATCATTTCTTTATCGTTTTGTCATTCACGTTTACACTTACACAACACATTTACGAATTTGCAGGGCTGATGCAGACCGGTATCACGATCGATGCTTCAGTAAGACTGCGCCAAACGCACAAACAGGCAATGTAAACAGCCATGTGTCAATATGAAATAAGAACAACCTTTTACGGTGTTAATAAGTTTTTGGTAACTACATGTATCAATAATTTAATTTAGTATTGCAGCGTATAAATGTCATCTCAGTTTACTCAGATTCTAAGGTGTCCGCGTACTGGTATGATAAACCAGTTTGATACAGCAAATTGCATGACCCCAATAGCGTTACTTTGCGCATGCGCAGATATTTTTTTCACGTGTTCCTTTTGTCTATATTTAGCACAAGGATTTTCCTAAATTGCATGCCCATCTGGTAGTCTGGAACACGTTGGAGTCTTAAACATTAGGTAAAACACCCTTAAAAGTGTCCGCTTACTGGTCGGGCCTGTCTAAATTTATAATCAAGATGCATCTGCAACTGATATATTTCTTCCCAACAAGAGTTTGCATATTCTGCAATATAGTTTGAGAGGTATGAGGTCCAATGGTTAAAGACACTCGGTTATAGTGCAGGACTCCTGTTCTGGTCACTGTTCTGCCAGCTGGTGATTGGTGATTGGAAAACTGTCAACCAAGCAGTAAATATAGTTTCTCTTAGTCTTGTTGATATACCTTTTTGTCGAAATTATTAAGCCCTACAATATTATGCGATATGTTATCCTAATTCGTATTCGATAATATAAAAAGCTTTCTGCTCTAGTCATTAGCCCATACCCCACCCAGCCCTTTTTCTGTTGACAGGCCACGTCGTAAACAGGTGCCGGTCAAACTGCTCTGAAATTCAAATAATTTCTACTGCAAAAGCAATTTCTTTGTAACAGTCATACTTACTACCCATTTTCTTATTCTCCGCCTGCTCTTTGGCTTTTGTCTTATTCTCGTCTATAGAAAAAAGACAAAAGTTTCAGCTTGACAAACGTGAACGTCAAGTTGAAGGAAGTAAAGGAAAGGTCACGTGACTATCAACGTGGACAAGCCAGCTGGATTTTTTTGTATTTTCTCAAATATTTTTAATTTTACTAATATCAAGGTGATAACTCTGACCATAATCAACTTAACGGTTGTTGAAAATATTGGAATAACTGGAGTAAAAAAAAAAAAAATAATACACGGTCTTGTTCCTGTAAATTCCTCCCTCCAGGAGCACCACCACCAAAGGCTCAACTTCCCGGTCCTTCCCGGAGCACCGTCGTTATTAAAATGACGTAGCTAAAAGTGTTGTTTATAGTTTATAAACTCTTCACGAGCTTAAATATCTTTGTAAAAATTTGGAAGTGGTATGTGTACATAAGAACAACATCTATGAACAGCACAGAATTTTTTGATCGAAAAATATCCAGGGCTATCTTTCAAGGGGTGATACGTAGTACAAAATTAGTTATTGTATATCCAAAATCAGCCTGTGCCACCTTGTTTGTGCGTGTCGGGGGTGTGGGGGTGGAGGGTGATGGTTCGGAGAGCTGAAGAGGAGTGGGGCCATGGACACTTAGGGATGCTGAGAGAATATCGTAGCAGGATCTCTGCATCCAGTTGATCTTTCCGAGATGTTATTGTATACCAAGAATGAGGTCTCTACCCCATTTAGTTACTTAGTAACTGAGCTAAACACAACAAGTGGACCTAAATTTTCAATGTTCAGTGAACCATAAAATATAGGTCATGGCCCCATAGGCATTCAGATGATCTTCCCCAGCAAATTTGAAAACTCTGTTTCATTTGATTACTTAAAAACTGAGCTAAACACAACCGGTTAACCAGTTTTTTATGTTCAGTGATACATAAAATAAAGGTCAAGGCCCAATATGCATCACTGCATTCAGTTGATCTTCCTCAGATGTTACTGTGCTGCAAGAATGAAGACTCTATCCTTTTGATTACTTAGAAATTGAGCTAAACACAATTAGCGAACCAAAAGATTCTATGTTCAATGACCCATAAAATATATGTCATGGCCCAACAATCTCTCTGCATTCAACTGATCTTTCTCTGGTGTTACTGTGTAGCAAATTTGAAGACTCTTTCCCTTTTGGCTACTTTGAAAAAATTGAGATTTTTTTATGTTCAATGATCCATAAAATTTAGCTTGTGGCCCAATATGCGTCACTGCATTCAGTTGAGCTCTCAGATGTTAATGTGTAGCAAGTTTGAAGACTCTTTCTCTTAGGTTACTTAATAACTTAGCTTAACACACCTGGTAAACCATTTTTTTTACGTTCAATGAGCCATAAATATAGTTTGTGGAACAATATGCATCATTGCATTCAGTCGAAAATTAAAAGAGTGACTACACTTCAGGAACTGACTGAATCATATCCCAAACCCTATCCCCAACATCAAAGGGAAAGATTGACAAAGACATCAAGCGGTCCATAGAATTACCGAAAAGCACCGAAATACCAAAAAGCATAGAATTACCGAAAAGCACCAATATGTCATTTTCTTTGCAAGAATATGGGTCTGGATGTATATTGTAAAGGGATCAAGTAACTCATGAGGGTAATTATTATTACCGAAACACCATTATTCATTTGTATCTAGATGAAATATATGTGATAGTTTATTTTTTATGCAGCGCTTCAGCGGGATAGATGTACTTACTAATTGGCAAATGGTGCAATCTGATCAGGGATTTTACTATTACCCAGGTTTATTTTAAATTGGACGCTTCGGCTGATAAATAGCATTTTGAAAACCCCGCCATCCCTGATCAGACTGCTAGTTCAGAAGTATCAGATATAAATATTTATGTATATATATATTTTTCGATAAATCTATATCTTATGAAAACTCCACACACGAACTAGACCACATATGCTATACAGATGTAAATTTCTGGACAAAACCTTCTAAATATTAAAGTAGTGTTTTAATTTTTGTTTCTTAATAACACTTATGACAAACATCTTAAAAATACTGCATCAGAGATATTTTGCCTTGGGAATGTATGTCATTCGGGCTGTTAGAAAATACCAAGACTCTGAAAATGATGGAAAATTATATACATACCTTCTTTCTTATATTTTAAGACATAGATGGTAGTCAGTAACTTCTCTCGAAAGTTTGCAAAGGCGAATTATATTAGTATTATTTTATTTTTATTTACTAAAATTTTATGAAACTGTATCTTATGACAAATGCAACATAAACTAGAACACATACGCTATAAAGATGAAAAATGCTCAACAAACATTTTTCATATTAAAACATGATTTATTCTTATTTCACAATAATACTTCGGACATACATTATTGTGCAAAATAGTTTAATTTAGTCTGTTATTACTTTTTTCGCATATAGTAATATGTTAAATGAGCCGCGGCTCGACAAAACCAACAAAGTGATTGTGTGCCCACAGCAGATGTAACTCAGCCTGGGCATGCGCCCAGTCCGATCAGAGTCTTTGCTGTCCGGGTGGAGGTAGCTTACCCTTTAAGCGCTTAGCTAAGTCTGATCAGACAGGGTGGAAGCATGCGCCCAGCCTGATCAGCGTCTTCGTTGTCCGGGTGGAGGTAGCTAAGACCCTTGGCTACCCTTTAAGCGCTCAGCTAAGAGTCTGATCAGACTGAGCGGATTGGTAATTCTATGGCGCACAACTACTTTGTTGAATTTGTCGTGTCGCTGCTCAAATATGTCCGTTATTTCGTTTGCATTATGACCAATACTTAACGACATGGGGCAGCGATTGTTGATAAAGCGATTAAGTTAGGTGTCATATTTAACGATTATCAATAAATACACGAGCGTCGATTAATCAGTGGCACGAGGCATCGATTGTTGATATAAGCGGTTTTAATAGGTGACATTTAACGGTTAATGATCGGCATATGCAAAAAAAAAAAAAATCCAGTCTAGTGTGTAATTATATATTATTCAGCTCTCGCTTAAAATATCTGTACACATGATCTTTCTGAGGTCTTTATATATCTGTACATCTATCTGGGGCCTAAGTTCAACATTGTAAATTTGTTATATAATACATGTGTATAGTTTATATATAATAAAATCTGATTTAAACTGAAAAAGTGCTTTAAAGCTCCTAATCAGGATCTATACTGTTTGCTTGGGACATATTTATGGCTAATTCGAGCCTTCTCTGACTAACAAAAGTCTTCTTATATTTTGATTGGAGGATTTTAGCACAACATAATAAAAAATGGAAGGTCAGGCAAATTATAACTAATTCTACAAGTTCAAGTTCTACTGTGTTAAGTTTTGCGATTTTCATAAATTTGTAACTGATCTGGGTCTACGCTATTTGCCAACGCCTCATTGAAGAGGCCAGGTAAACTAACCATAATTGGTACAGATGTATGGAGTGCCGTTTTACTATTTATTCCCTATCAATAGATATCCATAATATAGAGCTGGCAAGTTCAGAGGACCAGGGAAACCCAATTTGGGGAGCTGGGGGGGGGGGGGGGAGAGGGGGGTTGACAAAATTTCCAGAAACTCGGCTGAGGGCGAGGTGGGGGCGGGGAAGGGGGTGGCGGGGGATGCAAAGATTTCCCTCCCCACGCAGCTGGTACAAAGCAAGGTGATAAATAAATTACTTGATTCTTTAATAATGCACCCAAATCACTAATGTTCCCGTCTCATATAGGTGTTTTTCTGTAATAAAAATTTATAACAAAGTACCTGATAAGTTACTTGATATCTTACCGATTAGTTGATTTGCCTTTACCGAGCCCCAACTGTATATCATACCCGAATAAAATATTTATGATATACTGGTGTTTTTCTGTAATCCCAATTAACCTCATGAGTTACTAAACCCCTTTATGATACATCCAGATCCATGTTATATCCCATATTCTTGCAAAGAATATGACATATTGGAGCTTTTCGGTAATTCTATGCTTTTCGGTATTTCGGTGCTTTTCGGCATTTCAGTGCTTTTCGGTAATTCTATGGACCCAATTACAAGTGATAAGCCGAGTCAGCAGCTCTTTCCCTAATAGGTGGCAACTCAGCTATCTTTACTGAACTAAATAATTTAGACCAACAAAAGGGTTACAACAGACTAAGCGAATTATATGAAAAACATTTAACAACTATTTTTACCTATTTTCAATTTTTACTATAGAAGGGTTAAAGTGAGATCACAATAAATTAAACAGCACCGAACACAAAACAAATGCAACCGCAACGAAAGTACCGCCTTGGAACGGTCAGTTGTAACTGCTGGTGGGGGGAGGGGGGGGGTTAAACCGGTTTTGCTGGCTCGGCTTATCACTTGTAATTTATTGTTTGTTGGGATGTCTTTGACAATCTTTCCCTTTGATGTTGGGGATAGGGTTTGGGATCTGATTCAGTCAGCTCCTGAAGTGTAGTTACTCTTTAAATTTACTGGGCCTAAACCTTCACCCTCACCCTCCGCCGCGGTGCACACAATTAGTTGGTAGTTAGGTTCGTATGGAGGTCCCCTAACTCATCAGAGAGTCATCACGGGCAACAATTAAAATCAAGAAAAGACTGTGATGAAGCAAGGATGAGGACTCGACAGCCAAAACGTTTTGAGACACCTGGAGATCCCTGGGGCGTCAGCAACACCACTGGAACACTGGAGCAAAAGAAGACCACCAGTTGAACCCCGGTGGGCCAAGAAACAGACAAACATCCGGCCCTAACCAACTAATATATAGCTTTATGTAGGGCTATCATAGAGTCTGAACCCCGATCCACAGGCGTGCAATCAAAGAGGACAGCAAAGTTGTCAACCGTGATTGGGTTAACCACTAAGCATGCAGACTGTCGCATTACATCTATGTTATAGCCAATGCGTTTAAAACTTCCCCATATGTTACTGTATAGCAAGTTTGAAGACTCTATCCCTTTTGGTTACTTAGAAAACCAGAGGACCATTTGTCCTGTAGCTCACCTGAGTCCATTCATCCTCAGCACATAAGTTTAAGGTAAATTGTATAATATGTTTGAATTTCGAATGCATCTAAGATTTAATGCTTGTTGATGAAGTACAAGGTCAAATACGGGCTATTTAAGCACTCAAGGGCAAGAAACTTCAAGCAAAATGTACAATACAGCCAATTTTAAACTCATCTGAACGTTTATGCCTGTCCTATTTATCAGCAAGTTTGATCAAGTCATTGTCATTAGCCTATTACTTTCTGAGAGAAAGGACTTTGAAAAATTCAAACTAAGTGATCTTTGGCCAAGGTCACTAATATTCTTGACCTTCAGAATTCAGAGGGTTTGAAATTTGCTGCATTTCCATATCACAGAGCACAATAGCAATAGGACAAGAATTCCGCGGAATGCTATGTCGCACCTGCATTGCGCTTCCACAGTAGTAAAGACTTAAGTTAAAAGAACTTGTATGAGAAATGGACAAAAATGCTAGGGTCAACACAATTTTGGATGTAAAGTTTTACTAAGTCAGAAGAGCATGAAATATAGGCCAAGGGTAGGAATAACTGCAACATCCCTCGTGAACATTCTAAGAATAAACTTTTTGCCAGGTGTGATGACTACAGGTATCATACTTTCAGACAAAAGGACTAAAACGCTAGGTCCGACATAATTTTGGGTGTGAAATTTTGCGAAGTCAGCAGAGCATTTTACATATGTCAAGGGTAAATTAATTGCAATAGCCCTCAAGAGCATTCTAAGAAGAAACTTGATGCCAGGTTTGATGATTCAAGTTATCATAGTTCGTGAGAAATGGACTTAAAACTCTAGGATCGACGTAATTTTGAATATAAATGTTTACGAAGTCAGCAGAGCATGAAATATAGGTCAAGATAAATATAAGAGCAACAGCCCTCGAGAACATTCTTAGAAGAAGCTTGATGCCAGGTTTGATGATTCTAGGTATCATAGTTTCCGAGAAATGGTATTAAGCGCTAGGGTCGACGTAATTGCTGAGGGACCGTTTTAGGAAGTCAGCAGAGCATGAAATATAGGTCAAGGGTAAAAACAAGAGCAACAGTCCTCGAAACCATTCTAAGAAGAAGCTTTATGCCAGGTTTGATGATTGTCGGTATCATAGTTTGCGAGAAATGGACTTAAATGCTAGGGTCGGCGCTAGGGTAACGGGTCGTTTCGGTCGGATTCCCTTTTGGCCCCGGGTCGTTTCGGCCTTATTCCCGTTCGGCCTGGGTCGTTTCGGCCAGGGTCGTTTCGGACCGATTTCCGGGGTGGGTCGTTTCGGCCCAATTTAAGCGGGTCGTTTCGGCCTGACTTTTTTCCCATAGTTGTAATAGACAAAAATGTGTTTTTATCTATCTATCTATCTATCTATCTGTTAATTTGCCCCGCATATATATATCATATATCTATCTATCTAAATGGCCTGCATATGTATGTATGTATGTATGTATGTATGTATGTATGTATGTATGTATGTATGTATGTATCTGGACTGCATATCTATCTATCTATCTATCTATCTATCCGATGACAGGCTGTTACAAATTCATATAAAATTTTCTTTTTCGTCTGGATTCATGGTATATCACGCACACAAAAATTTCTCTGAGCAAATATGTCATTTTCAATAAACCGCAAAATTTTGCCACCGCAATTACAAAAGGATGCATAACATGTTGATATGATGGTTCTCTTTTCAGTCACCGTTCCATCACCATAGATGAATTTAAAGATACATCTACAGTAGCTCATTCATCCACAACATCTACAGTTGTTCAGCCACCAGCTAACGTGACAGGGCAAATCAAATAAAACAAGCAAATTCGGTGAATCTATATCCCCCGCCGAAGTGGCCCTGGTTCGTTTATTATCGTTTATTTTAAGTTTCATATAATTTCGTTCACTGGGCTGAATTTGTGGACTGTAAATCAAATCAAGGACTATTACTCTGGCTTAAGTGAGGCATAAGCTGAAGCTGTTCTTAAACACTTGCCTCAGCATCACTGCAATATGGTGATACACTTTTAATTCAGCTTCGAGAAATTTTGTTCAGTTAAGTATCTTACTTATGGCCAATACATGTTTGTGGAGTTTAAATCAATTCAAGGGCATTAAATCATGCACTACTGATGCAATTAAGATCAAACTTAATGTACATTGCTCTGTCAAGACAATACATAATTATTTGAAGTTTCATGAAATTCCGTTCATTGGTTACTTAATTATGACTCAATTTGTTGATTTTAAACCAATTCAAGGGCAATAACTCATTGCTAACTGAAGAAATTTCAACAAAACTTAAGATGCACCAATGTGTTATGGTGATGGGTATTTAGTTAATAATTAAAAGTTTCATAGAATTCTATTCATTGATTACTTAGTTATGGCTAAATGTGTCAAATTTAAATTCATTCAAGGGCAATAACTAATGAATTTCTGATGCCATTGTGATGGAACTTTATGTGCATAACCGCCTTATGGTGATACATATTAAGTTTTAGTTTCATAAAGTTTTGATAATTGGTTACTTAGTTATGGCTCATTTTATTGTTTTAAGTCAATTAAAGGGCAATAACTCATGCACCACTAATGGCAGTCTGATGAAACGCGACACACATCAGCGGAATATAGTGATACATATTTATTATAAGTTTCATGAAATTCCGTCCAGTGGTCACTTAGTTATGGCTGATTTTATTGATTTAAAAACAATTCAAGGGCAATAACTCAAGCATTACTGAAGCCAGTCTGATGAAACTTGACGTGCATTAGCGGGTTATAGTGATATATATTTATTTTAAGTTTCATGAAATTCTGTCCAATGGTTACTTAGTTATGGCTCCAGACGGACGGAAGGACGGACGGACAGACGGACGGACATGGAGAAACCTATATCCCTCAGCCTTCGGCGGGGGATAACAACTTTACTTTGATACCAAATTTCTGTTATTTCAGCGTATTTATTTCTTCCTCTAGTATAAGTAGCTCCTATTTACACTTAGCCTAGCAACTTGTGCAAGTGAATTGGTCTCTTTTACGGACAGCAACTTTGCCATTTTCATTTTGGCCTCCATTTTTAAAAAGGGTGCTATATAGTTATTTCATTTAAAGGTCACACTTCTTACAGATTTTCCTGAAATGAATAATTAAGGCCGAAACGACCCAGATTCGGCGCTAGGGTCGACGTAAAATATAGGTCAGGGGTAAAAATAAGAGCAAAAACCCTCGAAAGCATTCTAATAAAAAGCTTTATGCCAGGTTTGATGACTATAGGTATCATAGTTTGCGAGTAATGGACTTAAACACTAGGGTCGACATAATTGCTGACGGACGGACATACGGACGAACGGAATGACCGACGGACGGACGAAAAAGTGTGCTCCTATATCGCACCTTGCTAAAGCAGGTGCGACAAAAATGCACTTTTTCGGCTTTTCCCATTCAAAAGTCTATGAGACCAATTTTGACCTTGTCATAAAATAGGTCAAGGTCAGTCCAGGGTCATCATTTATACTTTGTAGTACTAGAGCCCCAAATGCTACATACAAAGTTTCAAGGCAATCGGCCCAGTGGTTCTTGAGAAGATTTTTTCAAGTTTTTACCATATATGGGTATGGCGGCCATCTTGGTCATGTAACCTGGACCAAGTTTATAAGCTTTCTGAAGGCTGCATATGAAATTTAAATGAAACTGGTCCAGTAGTTTCAGAGAGGAAGTCGTTTGAAAATGTTGACAGAGGGGCATGGCGTGACCTTTTGCCAAGATTACTAAATGACCTTGACCTTCAGAATTCAGAGTGGTTGAATTTTGCCGCATTTCCATATCACAGAGCACAATAGCAATAGAAAAATGCACTTTTTCAGCTTTTCCCATTCAAAAGTCTATGGGACCAATTTTGACCTTGTCATAAAATAGGTCAAGGTCAATCCAGGGTCATTATTTACATAAACGTTGTAGTACTAGAGCCCCAGATGCTACATACCAGGTTTCAAAGCAATCGGCCCAGTGGTTCTAGAGAAGAAGATTTTTTTTCAAGTTTTTACCATATATATACTCAGAGGCAATAATAAGTATACAGTTTTTGATTTTGAATACTGGGCCTCGTGTAAATGATTGCGTGGACGTATTAATAGTGTCATTTTGGCCAACGTCTAGCTCTGTGAAACACAAACACAAATTGTTTTGCAGTCATTAATAATGAAGTTATGGCCCTTAATTCAAAATCAGTAGTTCCAAACAAAACTCGCTTTCCACATGGCAGATGGCATGTTGCACTTCACGAATATCTAGCGCCAATGTCTGTGAGTAAAACCACATCGCCAATTAATCTGTAACTTCCACCAAACGTCTCAAAAATCATAGGGAATTGAATGTTTCTCTATCTTACCGGGTGTAAGAAGTTTTCACTTAAAACTTTCGGAAAATTGTTGTTTGGCTTCTTGCCTTTGTGCACACTTGAAAGAAACTTCACAGACTTGTTTATTTGAAAGAAAATTGCAAATAAACTTCCCACTAGAACTTAGTGCTTATTCAATGCATGATACGAGAAGACGCCAAAAACATTATTTCTTGGTACGAAAATTTGATACTTCACCCCGTTTTTAGCTCGCCTGAACGAAAGTTCAGGAAGAGCTATTGTTGTCACCACGGCGCCGGCGTCCGCGTCCGCGTCAGCGTCCGCGTTCAGATTGGATGTTTTGGTTAAAGTTTTTTAAAGACCTATATCTCCTTAACCCATGGATGGATTCTTTTGATACTTGCACTGTAGTTAGATATTGGTCTAAGGTTTAACAGGGTACCACCCCCACACCACTTCATGACCTTGATGTCAAGGTCATGGACTTAGAAAATTTGTAGTTTTTTTGGACTGGATGTTTTGGTTAAAGTTTTATAAAGACCAATATCTCCTTAACCCATGGATGGATTCCTTTGATACTTACACTAAAGTTAGATATTGGTCTAAAGTTTTCAAAGGTACTACCCCCACCCCCCTCTGTGACCTTGATGTCAAGGTCATGGACTTAGAATATTGTCTTTTTATTGATTGGATGTTTTGGTTAAAGTTTTTTAAACATATCTCCTGAACCCATAGATGAATTCTTTTTATATTTGCACTTAGTTAGATCTACGGAGTACTCCCCCAACCCCGCTCAGTGATCTTGAGTCAAGGTCAGGGACTTAGGAAATTTTTGTCTTTTTTAAAGTTTTGTAATTGCAAACTGATTCATAATGCTTTGCAGAGATTTAGTTTATACTTGAACTGATGTTAGACTCTTTTTTGAGTTTTCACAAAACACCTTATACTTACCCCACTGGATGACCTTGAAGTCAAGGTCATCGACTTAGAATTTTGTCTTAAAGATTTTGGTTAAATTTTTATATTTATGAAGACATAATTTCACAGTGCCACAATGATGGACTCAGTTGATACTAATACTTGGACTGATGCTAGATAATGGTTCAGGGTTTTGATACATCCTAGCCCCCCCCCCCCCCCCCCCCCTACCCGTCAGTTTTTTTACCTCAAGCTCATCATGGACTTTGAAATTTCATTTCATTATTTTTATTTTTATTTTATTTTAAGACTTACATGTATTTCTGAGATAGTTTTTGTTCATAAATGTGTTTTCATTATGGACATGCTTGCATGAAGTTTTATGCAAAGCATTCCCAATTACCCCCCCCCCCCCCCCCCCCCCCCCCCCTGCCCCCTACCCGTCTGTTTTTTTACCTCAAGCTCATGGACTTTGAAATTTCATTTCATTTTTTTTATTTTAATTTTATTTTAAGACATATTTCTGAGATAGCTTTTGTTTATAAATGTGTTTTCATTATGGACATGCTTGCATGAAGTTTTATGCATAGCAGTCCACACCACCATAGCGGCTGTGTGATGAGCAAGCACCAATTCAGGCGAGCTATGCTGTCAGGCGACAGCTCTTGTTTTCATAGGAGAGTGCTACATATCCTTACAAACCTTTCATCTCTTTTTAAATGTAATGCATAAAAATGCATAAAATCAATCTCTACTGTCCAAAGTGTATGTTTAAAGGGGAGCTACTCCAGCGACAATGTTGACTTCGACCCCTGGTTTGTTTAAAACCATGTTAATTCTTTATCCTTTGACAAATTGCACTGAAAATTGTCGCAAATTCTGCGAAAATGCCTGTATTTATCTACAATGCCAAGGTATTATGCAGATATGTTGACATCTGTAGAACAAGGGCTTCGCAAGCGGCGCATAATACGCCCGTTTCAATGTCCTAAAGGAGTTGCAGAATGAACAAAATTGTTTACAAAAGGATACACAGGCAGACAAACAGAGGCAACCACTCTATAATTAAGTAGAACTGTTGGCGAATCCGACTATACCCCCGCTTAACTGCTAACATCAAATGGTGTTATTTTCGTAACAAAAAGCATAGAGAGAGAGAGAGAAATCATTGTTACCATGTATACCAAATATGAATGGTTGCTGTGAAATCTGTTACAAAAAATTACAATATTCAAAGTAAAGAGAGAAAGAAAATTGGACAAATACAGGGAAGAAAAAGAGGAGAAGGCTGGTTCTCAATCCCACGATACAGTAAGTAATCATTAACCTGCATACCAAATATGACTACTCTAGCTTGCAAGGCTGTGGAGAAATCTTTGACGAAAAAATTTATTATTCAAGGTATGGAAAGAAAGAATATTGGACAAATACAGGGAAGAATAAGCAGGAGAAGGCTGGTTCTCAATCCCACGATACAACATGTCGTCATCAACCTGCATACCAAATATGACTACTCTAGCTTGCATGGTTGTAGAGAAATCTTTGGCGTAAAATTTCATTATTCAAAGTATGGAAAGAAAGAAAATTGGACAAATACAGGGAAGAATATGCAGGAGAAGGCTGGTTCTCAATCCCACAGTACAACATGTCGTCATCAACCTTTATGCCAAATATGACCAGTCTAGCTTGTATGGTTGTGAAGAAATCTTTGATGAAAAATTTGATTAAAAGGGGACGGAAGGACAGACGGACAGATGGAAGGACAGACGGACAGATGTAAACCTGTATACCCCCCACTTTTTCAAAGCAGGGGTATAATGACTGCAACATTATTTAGATATTTAACACCTCAAATACTGTTGTTTAAGCTGCTTGTCAAATCAGAACAAGGGAAAGGGAAATAACCTAATTATACTAGATGAACCATTTTTTGTTCTACTATCCTCCCCTGAAAATATATTTTTTGTAATATACACAAAATAGCCAATAAGATTAATGAACGGGATTAACTCTAAGACAAAGAAAGGTAGAGCAGCCATTTTTAAACGCAACACATCGTTGGGACTCCATACACATTGCTATGAAGTTTTATAAAGATATCCCAAACGGTTATCTAGTTATGGGGCGTACAAGACTTACAGGGAAAAAATTAATCAAAGGGGCATAACTTCAGAAGTAAGAAAGGGGGAGCAACCATTCTTGTACGCGACACGTTCCCCCACCCTAATACATATGCCTACCAAATTTCATGAAGATATCCCAAATGGTTACTGAGTTATGGCGTGTACAAGAATGTTGACGGACGGACGGACGGACGGACAGCGCCACGACATAATACGTCCGTTTTTTCAAAACGGGCATATAAAAATCGAGACTACGTTACCTGTATACTTTCTTTTGCCTCTGAGTATAGGTATGGCGGCCATCTTGGTCATGTGACCTAGACCAAGTTTATAAACTTTCTTTCCCCCTTTTCCTGAAGGCTGTATATAATATTTAAATGAACTTGGCCCAGTAGTTTCAGGAAATGTTGACAGAGGATGGACGGTTGACCCTTTGCCAAGGTCACTAAATGACCTTGACTTTAGAATTCAGAAGATTTAAAGTTTGCTGCATTTCCATATCACAGAGTACAATAGCCACAGTAAAATACACTTTTTCAGCTCTTCCCATTCAAAAGCCAAAGGGACCAATTTTGACCTTGCCGTTAAATAGGTCAAGGTCATCCCAGGGTCATCATTTATATAAACTTTGTAGTAGTAGAGCCCCATATGCTACATACCAAGTTTCAAGGCAATCTGCTCAGTGGTTCTGGAAAAGAAGATTTTTTAAGATTTTTACCATATATGGGCATGGCGGCTATCTTGGTCATGTGACCTGGACCAAATATATAAATATTTGTACCTCCATCCGGTAAAGGCTCCATATAAAATTTGGCTTCAATCGGCTCAGTGGTTTCTGAGAGGAAGGTGTTTAAAGAGTGTGGAGGACAGACGACGACGGACAACGTATGACGGAGGCCTGCCTATACTATAAGCACACCTTTGAGCCTTCGGCTCAGGTGAGCTAAAATGAACTAAATGCATTTAGTGAACCAAAATTTTCTATGTTCAATGATTCATAAAATATATAGGTGGAGGGCCTGGTACATTTAGGCGGGGTGGGGTTCTGAATTTTTTTTTGGTGATGTACTGGGGGGTCGGAAATCAACAAGCCTTGGAGCAGGGGGAAGAGGGGGGACATTTATTTTGTTAGGTACAGGAAGTCACATAATTTGTTTCCCTTTGCAAAAATGGTGAAAAGGCGCTCTTTGCAGTCTTTTCAGTGGGGTTCAACTCTTAAAGGAGAAAATTTCTCCCCTAGAAAAATATTTTCTTTCAAAAACCTAACTCTTGAATGAAAGAATTCTAGAGCAAATTCTCGAAGAGTGGACCTCATTTTGAAGGGGTTTTGTTGTCCATTGAAGCAAACAGGAAGGCACAAAAGTAGTTTCCCTTTGCAAAATGGCAGAAAAGATTGGAGCCTCACCTTGCTAATGGGAGGTCTAGTGGGGGTCTGTGGGTCCGTATTATCACGTACTGTTCATGTGATAGACAATACCTCTGCTGTTGTGTTGATAGGTCTCAGTCTCAGTAGGGTTTATTACTGGTATGGGTTAACATTTCTACGGACAGGATGCATGGCCTGTGCTGGTCGGGAGCTTTGTAATGTGAGGTTTCTTAGATGTGAGTTGTCTTTCCTGTGTCTGGAGGGAAGGGCTCGTCCTGATAAAGGGAATTGTAGAGGATAGGATTTGTACAAGAGACAGTCGGTTGCATACATTTTGCGAATGGCATGTATGTAATGCACTTTGGCATTATGCAGGCTTCCACTGTTTAGTGAATTGATGTTACATCCAGTTTTATTGTTTACATCTATTTTGAAAGTTCTGTAATGGTGTCAAGCAAGATGTAGTTTTCAAGTGTAAATGTATTTCGTTTATCTGAAGAAGGCCTTAGGCTGAAATATTTTAAGAGAGTAAACTAATTTCCAGTATTTCGCTCCCTTGTCATTTCCATATTTCTGTATGCCTGTGAATCGTGGACCTTGACAGGAGAGTCAGAGAAAAGAATGCAGACCTTTGAGATGAGTTGCTATCGAAGGTCACTGAACATTATGTACAAGGACCATATAACCAATGAGGAGGTTCACAGAAAGATCCAAGCAGCCATTTGAGATGATGATGAACTCCAGACCCTGGTCTAGAAATGGAAACTAAGGTGGTTTGGCCACATCTCAAGGTCTTCTGGTTTAGCAAAGACTATTCTACAGGGCACAGTGAAAGGAAAATGAAGAAGAGGTAGACAGAAGAAGAGGTGGGAAGACAATATTAAAGAGTGGACAGGGATAGATTTTGCCAGCTCAACAAGGGCAGCTGAAAACTGGACATGATGGAAAGGGATTGTTTCGAAGTCATCTGTGGTGCCCCAACGACCTAGCAAGGTTTTGGGATAGAATAGAATAGAAACTTATTTCCGGTGTTGTACACTACTTCCCTTTGGAGGACTTTAAATGCATAAGACTAGCTAATTTGTCCTTTAAGTGGTCACTCTCTACTTCGAATTAGAAAGGACATAAACAGACTCGATGCCAGGAGGTGCATGTGATGGATTTGTTCCCACCTCCTGGGGAACATCATTATGAGAACTGGACAGAAAAAATGTCCTGTCAAAGCATGCTTTATGAAACTGCTGGCTACACTACCATAAATATTCTAACTAGAAATGTGTCCATAAGACACGGATGCCCTCGGCTAGTGTCTTGAGTAAGATGCAGCCTTGATTAAGGTACTGACATTTGAAAAACTAGGTTCATAGAGGCAGACTTGTATAATATAAAAGGGAAAATCAAGGGACCATGAAATGTAGGTCAGTGACTTACATTTATTCTGCAGTCAAACCTCAGACTCGAATACAACACGAAAATGTTTTCATTATAGCCTATTCACATAGCATAAGTGTGCATTGCGACCTTGACCTTTAAGCTAATGACCTGTTGCTTGCATGCACCAAATCTTCATGCCAAATAGTTTTAATATCCCACCATGCAGGACAAAGTTATTGGCCAGATACAAATGTTTCACTGTAACCTATGCACAAAGTTCAAATGCCAACTGTGACCTTGACCTTTGCACTTGCAACATGATTCTTGCACATGACACATCATCTTGTAATGACAATTATTCATGCAAAATAATTTTGAAATCCCACCATGCAGGACAAAGTTATGGTCCAGACATGAAGTTTTACTGAAGCATATGCACAAAGATTACATGCCCAGTGTGACCTTGACCGTCAAGGTAGCAACACGGTTCTTGCATGTGACACATCGTCTTGTCATGATAATTTATTCCACAAAATTTTGAAATTCGTTCATGCAGCACAAAATTATGGGACAGACATGAACACGTTTCACTATAGCCTATGCACAAGTGTGACCTTTACCTTTAAACTGGCGACATAGTTTTTGCACATGACACTAATCATTTATTCCAAATAATTTTGAAATCCAACCATGCAGGACTGACACAGTTACATGCCGGACAGGAACAAGATTAAATGAAGCCTATGCACGTTTAAGTGTGGACTGTGACCTTGACCTTTGAGCTGGCAACTTGATTCTTGCACATGACACATCATCTTGTCATGACAATTATTCATGCAAAATAATTTTGACTCCCACCTTGCAGGACAAAGTTATGGGCCAGACAGGAAGTTTCACTGAAGCACATGCACACAGTTTACGTGCCCAGTGTGACCTTGACTTTCAAGCTAGCGACATGGTTCTTGCACGCAACACATCATGTCATGATGATCATTTATGCCAAATAATTTTCAGATCTCGCCATACAGGACAAAGTTATGGGCCAGACAGGAACATGCTATTACTATAGCCTATGCACATACTTTAAGCGCAAAGTGTGACCTTGACCTTCATGCTAGCGACATGGTTCTTGCACGTGACACATCATCTTGTCATGATGATCATTTGTGCCAAATAATTTTTAAATCCCACAATGCAGGACAAAGTTATGGCCAGGACACAATTCTGGAACACAAACACATGAACACACACACACACGGAGACAGTAAACTCCATATGCCCGTCACCATTTCATGGCAGGGGCATAAAAATTGGGACACCTAACATAATTACCCCAACAATCCTAAAAGGGAATAGTTTGGTTTTACCATGCAGTCATGTACCCAAAAGATGAAGATGGCATAGCAATCTGTGTAGACCCTGATCAGACTGCTCCTTTGCTCCTTTGGGAGCAGTCTGATCTGGGTTTGCATTGTTTGCTCAAATCTATCTGTCCCAATACCTAGAATTTTTAGAATGGCATTTGTTCAGGCATTTCTGCCTGCATACTTGTAATAAATACATTATTAGAACAAGAGGAATATTTTCAAACATCTTTAATTTGAAATATTTCATAAACAAAATAATCAGCAGTGATGTATATCTCTCAGATCTCTCATTACAGTTCTTTCTTCATTTTCAAAGAAAGAATAAAATTCTAATATGCTAGCATGACAGTACAGCCTCAAAATAAAATAATTATTTTTAAGATGTATCAGTATACCTCCATTTTTTCCACCATTTTTACGCAGCGAAGACACTTTTGCGACTTCCTGGTTGCTTCTGACAGGGCAGCATAGCCCTTCCAAAAGCAGTCTATTCTTAAAGAAAAGAATTTGCTACTACAGTAGCAAATTCTTCCTTTAAGAATTGACCCCAACTGGTAAGGGAGACAAAACTGAAAATGGAAGAGTTGCTTCCCCTGAAAGTGTACCCATTCTTCTTAAGGTGAATCACCAATACATTTTTAGACCAATACTAAGCCCCAAAGGTTGTCTTTATCTAAGAGTTGTCTTTATCATTTGCCTCAATGCTACGTCTTTCTATGTACCCCAAACATAGCATAATGAGGACACCCTAATGCACTCAATAGTTACGCATGAACCTTTGCTCTACATACAAATTTCTCTTCCTTAAGGTCTTTGTAAATTTACTGTGTCTTTCTCCATTGTCTTTGTAACATAATCAATACAAGAGAAACATTCACCGCAAACCAATTTATTTCCATTGCTACTAATTTTTGCATTTTGCAGATGGGACCCAATTTCACTGCCATAAATTTTGGAAAGGTTCTTTTTCATCTCAATAAAGTTGCAGAATTAAAATTTCACAGCAATTCACTTTCATGAAATTTTCTTCACAGAGGAGTTGCCGAAATAATGAGCTTGTGAAATTTAATTTGTTTACAGTATGTTAATGAATGAGACAGATAATACTCCTGTGCATGATGAGTGACTTTCATTTCGGATAATGGTTCAAACCAAGCTCCTCTGTGAGAACAAAACAAGAAACAGCTATAGATCTTTCAGATCCTCAATCTTGAGAAAATATACCATATATACACCAAGCTTCAGCTGACTTTATCAAGCATCAAATGTTATATAAACAGGACTGCAAATATGCACGTGTTTATCAGTCTCTGTTGTTAGAATATGGCATTTCTCTTTTATCCTTCCATATAGCTCCAGGGTGGCTTTTGATGAAAACTCTAAGATAGTTCCTATTATTTCTCTATAAAGACATATGTTGTGACTCCTCATTAGAACTGCCTCATCGAGGCAGTTCTAAAGAGGTGTCAAAACATATACTTTATGTTGAAATTTGAAAAGTATCCTAAAATTATCAGCAAAACCACCCTTACAGCTCTCTTCAGATTAATTTGGTTGTCTTTGATCTTATAAACTGTTCATTTCATGTATTTGTCCTCCTGTGCTGCGAGAATCTTGGCTGACGATTTAGCATCATAGAAAAGTTTACTGATTTCCTCAATTTCATCCCGCCCAATACAGTCTTTGCCGTTGATTCTTGATAAAAGATTTCCTGGGGTTAATAATTGCACAGCATATCTGAAAAGTACAGAATCATTGGAGTTTCAGATAAGGATTGGTGTTAATGAGAATTCTGATAAGAGTTCTGTTACAGTTGATTTAAAAGCATGTGTTGTAGCTCCTCAGTAGAATTGTCCCCAAAACAAGGATCTGACAAGGGGCTGTTTTATAGACTATACATTTCAAACTATAAATAAAATACATGTAAATGAATTACTTATGTTTTGCTTTTGATGTAAGTGACACTTTCCTCATTTTTTTGATGACTAGATTTCTAAGTATTCTAAGTATTCAATAGTATTTTTAGCTATTTTAGGCCAATAGGAAATGAGCATATGAATCAAAACCTGTTCAGACTCAAACACATGACCACTGGATCATGCTGACCAAAGCTTAAAAACAACCATACAGATCTTTAAAACCCTTGATTAAAAGCACTTTAACAAGGCAAAAAGATGTTTATGGGCAAATGAAACATTTTTTTCTCAACTAACTTAAGGTGTATCGGTTCACCACCATGTGTTTTCACCATTTTCATAAAGGGGGGAAACATTTTGTGACTTCCTGTTTGCTTTCTTAGGCGACAAAGCACTTTATATAGGGATCAACTCCTAAAGGAAAGAATTTGCTCCTAGATGAGCAAATTCATCCCTTTAACAGTTGGCTCCTATTGAAAAGGGAAGCAAAATTGAAAATAGCAGAGTTGCTTCCCTGAAAGTGTATTTATTCCTGCTTGCACTACTTCAGGTAAGCCTGAATTTTCAGAATTGACATTTCAATACAGTAGAACACCAATGGCTGGAACAGGCAATGGACAATGAAAATTAGCTCCAGCTAAAGGTAGTTTCTATACAAACTGACCTCTAGGGATCCAAAAACGAGTTCTAGCCAGGCATGGTAAACGAGCCATCAGGGTTGAGCCATTGAAGTTCTACTGTATTTAAGTTGTATATAAAAGGGCTTTAGAAAGAGCATTTTTTCTCAACCCTGTCTTACCTTAATGTTGTCGCTACTCCATGTTGACCCAATAAACCAAGAGAATCATCATCTATTTGGATACCTTCTGTTTGTGCCCTGAGTTTTAATATCTGCAGAAAATAAGACACAGAAACATAAAGTAGTAATATTTTACTTCTAGAGCTCCAGATAATGTAGAGTAATGAGAATAATTCCAAGATCATTTTTCTCATTTCTCCACAAAACCATACATTGTGCCTGTTAATTAGAGCCGGCTCGCTAAGGTGGTTCTAATGAAGTCTTACAAACATATATGTTTTTGTGGAGAAATCCAAAATTTATCTCTCTTACTCCTTCCTATCTGCAGCACTAATTTCTTGTGTCTGACACACATCATTAATTCTATGAGCTCCCCACCTAAGAAATCTGTCGGACCATGCATGACCACATAAATTAAGTCTGGATAAGGTCTACTCTCTTTACTTTCTGAATTCTACATGGATAAATCAATGTTTGAGTAAGCTGTGCATGCTGTGACCAGAGTGTGGCATGGAAACAGATAGGTTTGAGCATGTGCCATTCACATATAAAGTAAAACAAGTTTCTCAAGCACACAGTAATTCTAAATCAACTCCATAAACCTTAAAGCACCAGGAAAGCAGATACAAAATTTACACCTGGCCCTGAGGTTATAAAACTTTTTTCATGCTCAACTCAGCTGTCAGAGCATGAAATTTTCTCTGCTGATAAATATGAAAATGCCAACTAATGTTAGCATTTTCATATTCATAAGCAGAGAAAATTTCATACTCAGCTTATCTGAGCAAAAAAAAACAACAGTATTTATCAGTAATTTGCTATACATTAGCAGGTATATGTTCATGCTCAGCTGAGTTGAGCATGAAAAAAGTATTATAACCTTTGGGCCAGGTCCTGCAAGATTTCAAAGAATATATCACACTGAGAATTCAAACACTGGAAGGCAAACATAACATATGAGCTGCCTAACCTTGATCTACGTTATTCACATATTCAACTATTATCCCTTTTTTGAGTTTTAAGGGTTACTATTAGCTGAAACCACTCATGCTATAAATTTAAAATAGTTAAAGTTTTAGTGAAAAACACTGCTTTCAAGCATTCCCTACCCTTATTTTTCTTAAGTGAGCTACTGAATGGGTCAAAACAACACATGGATCTACAGAAAGCCTACACAAGATTGTACATGTAGTTGCTTCTCACAAACCCCCTGGATAGACTACAAGGTTGTGCAGGACCACTAAAACTTTCTATTTTCTACATCATCTTGTGCCTATTGCCAGGCTAAAAATACACTAAGAGAGATTCAACTATGCCTGTGGTATTTTTTAATTTCTCTCTAAAACATATGTTACGGCCTCTCTGACATTAGAACTGCCTTGGCAAGGCAGTTCTAATGAGAAGCCACAACATATGTTTTATGGAGAATGAAAGAAATTATGAACTGAAATCCAAACCCACCCTTTTCTGTGTATATGAAAAACATTCTACTCATTTAAACTTACTTGTGTCATTTCATCTTGTGAGTATGGAAGTGTTCTGACAATCATGACTCTGTCTAACAAGTCGAGGGGCATCCCATGTGACGATACAATATCTTCTGTTCCTCTGTAAAAGATATAAGCAAAGAATCTGTTTAGAAACACAACTATCCCACAAAAGAAACCATTCACTACATGGAATATCCTGAACTGGCAAGCCACACACAGATGCAACTAGAGCAAGTGAGCAGGGGCTCACGTATACCCCCGACCAGCGCCACCGCCTAATGAAACCAATCTTAAACATGGTATGAACCTAGAAGTAAACTTAGTCACCTATCAAATGGTTCCATCAAAGTATATTACAAATATCAGCAAAGAGTACCAACTCAACACAAAACTTACATGTAAACATATAAGTCTGTTTCCATGATCTTACTCAACAGCAGCAGCAGCATACAGATGATGTCAACTAATCTGCATAAACACATAGAAGTAAACCTAGTCGTATATCAAAAGGTTTCATCAAAGGATGTTTGAAATATAATCAAAGAATGTAAACTTAACGCAAAACTTCAACACAAATATACAAGTCTGTGACCTTGACCTTAAATCAGCAGCAGCATCCAGATGATGTCAATTACTTTGCATGAACATAGAAATAAGCCTTGTCATATATCAAAAGGTTTCATCAAAGGAAGTTGGAATTACAAGCAAAGAATATAAACTTAACGCAAAACTTTAACGCAAATATACAAGTCTGTGACCTTGACCTTTCATAAGCAGCAGCATCCAGATGATGCCAACTACTCTGTATGAACCTTACAGTAACCCTAGTCAAATATCAAAAGGTTCCATCAAAGGATATTGGAAATATAAAAGAAGAAAATAAACTTAACGCAAAACTTTAACGCAACTATTGTAGAAACTTCAAAGTCTGTGACCTTGACCTTACAGCAGCAGCAGCAGCATGCAGATCCAAAGTATTTAGTATTCATCCTCTGCTAAAATAATAAGCATCTCTGAACAAGCCCTGGGTAACAGAAGCAAAAGAAAAAACTTAACGCAAAACTTTAATGCAAATGTTAACTTACGTACGGACGGACGAACGAACGAACAAACGGACAGACGGACGAACGGACGGAAAGACGAAAACTATATACCCCTCGACATACTTCGGGGGTATAATAAAAGAAACATGTAAAGAGAACTTATATGTAAACAGAAATTTTCAGGAACCTCATAAATCAAAATTAGCTTTCATTTAAAGGAAACAAATGTAAGATAAAGCAAAACTGATACTATATGAACAATTACAGAGGTCCATCTATGACAAAATTTTAACAATATTTCTAAGAAAGGGTGTAACACCAGACATGTTTTAAGTGAGAGATTATTTAAAATTCTAAAACTATAATTGAATACTGTCCTAGCCTAAAACTCTGTATCTCTTGCAATAAATTTATTTGTCTCAGTTTTATTATTTTAGCAAAACTTTGCTTTGCATTTCTCAAAAATGCTGCACAATGGTCATGACTTTTATCAGCACACAGACCAAGTATAAGAATCATAAATTATAACTTCAGAAATATCTCTAAATTGTCACTGTATGGGTGTATTCACCTCCAAGGGAGATCAATCTAGTTTAGATATATTTGTCACCCTTCTCATAAAGGGCAACACTTAAAGGAAACAGTCTGCTCTCTTGAAAAATTCTTTCCTCTTTTAGGAAGGATTTGTCTATCAGAGAAGTATATTTTTCTAGTCTGCTAAAATTGTGAAAGATTCTAAAGTCCCGAATAAAAATTTGAGCTTAAGATGTATGGGTATGACTATAACGTTTTTCTGCCATTTTTACAACCGCGAACAACTTTTGTGACTTCTAATTTTTTCCCCTGGAGGATTAACCCTTCCAAAAGGGGTCTACTTTTAGAGAAAAGAATCTGCTCCAAATGGAGCAAATTCTTTTCTTTCAGCGTCAACCCCCACTGAACAGGGAGGCAAAATAAAATGATAGAGTTGCTTCCCTTCGCAGCATATCTACTCACCTTAAACCAGCATCCTTCTATCATCACTTACTTGATTATGCATCTTCCTCTGTTTGTTGCGAATATGACAATGGGTGATAGCGATGATTCTAATGCTCTGTGGAGGTATGTAAAACATTCTATATCTAACATGTGGACCTCGTCAATAAACAACACACCCGGGACAAGTTCTGCTATACCTTGGTCAATGTACTTGTTCACAACCTTGTTGATTTCTTTCCGTAATTTGTCTGCAAAAGATATTTCATATTGTCACAGTCTCAGTGTTGAGAACTCACTTAAAGTACCAAAAATGAGAATTTTGCAAACAGCATATATCCAGATGAGGCCGGTCCTTACAGGCTGCCTCATCTGGATCTATACTGTTTTGCCTCTTGTCTTTGAATTCTCAATATGATCAAGCTTAGATGAAACATTTTTTTTTTTAAAGGACCTGGTATGATAAGGCCCATATTTGGCCCCCAGAAAACTCATTTTTCAAAAGTCTTATTTCCATAATAAAAATGTATTCACATGAAAGTTCAAACCTTGAATGTAACAGCAAACACAAAATTAACCAGTTCTTGCACAAAATATTTGTGATATTTGTACTGAACATACCCATACCCCCAACGGATTCTGACGAAAATGACGAATTTGGTAGCCTTTGTGGCTTTCAAAATATATGAGCCCGGCCTCCAGCACATTTAATATTTTGCATACAGATAACATTTTAATATATTTACATGCCATGAAAATATTAAATGTGCTGGAGACCGGGCTCAATGTTTATTTTTAACTTTTTGTTACCAAACTGGCAGCGTTTGGAACATTTTCCCAGCGTTCTCAACATAAAAACGCCCATATCTCCGCTCATAGACAAAATAAACATATGTTGTGGGTATTCAATTTCTTAGTTAGAACACAAGGAATAATTTGGTATACATTTCATTTTGATCTGTTGGAATTTTTTGGTTAGCGTCTCTGGACTTGCAAACTTGAGTGGGTGGGGTACCTGGAGAGTCCTTGTGCAGTGTACAGGTAATTAGCAGTGCAATCTTACATATAAGCAGTTCATCAAAAGCCTGTTGTTAAGAGCTTTCAAAAGTTATTTTAAATGACTTATTTCTTGAAAGGAATATGTATTAAACTCAAGTTTTCTCGCATTTTTCCTTCATTTTATTGAAACAACGTAGGCATTTCAGAAATCATGTTATTCTGAGAATTAACAAACACGAAACATATTATTTTTGCTTGTTCCCATACGCACAAATGATAAGCAATAGAAACCATGCATTTTTAAGAGAATTTGAATGGGGGCCAAAAACGGCCCTTATCATAACAGGTCCTTTGCAGATGCAAGTTTTGTCATCTGCTTTTATGGCACTTTATGGGCTAAGCAAATAATTTGTTTCAGCTAAAAAATTTCAAGAACTCCAGATTTATGTGAGTGAAATGTAAGCCAATTCTCTAATCTTTCTACACAAGCAAATACACTGAATATTTCAGCATGAACCTAAACGAAGTTCTAACCGGCACTTTGTAGGTGTATCAAAATTTTAAGTTGCATATGTCAAAACTATCTATCTTAATATAATGAAATAAATCAACTATTCCTAAACTGACAATACATTTTTGCAGAGAAAGATAATGTTTTGCTATTAAAGCTTATCCAGCTATACAAAGTTCAAAAGATACCATTTCCCACACTTAAAACAACCTTATAAATTAATTCTACCTGTAATTTCTGTTTTCTTTGGTTTCATCAACTGTCCCATCATTGACATGATGTCCTGACCTCCCTGCAAATATAAGTAAACACAATATAAATTCAATACATATCTCACATCATACTGAAATGCAATGAACATACATGTAAAATTTCAAACTGCACATGTCTGATTCATATATTTCTGTTCAATATATTACTATCATGCTGATTTCATTAGATATCAAGTCAGACACAATGTTGATAGCCACTTGTGTGTAATCATCTGAGTTACATAATATGCCACTTTCTTATCTACAGCAGCAGTGGCAATGACTTATTTATGGCAGTATCTGGATAGTGGAACTTTCATGGGTTCTTGCCCCTAAATTCAAATGGACCACTGGTTGTCTCACTATACAAGTTCCAATATTATGATGTAAATGCAATTTACATTGGTACCATGGGATCTGATGTACATCCAATACAATGTTGGATGTACATCAGATGTCAAAAATTTTACTGCAAATCAGATTTGGTAAAAGTTGTAGGTGCAGACTCAACAGGTCTTCACTGTCAGCAACTGTTTCGATAATCCTCAAAAATAAAAGGTCTGGCACTCTCTGGCTGGCTGATCATTGCCTGGTTTATCCAAAGAAATGAATCACAGCAATTATATCTGGACATAAAAATGGTAGGATTTTTGTGGTGCGTAGCATTACCACTTGACACCTTTTGAAAATAGATCAATTGCTTTTTTGATGTAGTCATAAAGCATCTCTGGCTGTTAAATCATGATCCAATCAACAAACTCATGACTTGTTACAGCCCTAACACCTAGCTGAGTAATGTAGACCTATGTAATGTCTGTATATAATACTTGCTATCATCAGAGTTCAGTATTATCGCCAAGTGTGTGCAAATATGGTTAAGTACCGCTGAGCTACTTGGGGAACGTCGTTAGGAGAACTGAACTGAACTGAGTTAAGTCTCTAATTGCCTCACTGCAGCTTAGCTACAATTTTAGATGTGCTTTTCTAATTTGTCTACAAAGCAGTTATCAACTATTATCAACTGCCACAACAAATGTTTATGTACAAATGTACAACATAAACAGAATATTCAGCAAAATCTGAGCATACTGTAATGACCCTGAAATTTTGGACTCCCGAAAGTCAGACAATTATTGTTAAAACTAGACAATCACTAAAGCTGATGAATGCCCCCGCCATATGCCTCACTAGATGAGTTATGTGTTAAAACATATTTGTGTGAAGTTACATCAAAATCTATCAATAAATAAAGGTGCTAGAGGGATGACTGAGTTTTTCTTAAAAATAGCAACTGTGACCTTGACCTTGGACCTGGGGTGCTGAAGCGGCAATTTATTCAAGATATTGTTATACTTAACATTTATGTGAAGTTACATCAAAATAGATCTATAAATGAAATCGCTGGAGCAATGCTCTAGTTTTTCTGAAAATAGCAACTGTGACCTTGACCTTCAGTCTACCAAACTGAAATGCAAAGATGTTCGAGGTACTGTCATCCCCAATAAAGCTGTGATGTAATACCAAAATCGGTTAATAAATGAGGCCGCTAGAGCGACGATAAAAGGTGAGATTTTATTTAAGCTATGGAAATATGGTCAAAATATGTATGTAATTCAAGGGGACATAATTCTGCAATAAAGACGAGACTGAAAGTTCTGTTTCCTTTATGCACATGTTCAATGCATGTCTGCACTGTGTTGCAAGTTTCAAATCCCTACATCAAATACTATTGGAGGAGTTGCAGAGACAAGAACAGTACTACAAAGTGTGAAATATGGTCAAAATATGCATGTCATTCAAGGGGATGTAATTCTGTCATAATGACCTGGATCAAAATTCTGTTTCCTTTATGCACATGTTCAATGCATGTCTGAACTGTGCTGCAAGTTCTAACTCCCATATGGTCATAATATGTATATCATTCAAGGGGACATAATTCTGCAATCAAAGTTATGTTTCCTTTATGCACATGTTCAATGCATGTCTGAACTGTGTTGCAAGCTTCAACTCCCTGCATCGAATACTGTAGGAGGAGTTGCGGAGACAAGAACAGTACTACAAAGTGTGACGTACGGACGTATGTACGGACGGACAAGGGCAAAACTATATGCCCCTCCCCACTTCGTGGCGGGGGCATAAAATTCTTAGCAAGTGGATTTTACACAGGTTAACGCATCCAAATGATGCTTAGAGAATGGCAAACATTGTAGACCCTGATTAAACTCTCCTTCAGAAGTAGTTTGAGCTGGATCTACAGTGTTTGCTCAGACCTGTCTGTCCGAATAGTTGGGTCATTACTGTACCCACAGCTCTGCACATATTCCTTCATAAATTACCTGTGGTCTAGCATTAGCAATATCCAGATCATGAAGAGTTACATCTTGTATAACTTCTTTCTTCTTGTGAACATCACCTTTAGGCAGAGGTACATATTCTTCCGCCTCGAGATCAAATTCTGTCGCATAACTGTCAGATCTACCTTGACGCTGAAAATAACAAGACCTGTCCCCGTACAGGATAGCTCGCCTGCAGTGCCTTGCCCATCACATAAAAAACTTTAACATAAAATTTAAAAGTGTGACGCCCACGCCGACGTCCAAGTGACAACAATAGGTCTCTGTACTTTCATACAGGCGAGCTAATAACATGAGGTATTTTATTTCTGAGGATTGTGCATAAAGAAAGACATAAATTCTTAGATTTCCAGACAAAATCTTTCGGAGAAGGAAGCAAAAATGAAAATGGAAAAATTGTTTCCTGTGAAAAAGCAATTCTGCACTTTAATAGGTTTCTTATTTGTCCAAACTGTGCAGTTGAATTTCCTTGGTAAGTGATTCTAATGAGGCTAACACTTGTTTGTAAGAAGTGTCTATTAAACTTTTTCCCTGGCATTTTTCATACACTACCAATCAAAGTGTTGATTATACTCTTAACAATGCTAAAGGTATTTCTTGAAAACTGGGGATTACTCTTGAAAGAATCCCTGGGAGCAAATTCTTTCCTTAAGGAGTAGCAGCAGCACTTTTGTACACAAATTATCATTCATGAAAGTATATCCTTTGACCTCGGCCAGAATAAGTATATTTTCTGAAGACTACTATGGTCATTATTTTTCAGATACCCCGACTTTTCAAGTCCTTTCAATATTTTCCTGATCAGTCACAAGATTCCCTGACTTTTCCTCAACCTGGAAGAAAATCACTTTCCCAGGGCTTCCACTAACTTTCAAAATTTGGAAGTCCAGACTTCCATGGTGTCAGATTTGGACGTATTGAGAGAATTTTTTGGAAGTCCGAAGTTTTTAGGAATGACTTATGCATGATTATTTTTACCCCCCCCCCCCCCCCTTCACGTCCCTCTCTCTCTCCCATACTGTAGTGAACCTTTTGTTCTTCGAAAGGAAGCCTGAGCATTTGCGCAGTCTAATCAGAGTCATTCGTTTTTGTTTGTGAACAATACGCAAGTCCTCTGAAGACTCGCCGTTGCACTGTCTCCTATTGCATAATATTCCCTTTCATTGCTGCCAAATGGGCCGCGTCGGAAATACGGTGACTTACGGAACGCAGTCTAATCAGAGTCATTCCTGTTTGTTTATGAGCAATACGCAAGTCCTCTGAAGACTCGTCGTTGCACTGTCTGCTATTGCATAATATTCCCTTTCATTGCCGCCAAATGGGCCGCGTCGGAAATACGGTGACTTACGGAACGTATAATGACACGCTTCCACCGAAGAACTCGGTTGTCGCTAGGTCGATGTTCATTATTATTCATGTTAGATGCGAACAAGATAGACCGTTCTGACTGCTTTGTTGCGCTGGCTGATACGATTGTTAGTTATCGGTATGTGTACTGAGGTACCTGTCTCACAGTATGACACTGCGTACGGCACGCGTATATACTCGCAGCGGCGTCTTTGATCTTTACATCAAAGAGAAAACGTGCTTGATCCATAAACGTGCAGGTAATTGTATATCAACGCTACCGTATATAGAATCGCGTAGACCTTGATCAGAATGCGCTATTTCTGTGCACACTGTACGGCATTATTTTCGCACTGGGTTGCATGACGATAAAACTAGGAAATCGGCGAAATGGACGTTTCAGTATTCGTATTTTAATAGTACCATTAATCAAAACAATGTATAGTACCAGAGCGTACAACCATAACACGTCGGAAATAGCGACTAATAATATCAACAGTGTATCTTCGCTTTGAATCAACACTTTTCGCGGAAGAGGTTCGTATTCATAAAAACTCCATTAACAACAGTGACCTTCGGTTAATGTGAAGTTCTTAAAAACTTTGGATAGAGTTTGTCAATACATGCTTCAGTATTCATGTGTTATGGATACATTCACAAACTTTTGAAGTCGGAATACGCCTTACACATACAGGTCAGTTACATTCTCGCGATCGTAAAAATAGATGGACACTTTTCATCCAAAAGCTCAGTCATCGTGATTTGATAAGTTGTTTTGCAGACTGCCGTAAGAGGTTGAATCTACGAGTGGGCGTTATTTTAATAATCGTTTTTGACTGGTAGGCGGTCCGACATATATGTTATCTGGTTCAGTGCTCCATACGGACAATCTCGATTGGCCCGTAGGCGGTCTTTTCGCCTGGCTGACACCTGGATTAATCCGAGTAATTATGACACGTGCTAGAATTTTTAAGACAGTGGCGATATTTTATACATCGGGACAAGATCAAACGGCCGTATGTGACAATTATCGGGCGTATGTCAGACGCCAGAAGTCCCATTTCTCGACGTACGGGAGCAAATCCTGGGCGTAATATACGGCCATACGCCCGTTAACGGAAGCCCTGCTTTCCATGTATTTTCTTCTGAGTCTGACCATGGCAACCTTGCCCATAGGTTATAAAACTTGAGTACATTCTAAAACTCACAATAAAGCACACTGATTGGCTGCTTCTGAGCACATGCTCGGAAGCAGCCAATCAGTGTGCTTTATTTTGAGTTTGAGATTATTCTCAAGTTTTATAACCTCAAACCCTTGCTGACTCCATGTTAGCTTTCTTACCTTTACTGCTCCACTATTGGCCTCAATATATATAACATCTCCCACCTCAACCTTCTCTTTCTGTAGACTCTCATATATAGATGGATCAAGTTTTAGCTGTTTTGTTCCTTTTGCTGTTTTAAGACCTATGACAACATGACTCACTGTCTTTCCATAACCTATAAACAAATATTCATAGAAAAATAGTGCACCAGATAAAAAGAGGTACATTGTAAAAAGGGATAATTTTCCATATTTCACCACACAAAATTTGTTGTGACCCCTCAAGACTCCTCTTGACGGTTCTAATGAGGGGTAACAACATATTTCGTTGAGGAATATAAACATCCCAGACTTCTCCACAAAACTCCACCTTGTCTGGAGCTCTGATGTGATAAATGAAAATATTTCTGTAAATATTTACACCAATATTTACTGATTTCTAAAGGCAAATCTGAACTGAAGCAATGTTTCAATCATCTCTGGGATCAGATCAGGACAGAAAGTGTCACTCTGAAGAGTTCAAATGGAACTAAGAAGTTACCGGCTAATTTTCCTAACTCAAGACTGGATCTTAATTACTACAGCAATAGTGTCACAACACACTACTATCTGACTGGCCCTGTGAGATATTAATATTCTAGTGTCACATTAGCATGCAAAGGTTTCAAGCATCAGTTAAGTCAAACTACTAATGCATGCTCCTAAAGCTTCTATGTAGACCCCAGCTATTTGCACAGGTCTTTCTGTCAAAATGTTCACAGTAAATAGTGTACATATTGTATATGTGAATCAGCAAAAATTCCATCTGCTTCAGTGCTTACATTATTCACCACCAAAATCTTTGTAAATTCTGAAGTACAGTAGAACTTCATTGGCTCGAACAGGCTTGAGACCATAAAATTAGTTCCAGCAAAGAGCAGTTTTAGCCATCCAGGGTTAGTTTCTATATAAAGTAGCCTCTAGGGACCCAGGAATGAGTTCTAATCAGGCAGGGTTATCGAGCCATCAGGGTTCCAACCATTGAAGTTCTACTGTATGTGATTTCTGTCCAACAGCAGGGGTTTCATTTACCTCTTTGGCACCTGGCGGTCAAGGCTTAATAGGGAATTTTCATGTTTTCCATATACTTTGTACCATCAAATTTGAGACATCTGAAATACTTACCCAGAGCCCTAGATAAGAGGGAGTATTTGGTGATAATTAGGGATAATTTTTGTTAATTCTGGATAAAAACATACGTTGTGACCCCTCAACTGAACCGTCTCGATGAGACGGTTCAGATGAGGGGTCACAACATATGGTGTCAATGAGAAATAAAGAAAATTATCCCTCAATTATCAAATACCCCTCTTATCTAGTGCTCTGCTTACCGTAAATGTCCTGAAAAAGGAAAAGTTGGCTTTACAATGCCATACAGTATTCAACAATACAAATGGAAAAGCAAATGGTGTAGATCCTGATCAGACTGCTCCTTCAGGGTATGCACTGTTTACTCAGACCTATCTGTCCTAACATAAATTTTTTTTATCGATTACAAATTTTCAAATATATGCAGGGGATAAGGCCTGAGTAGAAGGAAGAAATCCCCATCCCCAGCCTCTAAATTACACCTCTGCAACACTACCAGTTTTCAAAGGGAGACAAATTTAGTGACATCCTATCTGCTTCCCCAGATTACAAAACCCTTAAGGAGCAAATTCTTTCCTCTAAGAGTGTACCCCCATTGAGAAGGCTGGCAAAAATGTAAAGGGCAGATCTGCGTTCCCATTAGTGTACCTCTTCACCTTAAAACATCAATATTTACCTCCCATTGGGTTTTCTGTTTCTACAGGTGATAACTCAGTCACTTCCCCTTCATAGACCTCTTTAGTTTCCTTTATTCTCAGTCCGATAGCTCGTCTGAAGTTCTCCATCAACACCTCGGTTTTCTTGATTTCCGAGGAGTACACTTCACTGCCAACCATTGGACAGAACGGAACTTTGGAACCAAGCTCTTGGGCAATGGCCAGAGCAATGGCTGTCTACAATATATATATATATTCAAACTCATGTTTACAAGTGAAAACAACCAGGGCCCAGTTGTTCAAAGCATCATTAGCTTAACAATGTTGTTAGTCATGAATGTGTATAGTAGTCAAGAACTTGTATAGTCTTCTAGCACATGTGCTAACATTTTTTTGCTGAAAAAAGGAAAGTAACTTTTGCCCTGCAAAAGCTCTTCATATTTTGGGGGGCAAAAAATGGGAGTGTTTTTGTGTACAATATGTTTGAAATTTAACGTCTCATTAACTAATGACATTGTTAATTTTAGACAACTGGGCCCTGGTACATGTAATTAGAAAATCAAGCAAGTTCATTATTTTGCAGCAAAAATTTTCTGACTGCACAGCAGAACTTCAAGATATAGTATCTGCCAAAAATTGTGAAATTCACATTTATTTGATTTCTTCCTCTATAAACATGGGACAACCGCTTCTAACTAATTGTAACCTAGTGATTCCCATCTTTGAATTTTTTGGCAAATCCAGTCACTTGTCCTAGTAGGAGTTGTTTTACATAAAAATTTGCTCAGCCACAGATATTTCAAATACTATATGAATTTCATAACCCATAAGATCACACTACAGGGCCCTGTCAGAAAAGAAGTTTTTGATCAGTTTTTCAGACTTTTTGTATCTGAACCTTCTCTGCTCAAAACGAGGAGACTTTTGACTTTCAAGGAAGATTATTCCCACCCCAGCAAAAGCTTTCTTTTCATAAAAAAATATTTTCTGGAGTTTTGTAGTCTGCTTGTCAACTGTAATACCATGAACTAGTGATCTACTTGCTTGAGCACTGGTCATTTTCAGCCATCAAAGTCAATGATCTGTACATTTCCTCGAATTCGGTTACTAGGATCATACTCCACTCATTATTATGTACATAGCACAGCATCTGTTTTAGTTTTTTGTACCTAGAGTACACAGCATATATTAGGGGGTTGTAGGAAGCAGTGCTGGAAACGGCCAGTGGCCTGGTGGCCAAATGTGCCTAAATTTTTTCTGGGGCCACCAAAAGTCTTCAATTCATGAACTTTAGTGGCCCAAATTTATCTGTATGGTAATAATAAATGCATTGGATATTTAGCTAGTGGATAATTTGGGCCACTGAAAATTTGATTTGCTAAATTTTGGGCCACCACATTAATCTGGGGAGGGTCCAGCACTGAGGAAGCACCAGTTATTAGCAGCTCAGTGCTTCATACCAGTACTTTATGAATTTAATGACTGATTAAAAATGTATCACAGGTCACTTTCATTTTCTGAAGGCCAATCATAAAAATTCAGCTGATTCCTACAATAACTTGGTACTAGTCTCACCTTTCCTGTACCCGGAGGTCCAGCCAATAAAACTGCTCTACCGGCCATCTTTTTTGACCTGATCATCTCAACCACCACTCCAGCTGCCTGTAAACAGAATGCATAATTATGAAAATATCTGCTTATATGGCTACATACTATATTTACCCTACATAATGGGACACACAGGCCTAAGCAAACAGAGTAGACCCAGATCAAACTGCTCAAGGAAGCAGTCTGATCAGGGTCTGCATGATATACGACATTCCATCCCAACAGGTTGGAGGCCTCAAAAGGTAGTTCTATGGATTTGTTCAAATTCTAAGTTTAAAGAGTATGATATGTAGTTTAGGTGTCAGGATATTTATGGTAAGTATGATGACAATTTTGGTGAATGGAGTCACTGTAATGGGATGCAACTCTACCATTTTCATTTTGCCATCTTTTTTATGGGGTCAATTCTCAAAAGAAAGAATTTGCTCCACCCAGATCAAAATCTTTTTCTTCAGAGTTGACCCTTTTTAAGCCCCGAAAGCTGTCTCCCTTCACAAGTCATATACAGAAGTCATTTACAACCCCGGCTACCCCCAGGAAAAGGATGGATGGATTACTACTCGGCATTTTCATGTCTTTTCAACAGTACTTCAGAGGAGCAGTGGCAGTGTAGTGCATAACATACTAGACAACCCATCCAGGAGTCGCAGGTTCGATCTCCCACTTCTCCAGTCTTTCAGATGAGTCTTTAATTCCAGGTCCTATCTCTGTATGACCTTTGTGCTGGTGCAGTGTTAAACCTGAATTCACTCACTCACTCACAGCATTGCAGTTATATCAGGAAGAAGGGAGGGTGATTATGAAGGACTCTTTGCAATGAAGTGCTATTTAGGTTGGACAGAACCTTGTCTCTGGCAGACCTGAACCAGTGACCCTGTGATCCAGTCAGTAATGCTATTACCATTCAGCCACTCAAGCGCTTCCCTGGGCCAAGGAACTGCCATACAAAGTGGGGCTTAAGTACATGTACTGTGGCAATGCAATGCAGGTGCAGGCATTTGATTTCTTTCTTTTTAAAGAGAAAAGACAATGATAGTGACCAAAAACTGCTGAACACAGTCCCTTGGGGTGGAATCTTTTAACAGGGACCTGAAAAAAAAATTGTCCCCACAGTGCAGGCTTCTGCCAGGCTCAGCTTTAAGAAAATTCAAAGCTCTAGCAATTCCCCAGCCCTGTTGTAACTGGGGATGCAAAGGACTGGTACATAAAAGGATGCAAAGTCCAGTAGCACTTTACAGAAAATAGAGTCTACAGTTTTAAGCGGTTCACAGGATTTTGTTCTAACAAAAATGGACAGATGGGAAAATCACTTTAGAGGAGCAGCTCTAAGTGGTTAGAAATATATAATGTATACTAATAAGCTTAGGATTTCAATGTCAAAATCAACCCTGAAAGGGTAGGGATCACATGGCTTCTGTTTTGATACCCTCCATAGACAAACGTGAATGAATTTTTTTGATTATATCAAGGTAAATCGCTTATTATTTCCCTTTTAATATTTTACACTGAGTGAGTTATTTGTCACTTTCCAGTCAAATCTACCTTATTCTAACAACAGTTTGATGGAACCACAAAGATTCATACTTGGGCAAGGACTCTTGTAACAAAATTACAATCAGGAAATATCAGAACTAAAATGGTGGCGTAATCAGCACAGAAATTTTTGTGATCGAGTCCTTGCCCAAAATGCAAATCTTTGTGGTTCTATTGATTAGAACCGGAAAGTGGGGCATAGCTCAATGACTATGAAAATTTTTGAAAGAAGAAAGAATAAGCTGGCATTAACCATGATTCAATCACAGCATCGCCATTTTCTCCTGCAGCGTTTCAAAAAAAAAAAATATGATCCCTGGCTGATACACAATTAACCCTCAATGATGAAATACCGAGTCTGTCACCTCCAATGAATGAAACATATGACTTATGGTGCTGTCCGGTAACATCGCGCACTTAAGACATATGATGGATAAATTGGTTTTCAGAAAACAATACACAAATAAAACTTACCGTCAGTTATTAGCTATGACTTAACCATTCAAACATAAAATAATCAAACCGCTCAATTTCTAAGCTCCTTTCACAGAAGCGGAGCTTAAAGATTGACACCCTAATGAAAAATGAAGAGCAAATTTGTCGCCTAACATTGCGCAGACCTATTAGAATCCAATATTTTATCCCTTTGAAGATGTTTATTGACACACTAATAATCATGTCAACAACTTTACATCGCCTCGAGCCTAAACACACGTTTTTAATGTGCCACATGCAAGTCACATGCGGTGGCAAGGAAATGTCTTTGGCTAGGTTAATTCTTTTAAGAATTTCAATCAACAATTTATTAAACAGCTGAATATAAACTTCTTTTATCTAAAATTAATTGAAGATAAACACCAAGAAACGAGTTAACACAATTCTATGATTATTATTTGCCGCCAAAACAAAATTATTTTGCGAGTGATACATTTTCCTGCCAAAAAGATGACGTCATTTTGGAAACGATCGTCTGAAAGCAGTCTTAATATGCAATAACTGCAACAAAATAACTGCAAACATGAATTATGGATATATACAAAGTTTGTAGAAAATTGAGATACAGTGATCCTAAATGTGTGTAGCTTTATAGAGAAGACTGGCAGATTCAGTTCGACAAAATTTTACAACAGATACAAGAACATACTGATTTTATCAAATTTTACATCCCAAATTTCGATTAAATTTCACCCACTTACAATACATAGAGAAAAATTACCAGTGTGCAAAATCATACAAAGAGCATACCGTATTTACCCTAAATTTTCGGACACCGTAAATTTTCGGACACCCTATATTTTCCCAAAACGCCACCTATATTATGTACCCTATATATCCGGACTGACCAGGGTATATATACGTTCTGACCAGGGTATTTTTGTTGTCCGTAAATGTTCGGACACAACGAAAACGTCCCTTGTGCTCTCATAAAATTTTCATGTATAGGTTATCAGTTTTGTCTGTTGTTTACCTTTGCCTTCGGCTAGATGAGGTACCGTAATTCTTCGGCTATAAGGCGAGTCGTTTATAAGGGGGGGGGGGGGGGGTAGTTTTTGGACTGTCTGTCTGGGCAAGTATTTAGCTTAGCCTCGCCTATAAGACGGACCTATCTTTTTGCCAATTCCCCAAAGGTCATCACCAGTCGCCGATGTCTATGTATATTTAAACTGGTTATGCAGTTACCGTAATATGCATAAATATCTTGGATTACATACCACATTATGTACCGTATGTATATTTCCATAAGTTATCCACATCCTAACTCCGATGTACACAACTGGAGAAAATATATTCGTGACATATTCCAATTTGCAGATGAAAGGATCCATACTAAACATTTCCACAGGCCAAATATTTAGCGTAAATACTGTATCCAAGGCAGCGAAAGGAGAGGGATGGGCTCCGCCTTTCATCAGCTGTGCCCAAGATACAGTGGGTCTCTAACCCCCACTGCCCCTACGGCTATTAGGCTATGGGAAACCTTTACCTTTTTACTGTATCCAAACTACTAGCACGTGGTCAGTCTAACACACCAGTACTTCAACAAACAAATTGTGTCACCTCAAGGTCATTGACCGCTTTGATCTTTTTGTGTACTCTAGTCCAATACCACATCTCAAATTACATAATTTAGCCAGACAGGTTTGACAAGTTGGGATAACCGATAAGTAAAGAGAAAAAGTGCCTTTTTTGTTTACATCTAGGTTGCAGGAAAATACCTGAGAATGCTAACTTGAGGAAATAAAAATAAAAGGATGATATTGTTACACATTGTTTGCGGATGTGGAATTGAAAAGAAGAGTTTAATGGGTTTGCCAGATGCAATCACTGTTCGCATAAGGTATTATTTCATGTGATCGGTACCCAGTGATTTTTTTACAAATCTCCTTCTTTGAGTCCCAGGACTCACAAGACCTAAAATCTTTGCATCCCAAGCTCAAGGGTTTGCATCTTTACTGGGATGCAAAAGCAATATTTTCTCTGCATCCCAAACTTAAAGGGCTTCAAAGGACAAGCCCTATGTATATAAAAAAATAACCAACGTCAAGCTCCTGTGGTCACAGGAATAAAATAAATCACCTGTTGTCTCATTGTCAGACAGTGTATTGGATTTGGAGACATCCGTTGTCATTTCGGATTCGGAAGTTTGATCGGTCGCATCATGATCTGCAACATCTGGCCTTGCGTGTTTGTCTTGCCCAAGAAGACCAAATAAAGTTTGCTGCTTTGAATCAAGTTTGATCTTTTTCTTGTTTTTCGGAGGCATGATTACTTATTGACCCGGTGTATTGATAAAAGTTTGCACTTATGTAAAAGACATCACCGTGGTCGATAATACTATGTTCCTCCGGTACTGGACAACTACTATTGATTATTGGTATTACAGGTAGACTTCGGTATTTAGCGGGAGTAGGAAAGACTATGGTACTGTTTTTTACCAGTAATATAACAATCTGCTAATGCACCGTTGCTATATTCTTAAAACGAAAGTAGCTTTGTGAATGAAGCCAAAATCGGAAGTTGGACTACCGATCGGCTATTTTTATGCGTCCCGGAACGCAGCCAAGGAAATATTTTGCGTCCTCTGGGAAAATTATGCGTCTCAGACGCAGGACGCAGGGGTAAAAAAATCACTGGGTACCTGATGTATTGTTTATGTCTCAACACCTGGACATAACTAGGGAGGGGGAATAGACTTAAGGTTACACATTGGACAATGACCACTTTGTGGAAAATAGCCACGGTGTCCAAAGCCTCTTCTACAAATAAGATGGGTACAAATTTTGGGGGTCATTTCATGGTTCAACACCTACCAGCTAGACAATACCTGAAGCCATTATGAAGTTTATTTTCTCATATAATCTAATTGATTAAACAATACATTAGTTAAATTGTTTACTTTCACACCTATCGGTACTATATACGAAATTAAAGATACCGTATGTATGCAGGTGCATACCCTTGATAATTGGTTATTATCCGGCGTTCGTAAATATTCGGACACTTAAAAAAATTATAATTTTTGCCAAATTAAATGTTCGGACAGTAAAATAAATAATTATTTTAATCTGTCCGAATAATTAGGGTAAATACTGTATATACAGAAGAGTTCAGTGCTGCCTGTAATGGCTGAAGATTGAAAATTCTGTAACTAGTGTGAGATAAGCGTTTCTGGCGAATTCCCCTCAGCTGCGTGGACCTGTGACAGTGTTGACCTGAATATTTGTTTATGATTATAGGCACATGCTGACAGGCGTGGAATTCATGTTTTTGGATATCTTTGTCATACTGATAGATGGGAAGCTTCTCAAAAGTTGAAAAGAAATGTTGTCTATAAAAAAAGGCGAAAATGACATCGGAAATGGCATAATCTTTCATTTTCCGTTCACGCTAGTAATGTGCAATGTTAGCGGCCGCGTAATGTTACCAGACTCGACTGTATAGATCTATTTGTTTCATTTGACTCAACATTTCTATGGCCAACTTCGCTTGGAACAATAGGCTGACCCTCTTCCTTCAGCAGCTGGTTTGCCGTAACCCGTATGACATCCCCTCTAGGGATGATATAAAGGAAGATAGATAAGATCTATTTTACCCTGTATTTATTTCAATAAAGAATATTCTGGAAGCATAAAATACCTCTCTAGCCAATTCTTGTCCCACCAAACCTGCAGCACTTTGGATGGCATAGCCATTCTCATCAAGGCCTAGTCCTTTAATGTGGCTATGTGTCGCAATCCGTTGGGTTTTTGTGGTACTTTTTACTTCTTCTATCTTCATTTTTGCTGAAAATCAGAGCTTTTTTAGACAGTCGAGTTCCAACACGCGATTTGACACACAAAACACGTTTGCCGCAAACTGCCCACCTCAAGTACGATAATCTTAAAACATTATTTAGAGATAGAGATATCGAAATTCTTTATCGTCTTAGATTTAGAATGTTTAAAGGATAATTTCATAAGAAATCAAAGCTTAAAATAATCGAAAATATATTTTAACGACAATCCAAATTTCCGATGCGCATGCGCATAATCCTAGCAACAGTTTCCGTGTTTATAAATGGAGGATGTAGAAATTATTCATGAGTTAGCAATGAAAATAGCGTGATAGGTGATTATCTTGCCTCAGAATAGTGATACACACATCAAGGTTTAATAACCGAACAACACTCTGATACATATTGAGTCACGCAACATATTTCATTTCTCCATTTCCGTGATTTTGTATTTGAGTCACTGAGGCATTTTTTACTTCTTTTTTGTAGCCACACAGTCTTGCATACCCCATTCTAAGTTGTGATATAGTATATTGCAGTAGGATTTTCTGTCTGGGAAGTTATAAACTGTTGTTTTTTTTTCACACCTTTGGCCTAAGGCCATAAAGAACTCTTCCACGCCCAGATGCATCCCACTGTCAGGTTGGGAACAAGCTTCAATTGATCTATAGTAGATCAATTGGTCTTTTTTAGATCAATTGATCTACCAAAATGCACTGAAATATGTATTTTGAGCTCTGTGCATGCCCATCGTTGAAAATTGCAAAATTCTTTTATGACTGAATTGTTACTTTAGATAATAGAAATTTATAAGTGTAATCAGATAAAATTTGCGTCAGGGATTTTTTTGCAAAAAAGCATTTTTTGATAAATTCATATGCTAATTTTAGAAATTCTTTCATTTTTTTCAGATATATTGTTTCTTATGCTTGGTTATTTAAAAGTATTTGTTAAAGCAAACATGTAAGCTGTCATTTTGATATGAAAAAGCAATAATCCCAATGAATTATAAATATTAGTTGCATAATGAATTCTATATCAAGATTTCTTGTTATCACTTTGAATCAAGATAAATTAAAAAAAAAAGTAATGGAAAATGGGTAGTATGCATCAGCAATAAGCATACGGTACACAAGGCTAAAATTTACAGCACTAGTCTGAACAAAAAGATTTCCAAATTTTGCACATTTCATGTGCAACGATTTGAGTCTGAAACCAAGATAATTTGGTCCAAACCTGGGAAGAAAAGGTATGAACACACAATTTTATGATTAAAAAAGCATTTTGTAGTGAAATAGGCCAGAATTTTTCACTTTTGTTGAATGCAAAGTCGAGTCAGAATGACCACTATATTTCCTGATTCTTAAGGCTAAAAACAGAGTTTTTTAAAAAATAAATGGCTTAAACGAGTGCTTGTTGATTCCAAAATCACAACTCTCATGTTTGCTTCAATAAATCTTTAAAATGAACAAGCATTACAAAGCACTTATCTGAAAAATCAAGTAATTTAGAAAATTAGCAGGTGTATCAATCAAAAAATGCTTTTCTGCAAAAAATTCCATGACCAAAATTTTATCTGATCACACTTATAAATTTCTATCATCTAAAGTAACAATTCAGTCACAAAAGAATTTTGCAATTTTCAATGATGGGCATACACAGAGCTCAAAATACATATTTCAGTGTATTTTGGTAGATCAATTGATCTAAAAAAGACCAATTGATCTACTATAGATCAATTGAAGCTTGTTCCCTACCTGACTGTCTTTGCCATGCTGAGGCCAAAATAAAATTTTGTTTGTTTGCAATTGCCTACCTACCCACCCAAAACCTCCGTTCCCAATTTTTTTTTTGGCCATTTGGGGCTGCATTTTTTTTTTTTTTTTGGAAATGGTATGTTCTTGATCAACGTAAATAGTAACACAAACAGGCCTGAGCAAACAGTGCAGACCTAGATCAGACTGCTCCTGGAGAGCAGTCTGATCTGGGTCTACACTGGTTGCCTTTCCAATAGCACATCATGGGTACTCCATTTGTGGGTAAATTAGGCTTGTTCATCTTGTAGGATACTGTTATCTTATCTAAACTAATATGGGTATTTAATGTAATATTTTAACATATGTAGTAGTATTTGGGCTGCTTTTACGTTTTGCAGGAATAAACAAAAAAAAAAGAAGAAAAAGCTGACCTACCTGACCTAAGAAATTATCCTTGGTCGGCGACTGCAAAAAACATATTTTTTATGCTTGGCCTGATAAACCATGAACCATTGCTGCTTGTCTAAATTCAGTCTATGTCAGAACTTTGACATCTTCTGACATAGACTTCTGCTTCCTTTGATGCCTCCTTTGCCTTATCATTTTATATTGTCACCAATGGCGTGATCAAACTTTGTTCCATAAATTATTGTAGTCTTTGTAAATAGGTCCCAAGGCTACAGTATATCGGGTAATTTCTTCTTCATAAAATTGATACTACAGTAATAACTTGCAAGTACTGTATTGGTGGTGTGCTGTTATAAGTTTAATACTCAGCTGATTGCGAGAATTTTTTTGTCCCATCAAGAGGTCCTCAAAAATTGCACTGATCATAAGTTGTTGTTCATGAAATTTGCTTTACTGTCAGGAATAAATCCACCGACCACAAATTTAAGTCTGCTGTCTGTGAATTCTGTACAATCCTGCCCTTTATGTTCACAATTATCCACTGCTTCACATTTACAATTTGGTGAGTCTGTTCCTCCTATCACACTACATTCAGATATTGCTCAAAAGGGTTGTGGATCATGTAGAGATCCTTTCCTTTAAGAGTTGACCCCATGCTGAGAAGGGAGGCAAAAATAGTAGTTTGCTTCCTCTGAAAGTATTTCCATCACCTTTATATTTGGCAGTGACTGATTTACTACACCTCAGGCTCTAAATAGCACCCCCCTTTTGCAAAATGCAGCGCCCCTGGGGTGTTTATTAGGATTAATAGGTAGTTGAATTTGCAAAAGGTGTAGATCCAGATGAGGCGGTTCATCTCGATATACACTGTTTGCCCACTAGATTTTGAATTCTCATTTAGTGAAAATGAAAGCCTTGTGACCATATATAAAATGATTCACAATAAATAATCAATATTCTAAGTCTACAGCTCTTTAAGATCAACACTCAAAGTTGTATTTTGGGATATTTGGGTCTGCTTGAAATCTTTACCGATCTTTTTCAGTGCAAGAATGAGTGACACAGAGCCCAGCCCAGGGAGTCAGGAGGAAGAGGGGGAAGAGGACAGATCCCCTGACTCCCTGGAGTATGCTGCCCCTATATCTGCCCTGCCACCTAAAGTTGTCCAACAGGAGGAGAGTCAGGTTGAAGTCTCAGCCAGCCCAGCATTCCAGTGTCTTGATGAGGTAACAAAGCCACAGATAAAACAAAATATTAAGGTGTATGGGGACATGTGCATCTCCATGTTTTTCCACCAATTTTACAAAGGGAAACAACTTATGTGACTTCCTTTTGCTTCCCTGGACAACCAACCCTTCCAAATTCAGGTCTATTCCTGAAAGAAAGAATTTGCTACTTTGGAGCAAATTCTTCCCTTTAAGAGTTGATCCCTATTGAGAAGGGAGGCAAAAGTAAAAATGTCAGGGTTGCTTTCCCTGAAAGTATAGTCATTTACATCAAGATCTAATACACCTCTAAGGTTTTGAGTGTTTATTTTTTTCATAGAAGACAGCTTAAGCAGAATGGTATTTGCTATAACTTCTCCAAAGGAGTTACTTTATGTTGCTCATAAAGGAAAAAAATCAGGCTCATCATGTGATTTCCAACAATGTGGCATTGTGACAAGTAACGGCTCTGATCAGACTGCACATAAGTGCAGTCTGATCAGAGCCTTCGCTTGTCACATCAGCCATCTATGGAAGTGACCCAAGCCATAGAACTAACAGTTAGGTCTCTGATTTCCCTGTATCTGTGAGAAGGATGAGCTGAATATCACATGACAAAATTGCCACATTGTTGGAAATCACATGATATGGCTCAAATTGTGACAAGAGAGGTGCTGTAGTCGAGTGGTTAGAGTGGCTCAGCTATTGTGCAGAAAGTCACCGTAAGGATGTGAGTTCGCGACTCACTGTCGCCATACGATGACTGGAAAACTCTCTCTGTCAACCCAGCAGTAAATGGGTACCTTTTTCGAATCAGGGAAGGATAAGGCAGCGAAAGGAGAGGGATGGGCTCCGCCTTTCATCAGCTGTGCCCAAGATACAGTGGGTCTCTAACCCCCAATGTCCCTACGGCTATTAGGCTATGGGAAACCTTTACCTTTTTATCACGCATGAATTTCATCACAAAATATTTCAATGAATTTTTTAAGAAAGGTTATTTATTCTTTACACGTACATTATTTAAAAACTGATAATTTTCTGACTTGAATGTTCTTTTTCTTTCCAGCTGTTTCAAGAGGGTAAACTATCAGGAACTAAAGTTGCTCATCTGAAAGCCAAGTATACAGAACTGCATGAATTACTTAAAGGGTAAGTATTGCTGTGCACTGACAATCGAATTGTCACATGAGAAAAGTGAAAAAAAAATCAGACCAGCCTATACATTTACACAGTCTGATAGAGACATTTGCCATATTGCCAAAACAAAAATAAAGGAGATTAGGTAAAAAAAGTTTTGAAAAGCTGTAGCTCTTTTAAAAAAAGGTCGAAAATTAGTTTAACAAGGACTCACCTCTGCCAGTTCCTCCAAAAGAATGCCCGATGGCCGTGTGCAAATAAGCCTTGTTGGAAAAGGGAGCATGTGATTGGTTGGTGGGTCTGGTTCCAAGAAATTGGTTCTATGTTTAGATATCCAGGAAAAGGGACTAAATTTAGACTAGCATGTTCATTCAGCCATAAAATATTTTACCTGACGTAAAATCATAAATCAAAAGAAACATTATTTTATGCTTAAGAAAGCTGTAGCTTAGTGAAGATAAATTTTATTTCTAGTCAGAATATATTTTATTGTTATCTTTGATGTATACACTAAGGCCCGATTTCACGTCGCATTTAAAACGCATATTAAGCCTTATTTGACTGTTTTCCCACAGGTAAAATACAAAATGCATTTCACGTGCGTCAACTAATTTAAAATACATACTAAACGGTGTTCCAACTTAGTACGCCGTTATCGGAGAACTAACTTTTTGTAAACACATTTCAGTCAAAATATGAAGACAATGACTATACAAAAATTATATATATATTCCAATAAAACCTATCATATCAACACCAGTCATAATACGATCCATACCAGTCCGTTTGAATGCAATCATTTGAACTGCCCATGCCAGACCGCTGATCGGACTGGCATTGCGTGTATAACGGATTGTTTTTAAACTTAACTTGCATGGATCGTATGGCAACGTAATATGATCCATAGCAGACTGTTTAAGATCAATCATTTGAACGCCCAGGCCAGTCCTCTGATCGGACTGGCATTGAGCGTATAAAGAATTGCTCTAAAATATAACTGGCATGGATCGTAGCGCTACTGATGAGTGGAACTGTTATTTATCAATTTTTTTTGAAATGGGGTGCGGGGGTAGGGCCTCAATGATGCTGCAGATTTTGATTCTTTAACGAAAAGGATAACGCCCTTCACGGTCGATAGATAAACAGACACAGCTGACAGAGGTCATAAGGTCATAATGCAACCCCGCTCCAGCAACTGTTGGTACCATTTGTATTTTTCTTTGGCTATGGGGTAGTTTCCTCCTGACGGGCATTAGTGCCTTAACAGCAAAAAGTATTTGTCTAGAAAACGTGCTTATAAAACCCTTTCAAAAATCCTTTAAGCGGTTTTACAGATATTTTGTTTACAAGATTTCCCAGATCGGAAGGGGGCATAACTCAACCCAGTAAGACATAACTCAAAAACTTATTTGGACATTTACAGTTTGAACTGCTAACGTGTACCCAAACATCCAAACCTGAGCGGTTTCTTCAAATATTTTTTTCACAATCTTATTCCTGAAGTTGAAAGAAAGAGAATAACCCAAATAGTTAAAATACACTCAAATAAGTCAGATCATCTGTATCTTGATTTGTATTTGTATGTCAAATATATGATATACTGAGGAAATGCTTACGTCAGAATCTGACTAACAAACCCGGGGCCAAAAACAATGGTCTGCTTATTCTAATTCCATTCAAAAATCAAGATCCTAGCATAAGCCGCTGTTAATTTCACAGCTGCCCACAAAACATTGTAGACGGACAGGCAGACAGATGGACAGACGGTCGGGTCCAAACCAATTTGTTTTTTTCAAAATAAATCCATTTATTTTTTTCTATTTTCTGCTAATATACGTTTTACCTATATCATTGACTAATTCAGCATGTGAAATCGGAATAAAATAGTACACGTACTAAGTTAGTATACATATTAGTTAGGCGGTGACTAGCGTTAGTCATTGACTAAATTAACTCGTTGACGTGAAATCGGGCCTAAGTTTCGAATGATTTCATTGAAAAAGGAAAGATAAATTTCTATTCTTTTATAGGTTAATAAAAACTTTTTGAATGTTTCTTACATACTTATCCTGCTTGACTGCTAGCAAAAAAAATACATGTACCAGCATGTACTGACAAAAGCTTATAAGACATTGCTTTAAATTCCATTTCAGAACAAGAGAAAATGAAACCAACCTACTGCAACAAGCCAAAGAATGTGTTATGGAGCTTGAGAAACAGAAAGCAGAACTTGAGAAGGCAGACAATTTCCCTGAGAGCTCTAACACAGAGGTGACGAAGATGCGACAACAGCTTTTGAAGTACAATAATGAGTACAAACAGGCCATGGAACGTCAATATCAGCTAGAGTATCAGATTGAAATGTAAGTATACATATTCATAGCCCTGGATTTGGAGAGGCATATGTTTATGTATGGGATTATTTAGCTTATTTCTGTGTTACAACTACATCAGTGATGTAGTAAATAGTCTAGAAAATATCTTTTTTGCTTTAAGGTAAATGGCTACACTTTCAGGAGAAGCAATGCTACCATTTTCACTTTTTCTGCTCTTTCCAATTGGGGTCAGCCTTAAAGTAAAGAATTTGACCCCTTTTTGGAAACACTTCATCTTCTTGGGAAGCAAACAGGAAGTCATAAAAGTTATTTCCCTTTGCAAAATTGGTGGGAAAACATGTGCCTTTTAAGCATGACACCTGTAAGTATGTGTGTATTAATGATGGCTTTCAATCAAATCATTAGCAAAAAATATTTTACTTCTTTTGACTTGTGTGACGATGCAGGTACATTGATTGATTGATTGATCTGATGCTTAACGTCCGCGGTAAACAGCTATGGTCATGTCGGGACGGTCAGTTAACCTAACCACACTATTCCTGGGCAGGCTTAGACCTCGTAAGCGGTTAACCAGTACTAAGTGCACATACTTTCGCCAGTAACTGACAACTGCCCTTCTTGAATCAGCGGAAGGAGAAACGAAAGTATGTGGCCAGACCGGGTATCGAACCCAGGACCTCTGACTTATGAGTAAGGTGGCCTACCGATTGCACTACGTGGCCCGGCGATGCATGCACAAATCTTAGCATCAAAATTTAGTCTCAAGTAAATACCTTGGCTGTACTATTTCTCTTTTAGATCCACAGAAGAAAAGAAATTAATGGAAAGAGAGTATGCAAGAATGCCTAAACAAGGGGTATGTGGGTGTTTGTTCATTTTTGTTGCTTACTAAAGCAGAAATATCAAATATGTTGAAAGAAATACAATTTTGAATTGAGTGTAAATTAAAAACATGTATATTTTACACCAGGAGTTTTTACTATATGGAATTCTTTCAGGTATTCTCACTGAGAATTTCTCAGCATTGATTTTGTTAGCTCTTCAGTATAAAAGGCTGTGAAGCCACATCCCCTATCAGAGCTCCAGATAAGAAGGGGTATTTCAAAGATAAATTTTCTTATTTCTCAACGAAAACATATGTTGTGACCCCTCATTAGAACCGTCTCGACGAGACGGTTCTAATGATGGGTCACAAAATATGTTTTAGTGGAGAAATATGAACAATTATCCCAAAATAATCTTTGTTACCCCTTCTTATCTGGAGCACTGCCCTATAATGTGATGATGTTTTTTCAATGCATTTAATATTTGATATAGCTCCTTTCTGGACCTGTTATGATTTACGCTGAGTATATAGCCAGAGTTGAAATAATAGTATTGTCAGAGTTCCAGAGAAGGTGGGGTTTCGAGGAAAATTCTAGATAATTTTTCTTATATCTTCGTGGAGGAGTATCAACATACCTTTTTATGGTGAAATAGGGAAAGGTATCTCTTAATTATCCCTGTTACCCCTTTCTTCTATTGACCACTGTATCATTGTACATTAAGGAAATGGAGAAGAAAATAAAGGAGTTACAGCAGGCCTGTGAAGACATGAGGAAAGAGATAGGACAGAGACAACTGGAGGGGAAGACTTTGAAGGAAGATCTGGAATCCTCAGCAAGGCAGGTCACTATGGACAAGAAAGAATATGACAAACAGGTGGAAAAGATGGAAAATTTGAAGGTAAATATTTCAAAGCTCCAGATCAACAGCAGTGTTTTTTCTGCTTTAATACATACCTGAATGTTATTAATGTACTTGTTTTTGCATTGCATTACAATTGTGGCAGTCTGACTGTAGCCTTGATGGAGTTATTGCAGCTAAAGAAACAAAATTTTAGGCTCCAGTCAAATTGGTTACTGTAAAACTCTTAATTTTGGCACTATTGGTGGTATAGATAGCCAAAATAAAAGTCAGTAAGTGTTCCGATTCCAATACACTTACATAGCTAGATAACGTACATAAATTTGTGAAGGCACCAAAAATTTAAATAGCATCTGCAGTTGACAGTGCTTAGAACCATTTGATCTTGGTCAATTTTAAAGAGTAACTACACTGTTTCTTGAGGCACTCTGTCCCCATATATATTTTGTATAGTTACTGTATTATCATACTATTTTGCCCAAATTTTAGTTATGTCCATTGTCTTTCAGGGGGATCTAGTTCAAGTGAATGCCAAACCAGGTCAGATTGCCAAGGAGGCTGATAAACTGGCTAGAAAGAAAAAGTAAGATATTAACTAAAAGTCTAACTTCTTTGATTTGGCTGCCATTTTTTTCAAGGGAGACAACTTAAGTAAACTAGTTTTCACTTCTGTGGTAGGTGAATCTTGTCCCTAAGGGCCTTCTCTTAAAGGAAGAGAGCAAATTCTTTCCTTAAACAGTATCCCTCTATCAGAAGGAAAGCAAACACTTCCAATCACGTTGATCTCCCTTGGAAGTGTATCCCTATACCTTAAGGTGAATGGGCACATGTTCAGGGGGAAGCAACTCAGTCATTTCCGTCTCCCTTCTTATTGAAGGCCAACTCTTAAAGGAAAAATTTGCTCCTAGAAAGCAGCTCAGTCATTTCCGCCTTCCTTTTTATTAGGGACCAACTCTTTAAGGAAAAAATTGCTCCTAGAAAGCAGCTCAGTCATTTCCGCCTTCCTTTTTATTGGGGGCCAACTCTTAAAGGAAAAATTTGCTCCTAGAGGAGCAAATTCTGTCCTAAAAGAGTTTGCCCCTTTTCTGAAGGGTTTCATATTCCAGTGAAGCAAACAGATAATCCCAAAGGTTATTTCCCTTGCAAAAATGGTGGGAAAAAAACATGGAGGTGTATCCATACACCATTTATTAAGCTACAGATGCATTAAAATACATAGGAGTGGATTAAAATATATAAGAATGGATTAAAATATATAGGAATAGAAAGTTGTTTATTTTCATATGCTCATTTTGAAAAACTGGCGTGTTATGCCCTGCCTCTGTCTTCTGTCCATTTGCCAGAGTGTACATTCATAAGCAATGTCATATACTCTATAGCTTTCCGACAGCTGAAAGTTAATGGGACCTTCTCTTTCAAATACATAAATCAGTCTTATTTAATTCAGCTGTAAAATGGGTTTTTTGGTTTTTAAAACAATTCTGAAAATCTGGTTAACAAGACAAATCTAGATCTTTGAGATTAATTATGAAGGGATAGCGTGTACTTCATATAACCAAAGAAATACAATATCTACAAAAGATGATCATGATTATACATGTGTATTTTATCCTCCAGTGAGTTGATTAACCAGTTGGGAGACATGGAAAAGGATTATCAAGATTTATTAGCCAATAAAAAACAAGTTGAAGAGAAATTACGAAGTCTGGAAGAGGAGAAATATGATATGGACAATGAGGTGGAGAAACACAAGTCAGTGCTCAATGAAAAAGACAGAGAAATGGAGGTGCTACAAAAAGATTATGAATATGCTAAAGAAAGAGAAACTGTGCTCATGGGGGACAGGTAAGATATAATATTACATACCTGATTATATGTAAGATATAATATTACTTACGTTGAATGAAAGAGATGGTTTGTGTGTATGATCTACAGCTCCATTTAAGAGTTGTTTGTGTGAGAGAGGATCCAAGACCACAGTCTGTGTTTAAAATTGCAAAAAAAAGAAAAAGTATCCCAGAATTATTGTCAAAGTACCACCTTATCTAGAGCTCTGTATTTTAAGTTCATTACCCATCAGATGCCATTAACTGACAGTAGACTTAAGAAACTACAGGACATATAGATGAAAATTCATCTCAGAAATATTTGAATTACTGCATTTCAGCATCAGCTGGATGGTAATTGTACGGGGTACGATGCCACGTATGACATTTATGCCTATATGTTTATTCATAGTTGCAATTAAAGTACAACTTGGGCTTTTTATTCAAAAAAAAAAAAAAAAAAAAAAAAAAAAATTAACACAGTTACTGTTTTAAGCTCTGTTATGCTTGATTTGTTTTGTAGGGCTACACTAGATCTTAATTTGAGGCATGTTAGCATGGAGAAGAAAAACAACCATGATGTTCATTCACGGAAACTCCGAGAGAAAGATCGAGATTTAAGAAACTTGAAAAAGGCGGAGCTTCAATTGAGAGTTGCTGATGAAACACTAAATCATTCCAAACTTATACATGAAAAAGTCAAATCTCAGGTAAAAACATTTGGAACTGGAAGGTTTGTCAGCTGAATTATACTTTCTGTGAAAAGTCTTAGTATTGGGACTGACATGCCAATGTAAACTGTGTAGACCCTGATCAGACTGCTCCTAAAGGAACAGTCTGATCAGGGTCTGCACTGTTTGCAAATCAGCCAACATTTTTATGTGAACAGCTGATAGGGCAATTGGATTTGTCCAATTTTAGACTGGAAAAATATCAGAGTAATAGATAACAAGTTGCAATGTATTGGTAATAAAGTACTATAATAAAAATAATGTAAGCTGGCACAAGCAACCAGTGAAGATCTAGACCAGCCTGTTTGTGTGTACAATTCAGAGCTCTAGATAAGAGGGAGTATTCGATGATAATTAAGGATAATTTTTCTTATTTCTCATCAAAACCATATGTTGTGACCCCTCATCTGAACCGTCTCGTCGAGACGGTTCAGATGAGGGGTCACAACATATGGTTTCATTCAGAATTAACAAAAATTATCCCTAATTATCACCAAATACTCCCTCTTATCTAGAGCTCTGAGTACATTGAAAAAAAAATCGTCCACAAGATGTGAAGTAACTGGTGTGTTACTATCTTTTTGATGCATTTGGTTTGGAAATGCACTTAAAACAAATCCTCTATGAGCCAAAATTTAAAGCTCTTATCTGTCTATTTCATGGTTTAGTGGCTGAGCCTTGACATGAGAAAGAAGGAAAAAACCTATCCGTGATCAGAGTCTATGCTATTTACCAGCAGGGCCCAGTTGTTTAAAACTAACCATGTCATTAGTTAATTACCATAGACTTTAAGTTTTCAGACGTATTGTATGCAAAAACACTGCCTTTTTTTTGCCAAAAAAATGTGGATTCCTCACATTTTTTCAGCAAAATTATTAGCAAAATTAATTTTTTGTGTACTGGAGGACTTAACGAATCATGGACTAACATTTTTTTTTTTAGCTAATGCTGCTGTGAACAACTGGGCTCAGGTAGATCTACACGATCTACAGACTTGGTGTGAACAGGGAAGATTCTAAACAAATGCACAGGCTGATCTTTGTCTTTGCTGTTTGCAGTACATGTTTTATCATGTCAGGGCAAACTGGCTGTATATCAGCCTTCCTTGAAATGTTGATAGAAAATTGCTGTAATTTAGCTTTTTAAATCATTTGTTAGATGACTTAGTCGTTTGACAGCTGTCTGTTTTGTTAACATGTAAATGGATGTAAATTTTTGTTTTGTTTTTGTTTTTTTACGTGTAAAAGGATGTAAAATTGTGCAAATTCATTATTCTATGTCAGGTTGATTCACTGCCTAAAGATGATGGTACGTTATTAAAGAAGCGAGAAGAACTACAGAAAGAAGTTGAACAAACAAAGAGAGCTCTTGCTACACAGGTACCTACACATCTTATTTGGTATAAAATATAGCAGGGTTTAAGTATATCTGTCTCAGAACTTTAAATGGAACAGTTTCTAATTTTTCCATTTAATATTAAAATAAAGACATATGTCCATTTTCAATAGTCTAGTTTAATTTTTGTGGAAAATTTGCTGTAAAAAAACTAAGTACCTTGTACATGGATTTGAACAGCCATGCCAGGGTGAACTTTGTTGTTGACCCAGATCAGACCGTAGATGAGCAGTCAGTTAGACTTCTTCTGGACTAGCAGTCTGATCAGGTTTAGCCAACCATTTTGAATGACATCTGATGAGGTAAGCTTTCACTGTGACTCAAATATTTTTCTTTTCAAAGCTTATCTTTCAAGCTCTCAATTCTTCTTGTTTTGTATTTGTTTATAACAACTAATATTATACTTTCTACTTCCCAGAACTCTCTGACTGCTGTTGAACATGTAAAGTTAGAGGCAAGTGCGGCAGAGGAACAGAATCTGTTGTATGTTCAGAGTGACCTCAGAATAGAGGTGGTTGAACTCACCAGACTGGCAGCTATCAAGGTTTGTATTATCACAGTTGTTTCTACTGTTTAGACTACTTACATGCCCATCAGTGAGTGGCTTATAAAAGAGCACATTAACATGCCCTTTCACAGCTGATGTGAAAGTGAGTTAACCAAACCCAATTTGTATGGAAAACATATCAGCTTTATCTAAAAATGGCTACTAAATTTGAGTCTGTTTCTGATGCAAGAATAGTACTTTGGTTGTTAAATAGTTAAACTGTCAGTTGTTCATTGTCTCTTGTAAAACAAGTAAAGGAAATGAAAATGTATTGGCTGCTTCGCAGTGAGGGGATTTCAGTTTTTGATTTTTGTTGCTAACATGCAGTTTCATTTTACAGTAATGCAGCCAAAGCTAGCAGAATTCATTAGAAAGATCACACATTTAAAGAGTAACTACACTTCAAGCCTTTTCACATCATCACAAAGTTAAATATGAGTTGTTTAAAATGAATGGATACACGTCCATGTGCTTCCACAATTTTTTCAGAGGTAGGAAACTTTGAGGGTTTGTATTGGGTTCCTAGAAAAAAAGAGTCCCCACTTGATGGGGTCAACTGTGAAAGGAAAGAAATTGCTCCTAGCGGAGCAAATTCTTTTAACTAACACCTGACCCCATCAAGAAGCAAGGCAAACAAAAAATCAGCAGGGTTGCTTTCCTCAAAGTGTATCCATTTAGTTTAATGTTGTTTTTATAATACAGGCTGATGAGAGAGAACAGAAGGCTCGTGATTTCATGCGAGCTGAGATGAGATATCACAAAGCTGTAGAAGATCTCAAAACTAAACAATTACAGATTCAAGATCATCAGAAAAAACATCAAGAAATGCAAATTAAGTAAGTGCGTATCCATTCTATTGGAGTTGAAAGAAAGCTGCATCAGACTGGAGCAAGTCTACCTCCTTCCACTCCTTGATAAACATAAGGCAGTAGGATTGGATAGTCTTGCTTGCATATAACAGCACATTTGTGGAAGTTTGAACATTTCATATCGAAAAAAAATCTAATATACAGACTGTACATGTCCAGACTAAACACATGGACCTCCTTGTCAGAACATGCATTTTTGTCTGGCAGCAGATTCGACTGAATAGCAAGTTGCTTCTTCATTTGATAAATCTGTGACTGCCAAAATAGCATTTGCACGTTATCTTATCCATTAAAGAGGAAATAGGTCTATATAAAAAAAAATTGATATTCTGTAGAAAAATACTGTTTTTGAAAACTTTCAGCAGTGTTGTCAATAATTTTCTGTCTTATACCAAAAGATTTTCTATTATAGTCGTTTACGCAAATATCTTTTTTTGATAGTAGTTGTGCTATTTAATGTCAAAAGATTCTGTGTAGAGAACCTTTCAATATTTGATAGAAAATTAATATTCCAAAGAGTACCCTTAGTACAATACAGTTGACTCAAGTTATCTCAACCACAGATCTACAGATCTCTCAAAGTAGTTTCTTACATCAAAGAATATAGTTGGACACAATTCCTATTTTTCCTTACATTTCAACACCTTTTATTTCAAACTATGTATCTGAAAGTAAACTTATTTCAAACTACAGTATCTCAAAATAAATTTTCTGGGACCAGAAAATTAACTTAGAGATATCAGTAGTTTGAGATGAATTTCGACTTTGAAATATGAAGAGTTGACTGTAGTTTTACTGATATTCTGTTTCCAGATTGAAAGACTTTGCGAAGCTGTATGATGTGATAAAGAATGAACGTAACAAGTGTGTAAATCTCATACAGACCAGTACACAGAAGGCAGCTGAAATGAGAGAGAAAATCAAGATCTTGCAGAATGAGATTGAGATCCTACGCACTGCCGTCACACAGAAAGACAGGTACATAATTACCCTAAACACATGCATTTGGACACTTTAAGGTGTATGAGTTCACCCCATTTTTAGCTCCCCTGAATGAAAGTTCAGGAAGAGCTATTGTTGTCACCCTGGCGTTTGCGTCCGTGTCTGCGTCCGCGTCCGCTTCGGCATCCGGATTGGATGTTTTGGTTAAAGTTTTAAAGACCTTTATCTCCCTAACCCATGGATGGACTCTTTTGATTTTTGCACTGTAGTTAGATATTGGTCCAAAGTTAAACACGGTACCATCCCCACCCCACTCAGTGACCTTGAAGTCAAGGTCATGGACTTAGAAAATTGGGAGTTTATTTGACTGGTTTTGATTAAAGTTTTTTAAAGCCCAATATCTCCTTAAAGCAAGGATGGATTCCTTTGATACTTGCACTGTAGTTAGATATTGGTCCAAAGTTTTCCAGGGTACTATCCCCACTCCCCTCAGTGACCTTGATGTCAAGGTCATGGACTTAGAAAATTGTCTTTTTATTGATTGGATGTTTTGGTTAAAGTTTTTAAAGACCCATATCTCCTGAACCCATGGATGGATTCTTTTGATATTTGCACGGTAGTTAGACATAAGTCCAAAGTTTTACAGACTACTACCCCAACCCCCCTCAGTGACCTTGATGTCAAGGTCATGGACTTAGGAATTTTGGTCTTTATTAAAGTTTTCTAGTTGCATACTGATTTCTAATGCTTGGCATAGATTTAGTTTACACTTGAACGGATGTTCGACAATTTTTTGAGTTTTTACAAAGCACTATATATTTATCCCACTTGATGACCTTGAAGTCAAGGTTATCGACTTAGAATTTTGTCTTAAAGCTTTTGGTTAAAGTTTTATATTTATGAATGACAAAATTTCACAGTGCCACTGACTCATTTGATACTAATACTTGGACTGATGTTAGATAATGGTTCAGGGTTTTCATACACCCTGCACCCTATCCCAGCCCCCTCAAGGTCATCGACTTTGAAATTTCATGTGGATTTCTTTTATTTTAATTTTATTTTATTTCTGAGATAGCTTTTGTTTATAAATGTGTTATCATTATGGACATGCTTGCCAGAAGTTTTATGCATTGCAGTCCACACCCCCATAGCGACTGTGTGATGGGCAAGCACCAATTCAGGCGAGCTATGCTGTCAGGTGACAGCTCTTGTGTCACCATTTTTTCAAAGAAAGACAACTTCTGTGGCTTCCTGTTTGCTTCCCTAAACAACAAAACATATCCAAGAAGCAATCTTCTGTTAAAGGAAAGAATTTGCTTCTTGAGCCTTGAGGAGCAAATTCTTTCCTTTAAGAGTTTATTTCATTTAGAAGGGAAGCCAAAAAGAAAATGCTACAGTTGCTCCCCCGAAAGTCACCTTTACCAAATACTGTAATTATCAAAAAAATTGGAACAATTCGATTTTTTTTACTAGCCAGCATGTGTCAAAAATTGCTGGTTTCAGTATCATAAGAGGGGATAACAGGGATAGGTAATTTAGGGATAATTTTCCTCATTTTTCCATAAAAACATAATTTGACCCCTCATTAGATTTGTCTCAGCGAGACAGTTCTAGGGTCAAAATGTATGTTTTCATTGAGAATTAAGAAAAAATAACTTTTAAATATTCTCAAAACATCACCTTAACTGGAGCTCTGCCTGGTGAATAGTGTAGATCCGGACTAGACCACTCCCAAGTCTACACTGTCCCTAAGATGCTTATCTCCCAGTATTTACAAAATATGATTTATCAAGAATGCTGAAATAATTATACATATAAAGTTCATACCTTTTCTGCAATATTTTCAAAACAGCTTGTGGAGAAAATGTCATTAGACAAAATATACGTAATGGATTAGCTGCATAAAACTGATACTGTCAACCCATTAAATTTCCCAGACTGTTTATTTTTTAGACTTTTGCAAAAGAAGAAACTTGCAAAAAAAATGTAATTTTGCTATTTTACAAATGAAATGAGAAAGAATCTTCCAAAAATTCATAGCCACCATATTGAGTGCCATCTGCAATGTGTGACAATTTATAGCTGCAAAGATAAAAAGGTTTACAGCACCTTTTTTTTTCCTTATTGAGCTTTAGAATGATACCTGTGCAAATCGATCATTATGCAAAGCATTAAGATATTTCTCCTATTCTTTATTCAGACTTTTACAGAAGAGCCGCCTGAAGCACATGAACAGTATTGTAATGAGGGATGGCCTGAGGAATGAGAATGCTAAGCAACAGAGGATTGAAGAAGAGATGCACGAGCGGCGAGAACAACAGAAGATGGACATCTCTAAATTAAATACTATGATAAACCAGTCAGAAGAACAGATGACAAAACTCAGGAACAGATATGAGAAAGCTATCACACACAGAAATGAGAGGTAACGTAAAAATGATTATTACTGTAATTATCCGAAAAATTGAACAATTTGGTGTTTCAAAGCCTTACATTCCTTTGTAGTTTAGTCTTAATGGGAGCCATAACATTATGGCAGTAAGTTTATAATTATAATTGGTAGCATGTTATATGAGGCGGGAGTGAACACCAGTTGTTGTAAAAATGATCAAAACTTCTAACAAAGGTACCAAATTTTGCACAACGAAGCTATGAACTGTTTATCTAAAAGCTGTTTGTAGTGACTGAAGAATGGTTTAATGTTAGTTTGTACAGTGTAAGTATGTTGCATTATATTCTTACTCAATAATTTTTTTCTCTTTCCTAGGGGTATTAAGTTGATAGAGAGAAATGAAGAAGTTTGTGTGTTCTACGAGAAAGTCAATATTCAAGGTACTGATTCAGCTTGTCAAAATTTATGTTCATGTAAACATTATTTTCACAAAACTATAGGTCTGTCATATCAAGGTCATGAATCTCCACATGTGAGCAGTCGGGGCAGGGTATACACCAGTCTGGTCAGGTATACACCAATGCACTTAAATCAGATTATGTCTGACCAATATGTGTGCTCTGATCAGACTGTTTATGTTTGCAGGCTGGCTGACAGAGGCGAAACTATCATATTCCTGGACTTATATTTTGTCAGTCAGTATATGGCCCATATGTGGACATAAAAAGAAACTAGATATCAAAATGATTTACAGAACTGGTTTCTCTCCTTCATTTTGTCTGAGGCTGACTTAAGCCACCTCTCACACAATGATCCTTAACATTGGGACAAAAGTTCCACCTGTATTTTTAAAAGCAGTCTGATTTGATACTGCACTGTATTCTGTTCTGCAAGCACTTTTTGACATATCCCCAAATAGTAGTATCAGCTTGTTCCAGTTTCACATTAAAGTGTATGGGCACACTGCCATGTTTTTAAAGAGAGACAACTTTTATAACTTCCTGTGTGCTTCCTGGGGTGAGGAAACGCTTCCAAAAGAGGTCTACTCTTAAAGGAAATAATTTACTCATAGAGGAACAAATTTCTTTCCTTTAAGAGATGACCCCAATTTAGAAGCTAAAATGAAAATGGCAAAGTTGCTTCCCTTGAAAGTGTACTATAATTAAGATAATTATGGTACATGCAATTAGTTCTAAAATTTCCTAACTTATAGATCAGATGATCAGGAATGGCAATGTTGAGTTACAAGCTCGTGAAGAAGAAATAAGATTCTTGAAGATGCAGCTGAATGAAGAAAACAGGTCAATAGGTTTGTTACGAGGTCAACTTCCTAACAGACGGAGCTTGGAGGAAGAGCAGACAACTCTTAGAATACAGGTACAGATAGGTTCTGGAGCTTTTGGAAGAAAAGTCAAATGGGATCTATATGTGAAAGAAGGGAGATGTGGGTGTTCTGGTTATATTGTTTTTTCAGGCAGATGTTATTCTACGACAGTTTCGTCTTTCCAGCTTTTTGAAAGCAATATATAAGCAGAAATTAAAATTCTCTTGAACGAAATCTGCGTTACTAAACTAAATTGTTTTTGTTTGTAAGCAATTGCAATTATGGAACTGTACAGTTAGACTACATACGTGTATCTACTAATGCTGATTAATTAAATACTGTCCTCATTTTCTACTGTTGTACTGTGTGTTTGATGTTTCAGTATTATCCAGAATGACTGCAAATATCTAAATCAGTATTATGTAATTGTGCTGTAAGAGATAGAGGATATTTGACTTTTTCAGTGTAAGATCAATTTTTATTTCACCGAATGAACACCAAAAGCAGTATTTTCACGAGTGGCAAATTTTTGCCACTCGTGAAAATACCACTTTTGGTGTTCATGAGTGAAATAAAAATTCATCTTACACTGAAAACTTCAAATTTTCTATTTCTTTTATGCTTGAAAATCGCAATGATTTGGTTTATTCAAGAGCGTCAGCCATCACGACAGAAACACAACTTTTTTTTCAAGCCGTTTTGCGTCAAATTTTATGCTTTTAGCATGTTTATTGGGTATGATATTGGTTGGAAACGCAGTTTGCAACTGAAAATAGTTTCAAATATCATTTTGATAAACAGATCTCAAAAAATTTGCCAAGAAAGAATGCCTACGGGAGACTGAAGCGGCCTGACGTCGCGTGCAGTAACAATGTGACGTGGGCGTTTTAAGTGACGTCATTAATTTTGTTATGGCTTGCAAACATGTGTGACATAATTTTTGTCAAGCCAGATAAGAATTAACCAATTAATCAACAAAAAAACTTGAGGCTATTTCACAAAAATCCTTTTTCTGAAACAGTGAAGTCGAAAGTGATAATTTCACTGTTTGAAATAGTGAGATTGTCAGTTTCGATTTCACAGAGAAATCTCTCTGATTCATTGAAAAGTATAAAAGAAAGGGGTTTTCCCTCCCAAGATAATACCAAAGATCTTCATCCATCTAATAAGCTGGATCTGGATAATTGGGACTATTTCAGAGGGGAAGCTTGAATAAAGACAATAATGATACAATAGCCAGTGTATTGAATAAAGCACCTCAGAAAGTACTGTGTGGCACATATAAGACTGTAGATGTGTTTTTGCTTGGACTGTCTTATGAAATGTTAATGTCATGACTTTTATGACTTTTATGTAATATGTTAACTTTGTTCCATTGCAGTTATTAGCTTGTCAGAATCGTATGTTAGAGTTAGAGAAAGAAATAGAAAATCCCTATAATGACAAGCGAGCAAGATTTTTAGAGGGTAAAGATCTACCACCAGCAGATCTACATGAAAAAGTAGAAGATGTAAGTATACTGTGAATAATAGCTATAACCAAGCATAGATTTAAGGAGGCCTACTTTAATCCTCAAAGCTTCAGAAAAACAGACAACAAAATTTATGTCTGCATAATTTCAAAAAATGTTTCATTCATGTTATATCGTATTGAGAGGTCAAAGACTGGATGGTGAACAGTGTAGATCATCTGAATCTACACTGTTTGCCAATTCAGTTATTTTCATTTCATTTTTGTTTCTGGCACTTTAAGAATCAAGTCAATGACAACAAAACTGCACCTCTTTAAGAGAGATTCTCAGCCGTGAGAATAAGACAAATCTCTTACCATCAAATTTATTCTGTTGTCACTGAATAATGGTAGATATTATTAATTGACTACGGGAAGCTACACCATTTAAGTTTGTTATTGTGGTTTATGTCACAAAATTGCATCAAATAGAGCACTAACATCAATATGGTTTGTTAGAGACAACAGACTCCTCACACATGAACTTCCATTGATTCGTTTCAGATTTAAACACAGTAAATTTTTGTCTGGTATTAGGCAGAGTATGTAAGAAATGACTAAATGTAACTTACTTACTTGTTCACTTTTACAGCTTGAAACACGTTTAGCAGAAAAAGAAGAACATTTGTTAGAAAAAGATTTAATATTTGAACAAGTGACCAGATTAGCTGGTAGGGTGAGGGGCAAGGCTGAAACTGGAAAAGAGGATACCTTGGACCTTGCAAAGAGGGTAAGTGTTTGACAGTGTGTATAAGAAATAGTGGTCAGTGAATGGATTCATTGTTCATTTAGACCTTTAGATCAAGCTTTATGTGTCAATGAGGGAAAAGCAAGTAAACATAACAGACAGTATGTCTTATTTTCGATTACCAAGATAGTTATGAGATATATTGTCCTTCAGTTTTGTGGAGCATTTCAAGCCCAATTTAAAGTTCGTTTTAAGTTACTGTATGTTCTGATTCAGAAATACCAGAGCAAGCAGGGTGGACCCTGATCAGTTTGCTCCTAAGGATCACTCTAAAAAAGGTCGACTGTTTGCCCCTCATCGAACAGTTTTATGAAATACCCCCTGAATGTTCTAATTTAAACATTTTATAGTCTTTTAAGTAAAAAGCTATGGATTAAGGTCTTAACATATTACCACCATGTTATGCAGTGATATACCATATGTCATATCTTATAAATTTCATTATAATCACACATACATAAAACTTTGGTCTGGCATGTTTTGTTATGTCACCATCCATTACAACACTATTTTAAAAATATGAGAATTTTGTGTGCCTAAAATTCCCTGAGAATTGATTCAAAATCCATTCAGCTGATACAATAAGCTTAATTATGGTCATTTGATATTGATTCATGAAACTTGTGGAAGGCTTAAAAATTGTTTAATTAATTTCATATAAAATCAGTACTTGTCTAAAATCTTCTGTGTTCTATTGTTTCTGTATGTTATTTGCATTCTCATTAAGGTGAATGAGTTACAAGCAAGGATCAAAGACACAACTCGTAAGATGATGGCAATGGTATCCGAGGTCTCCATGAACCAAGCTAACGCTCTCAAGTTACAACAATCACTAAAGGAGAAGGAAGGAGAGCTGGAACAGTGCTATATCAGGATGGAGAAGGGAGAGCCACCTAGTGAGGAGATTGAGAGAGACTGGCTCAAACTGTTACGTGATGAGGACAGGAGAGTCAGAGAGAATGAGGAGAAGAGATTGGTAAGATGTTTCTCTTTTGATGCTTATTATTTAGCATTTGAAAACCCACAAACTTGCAACAACTACAGCAGTTCAGAGCAGCTGGCATTCTTTCTGAAATAAATGGGAGTATTTTTGCATACAGTGTAGACCTCTTGACATGGCCTTCAACTTTAAGTTTGGCTTCACTTTAGTGTAGCAAAGGGGAATGCAGTTTCATGAGTCTCAGAAATAGCGTACAGTGCATTTGAAAAAGTAACGTCTGATTAATGACAGCATTAGTTTTGAACGACCAGGCTTTTAGTTTACTTGTTGAAGAGATAAAATGATAAATCTCAAATGATCAAGTGAAAGTCAGGGAGTTGAATTTCTAAGGTGAATGGACACATCTAGGTGTTTTTTTTTTGCTATTTTTACAAAGGGGAACATTTTTGTGATTTCCTGTTTGCTTCCCTGAACAAAACCTTTCCAAATTGGGGCCTACTCTTAAAGGGAAGAATTTGCCCCTAGGGGAGCAAATTCTTCTTTTTAAGAGTTGAACCCTAATGAGAAAAAAGATAAAAATGAAAATGGTAGAGTTTCAACCAGAGAAAGAGTACCCATTCACCTTAATTTTGGCTCATCCAAGCAATTCATCTGTATGTATAACCTTTTGAACAATACTTAAGTGTACAAAGCTAAAGTGGAAAACTGATCAGTTTAAAAAAAACCCAGAAGACTTTAGACCAAAGCATTGAAAACAGATGGTTGTAATAAAAATTCAAAAAAATTTGACAAATAGGTCTGAGCAAACAGTACAAACCCATCTCAGACTGTTCCTTTAATGATCAGTCTGATCACGGTCTTTACTGTTTGCCATTCCATTTGAATCTTATGGGCATATGACTGCATTGTAAAACCAAACTGTTCTATTTTCAGGACTATTATGGTAATTAGATAATCCTATTTTTAGAATTTTTACAGTATTTTGTCTCATTAACACCAAACTGCTTGTCATTTTAACAGATTGAAGAAGAAGAAGAGCAGTACCAGATTGCAGGTGGCGTCACCACAACTGCCGAACCTCGTCCCAACGCTTACATTCCTGACGATGATAGTGAACTGCCAATACCTAGACCATATGGCAAACATGCTCCATTCAAGCCTAATGAGCCAGGAACGACGATGAGACATATCAGAAAACCTATACCAAAGCCAATAGAAATTTAGTGAAAAACATTGTGAAATAATATCACATAAACTGTTCATTACAGATCTTTGAACACCAGATAAAAATGGGTTTTGAAAAGACATGTAGTACTCAGATGTCCTTAAGTGCTTATTTATTGGATCACCTAAAACCATTAATTTTCCATTTGTCCCAAATGGAAAATTAATGGTTAAAGGTGTCCCAGTATTTAAGCACATTTGGGTAATTTCAATTCATTGCATAAAGATATAGATTGTGGCCTCCACATTGGAACCATTTCAGTGAGATCTCATCTCACTAATGAAGGGCCACAACATATGATTTTACAGTGAAATATCAAAGAGTGTCTGAAAACTGTCATCAGATCATTACCCTATCTCAAGATTACACTTGTTACCTTGCTTTTATTTTCCAATTACAAATACAGCAAGGACACAGTTTATGGAAGACAAATTTAGACAAAATTTAATACAGCAAGGATGCAATCTAGTGCAGTTGAAGTCTGAATCTGATTTGCAATAAATTTCATCTTTTCCGTGTTTACCCGCAATGTGCATAAGTTTTTGGACACCTAAAAATTATTGATTTTCCATTTGGCATAAATGGAAAATTAATTATTTTAGGTGTCCCTATACTTAAGCACATTACGGTATGTTTTTATCACATTTGGCTCATAAATAAATAATGAATAAATGGTTGTGTAAATTCAGTATTTTTGCTCAACTTGCAGCAACTGCAAAACAACTGTGATCCTTTGTGATTTGTTTGTCTTTAGCAGGTGCTAGCTGGGATCAGTTAATTCTGATCGAGTCTTAAAAGTACTTCACACAAAATTGTTATTTTCAAAGTGAGAGCTTTACATTAAATGAATTTAGAAAATGTGCCTTAAGATAGCATTTTCTGATATTTTGAAAGAATGGATCCTGATACTTTGGTTATAAAATTATAGACAAAAAAATAAAGTGTTTATATAAAATGAAGCTATAATTTCAGATTTTCAGAAAAGTAAAAGTTTTGGGGATGAAAACTGTGCTATCTTTCCACAATTTAATTCATCATTTTAATACAATGCTTTGGCTTATTAGGCCCTTTTCAAGAATGAATCTTTGGTTCCAAAGAATTATTTCAATATCGTGGAATGTAAGAAGATTGGTGAAGTGCAGTTTGAAGTGAAGATTCATTTTTGAAAAAAGCCTATAAGACAAAAAGCTGAAATAAATTGATGGATTAAATTATGGAAATAAATTATATGACTGATACTTTACATAAAGAGAATAATGCCGTTTCCAATTGCTTCATACGGACATAGTGAGGTATCAGAGCTCTCTCAAAGAGGGGACTCTCATCCACACAATAGACAGTAAACTTTCAGTGGCTCGAACCCCTTATGGCTCCTTTACCATGCCTGGCTGGAACTAGTTCTTGGGTCCCTAGAGTGCAGTTTATATAGAAACTAACCCTGGATGGCCGGAACTACCTTTGGCTGGAACTAATTTTCAGGGTCCCTGTTCGAGGGATTGAAGTTCTGCTATAGATTCTTTTCATATTTTTTTCTATGGAGAAATGCATACAAATCTTTCAAAGGTTTCATCCCTTAATTATTTACTGTTTGAAGTTCTGTGTAAAGCTATCTGTGATATTGCCATGAAAGAAGATAAAATTTGAGCCGTGACACGAGAAAACCAACAAAGTAGTTGTGAGCTCAGTGCAGACTCAGATCAGCCTGGGCATCCGCCCAGACTGATCAGACTCTTTCCTAAGCATTTAAAGGGTAGCTACAGGTCTTAGCTACCTCTATGCGGACAGCGAAGACTGATCAGACTGGATGCACAACCACTTTGTTGGTTTTCTCATGTCACGGCTCATATGTAGATATATGTAAGAGATGAGTAAATGTATTTGAGTGAGTGAGTGAGTGATTCAGAGTGAATGAGTTGGGTTTATGACATAGAGCCTTAATGATATACTGCTGATTACAAAAGCATTCATAAATATATAGATTTATTTTTTATCTGCAAAGAAAGAAGATTACTCTTTTACAAGACCGTGATATTTTGCATTGATTCTTCTTCAGTTTTTATGATAAACTTCAGAGACAAAAATTTGGATAGTTGTCTTATTCATAAAAATAATGTAGTCTTCTATGACTTGCCTCATTGCCTTATATATTGTGCCTTTGCAATACAATACTAATGAAATATCCCAAGAAATATTTACACAAGAAAATAAACAACTGTTTGGCATGTTTGAAACACTGGCAAAGTTTACATTTTCTCTTGCGAGTCAGCGAGATTTGCTTTACAGGAAAGTTCTGTGATTAATATTCATGTTGCCTACTCTGAATACAAAAATCATGTATTTGTTTGTAAAATTGAAATTATTGCTATTATTCCGTCCATTCTGTTTTGTTGATTTTATGTATATATGATGTGAGATACAAGAAAAGATATGAGAAAACACAGCCTTTGTCATATATTCTTTACCTGTAAGTGAAAGGAATTTTGTCAGCTCCATTGCCAAGAAATTCAATCCACTTATAACATGGAATTAAATGACTTGAAAATAATTATTTGTTTGAGAAAGTCTAAAGTTCCTGTTGAAAGGAATTTCAGTTTGTAACGTCATTGAAAAATTGGCGGAGCATGGCAAACACTGTTTGCCAAGCTCCTACACCAATGACATCATAGTTCTGTTACCATAGCAACTATGGAATTATCAACTGTTATGCTTAGTACCTTGGCAGAATGACATCTTGATGATGTCACTGACATCAATATGAACTCTTAGTTGCTATGATATCAGATCTATGACATCATTGGTAGAGGAGCATGGCAAACTGTTTACCATGCTCTGCCAATTTTCAATGTCATTTCAAACTGAAATTCTTTCAACTTTCTCAAAAGAAATGATTATTCTGAAGTCTTTTAATTCCATGTTTTATATGCTCATACAACTAGTTTGAAACTATTTAAGGTGAATGTGTACACCTCCATGTTTTTCCACCATTTCTACAAAGAGAAACACCTTCTGTGGCCCTTGTCCAAAATAGGGTCTTCTCTTAAAGGAAAGAATTTGCTCCTGTACAAAATATTCTGATCTTGGTAAATTTATGGGACAGACGAACATGAAGTGTCATGTTGAAGAAAGACAACTATTGCATTCTTTAGTTTTCAAGTTACCTTATTAATCCTATTTTACCCCCAGGGGGCATTGCATTTTACGAAAGGGGAGCATTACTTAGAACCTAAATTGCAGTAAATCAGTCACTGCCAAAATACCTCTAATATACAGTAATATACAGTATTTATATGAATGGGTATACTTTCAGATGGAGTAATTCTACTAGTTTTGCCTCCCTTCTGAGCAGGGGTGGGGTAAACTCTTAAAAAGAATTTGCTCCTCTAAGAGCAAATTCTTTCCTTTAAGAGTAGGCTCCAGTTCAAAGAGCTAACTCATCCAGAGAAGTAAACAGAAATTCTTACATGTTCATATAACATTATTTTCGGAAAAGAAGTAGGGGGCGCTTATTAGTGCAGGCAGCAGGGGCATTCATTAGGGTTAATATGGTATATCCCCTGATATGTATTTTTGTAGGTTTCAACCATATGTCTCAGTTATTGTTTGAAATATTTGATACTTGGTGGATGACAGGATAGGTCAACAGTAATGTTGAATTGAAGAATGGCAAATCTGGCTTTATTTCCCAGTTGTCCCCTTTGATCTACAACAAGGAGTGTTATGTTAAAGAATGACAATGCTGGCCATCATTTTTTCCAGTTATCTCCCTTGATCTACACATTTACTTTTGTTTGATTCTATGCTATATAACAACAGTAATCATTCAAAATATCTTAACAAGTTTTGTCAAAGAATGGCAACCCTGGTTTTCTTTATTTTCCAGTTCTCTTCCCTGATCTATACTTTATGTGTATTGATTATTCAAAATATTTAAATGATACAAGGTAAGACTAGAGATATTAAAGTCAACACAGAGAAAACTCTTCATTTTCTCTATTGTTTCTTGACTTCAACTCTGTAACCAAACAAAACAAGTTTTATGATACTTGGTGAATTTTAAGACCTATAATAGCTCAAGATGGAGTTATAGGCAAGAACAATAACTTTCATTTAGTTTACTTTCCATTTATCTCCCCAGGCCTGTAATGACAACTCTGGCTTTCCTGAGTTTCAAGTCATTTCCCCTGGTCTATATTTTTGTTGGTTTCCTAATTGAATTTTTTACCCGTTTATGCCTAGCATTCTAATAAAGACATAAGCAAAGAGTGTGTAGACCAAGATCCGCAAAATATGGCAACTGATCAGGGTCAACACTGTTTGCATAAGACTTGGATATTTCTCCTTAAAATGAAAAAAACAAAACCAGGCACCCCTTAATTGATAAATGGACTTATCCATTAAGGACGGCCCATTTCATGCTTGAGTGACTCGCAGTGGAAATGTGTATTGCAGCGATAAACAAATTGTCTGAAAAAGACTATACCTATTTGATTCATGGTTCATGAGAGGCTTGGAACAAATATTTTTAACTTTTCATAAGCGTCTCGCGATCCAGATGGCAAACTTGATACGTACTTGTTTCTTTCTCTCTTTCTATCTGTACTGTCCTCGGTCAACTTTGACCATGATGACAGGTTTCTGGTGTGGCGCATAAGTTGTCACAAAAAAAATAATAATAATAAATAAATAAATGAATTTGTGACAAAGCCACCAGTAGATTAAAACTATTTACAAGAAGTCCTCAGGGGCAGGCATTCCATGCCTAACCCCTGCTCTACCCTAGGATATTAAATTTTGGCCTTAAACCCATCAACTGTCTCCGAAGAGACGGCATTGGTTGTAAGGCCATTCCAAGTTGCAATTGTCCTGGGGAAAAAAGAATTCTTAAAACCGTCCGTGTAAGCATTTGGACGGTGGTACTGGAATGGGTGGGACCTAGTTCTCCTGCTCCCTTCACCGACCCCAGATAGGTACTTAGTAAAAAGTATGCAAAGACCAGGAACTGAAACAATCAAAATCCAAATCCAGCCCTCAAACCATAGTTGGAAACAACTAAGATTACAAATAATCAAGATACAGAGAACATATGGCCAACCGAGTGAGCAGCTTGTTCCCAAAAGATGGCCACTCAGCAACCCAAACCGAACCAAAAATAATAAGAACATACATAAGGTATTGTCATACTATCTAGCCATCTTTATTGATAGATAAGTCAAGTGATCATATAGTTTTCTAAGTTTATTAAAGTTATCATTTCCACAACTACTAACTACCCAGGTTCATAATAAGTCAAATTCATTGTTCTTCTTTGTGATTTCGTAGCTATACCTTAAACCCAATCAAAAGCCAAAATCCTAATCCCAAATCGCCGAGCGTGATGCGCTTCTGTTTTATATAATCAAAGGTCATGCTCTTTATTATCATGAAGTTCATAGAGCAATTTCCATGGTGATATTGCTTACGTATTTCATGCTACCTCTATGCCTAACGTGTTATTACCAAATAAGTTCACGGCATATACCTGAATCGCTATTTCTTGGAAATTGTACATGGGTTTGCTCTAGTTACAGTTATGAATCATCAACCCATTTAGGCTACTTAAAAATATACTGGTTTCCTCAGACACACCTAGTGCAAAGAGTTCTTAGTCCGAAATAAAAATTGCTGAAAATCTAATTGTAAGTGCACTCTGTGACAGACCTTCCCTTCTTAAGATTTTATGGAATTTTTTATAGTTTTTAAATTTTAAATTGCCTTATATAGTACTTTTGAATTCATATATAAACTTTCATTTCTTACTAAATAAGAACTATTTCGAGTCTACTACAAATAATATAGCAATTAAGTAAAATTCACAAAGCATGCATTAAAATTTCTCTAAATGTTTAATACACTTTGAAAGTCACTGTTCTACCCAACTGCTCACTGATTTATAGTATGCTTACTAGTCTCATATTGTTCTAAATAAGTCCATTAAATATGAATGAACAATCTTCCCATGCACTAACAGAGTCTCACTATAACTTAATTCATTCTGAAAGTTTTAAGCACTGTCAAAGTTTAGAACTCTTCACTGCCATCAGTCTTTGTCCTTCAGTCCACCCAAGTGTCATACGGTTGTTTAGAATATGACACACAGGAACGGTTGTGTAGGATGCCTGTTTACTTGACCATTCGTACCGACTGTCCAAAATTCTGGCTGCTAGCTGACAGGATTTACATCTATCTATTTCTAACGGTTTTGTATCTTCTAACATTTATGATAAACGTGATGACTTTGACTTTGATATAGTTAATTTTCCATTTTTGGACGGTGACGTTCCACGTCGTCCCTCTTATGGAGTGTATATTTCTCAACTTATAAGATTTGCTAGAGTGTGTAGTCATGTAAATGACTTTAATGCTCGTAATAAATGTTTAACTGCTAAACTTCTTCAACAGGGCTATCGGTATCATAAGCTTAGAAAGGCTTTTTCTAAATTCTATCGCAGACACCATGAATTGGTTTCAAAATTTGATGTCGGATTAAAATTTCTTTTACACCAAGGCCTATCGGAACCAGAATTTTATGGTGACTTAGTATACAAATTCAAAAAGATTAAAGGTAGGACTGATTTTTTTGATCAATTCCGAAAAATAATAATACGTCACAAACGTATTGGCTATAATTTAAATGTTATGCGACAGTCTGCATGCTTAGTGATTAACCCAATCACGGTTGATAACTTTGCTGCACTCTTTAATTGCACACCGGGGGATCGGTCGTCAGACTCTATGATGGCCCCGACCTAAAGCTATATATTTTAGTTGGTTGGGACCGGAGCCTTTTTGTCTGTTGCTTGGTCCACCGGGGCTCAACTGGTGACCTTCTTTTGCTTCAGATTTCCAGTGGGGTTGTTTGGCAGGACAGGGATCTCCACCTGTCAGACGGCCCGTTGTATCTGTTGAGTCCTCGTCTTTGCTTCTTCATGGTGTTGAAATTTGATTTATGTGTTTACCGTGATGATTCATTGACGAGTTAGAGGGTTATCATGCGAACCGAACAACCAACTAAATGTTTTGTACCACTTCAGAAACTGAGGGTGAGGTTGGGCCTGTAAAATCGATTTAAGCCCCCCAGTAATTCATTACTGACCGTTCCAAGGCGGTAGTTCTGTTGTGGTTCTCTGTTGCCTGTTTTTGGTGTCAGAGTTTCTGTGATGTTTTACCTTATGTATGTTCTTATTATTTTTGGTTCGGTTTGGGTTGCTGAGTGGCCACCTTCTGGGAACAAGCTGCTCACTCGGTTGGCCATATGTTCTCTGTATCTTGATTATTTGTAATCTTAGTTGTTTCCAACTATGGTTTGAGGGCTGGATTTGGATTTTGATTGTTTCAGTTCCTGGTCTTTGCATACTTTTTACTTTTAAGAACTGTCCCCACGATAAAATATATCTCTCCATATTGTCTACCCATGTTGCATTAAATATACAGTATATTGGTACTTCAGCATAATACAGATATCTTGATCGGTATCTTCCACTTGAGTATTATATATCCACATAAAAGATCTAATGTGTCCAGGTAACTTTTAATTCAGGAGAAAGTTTGGCAAGTGTCCATACAGGTAAGCAAAATAAATGAGAGTTTTCCAGAATTTATTCACAGGTTATCTTAAGTATTGATAACGCTGCATCTGGCCTCTGACGAAAGTATAAGAAAGTTCGCACAGTTTCCTGAATAGTTTCATTGAAAAAGTTCCAGCTTATTTTTCCTCAAGGTTACTAAGCTACACTATATACATGTCCTCTATATATGACACACTGATTAAATACGGTTACATATGTCCACACAGGTAAACTATATTCTAAATGTCACTCTTTATTTACAAGTCACCAACCCTGTAGTCTCAAGTCCCTTCGAAATGCCAGCTCGAGGCATCTTAGAAAGTTCTTCGTGTCACCATGACATAATTACGTCCATAAACGTAATCCAACGACGATATCCTGTCCCCCTCGTCGTTATCTCATGTCGGGAGTGATGGAAAATTAACCATCTTTGAACAAAATGTAGGTCCTCTGATCTCTGTCAGCTCCCTAACCTTCAGAAAGGCTTCCTTGGATTGGCCTTCACTGGAAAAACTCAACACAACAAAACGTGAGCAAAACATAGAGGCTTGGCAACATAATATGCATACATTGCATATGTGACAACGAAATGCAAATCTAAAACAAACAAGAGAAGTCGAAAAGATTCAACACTGCCCAATATTGTATCAAATGTAAGAAGTGCCAACAACCTCAAAAGTACATCACAACACCAAAGTCGAAATCAAGTACAGATCAACCTTGACATAGCTCTCCTTGTTTTGCCCATTCAGGTTAAAGTAACCTTACTCAAAATTTAAACTCATACAACACAATTATACCCTTGGCCTATAGCCAAACCATAAGGTACCATATGCATTAATTGATGCTGCGAACCAAACGCACCAGCTGCTCAAAGCTGACATCAACATAATGGTCCTTATACCGCATTTCATGATGCATTCTCAATGCACCATGCAACTCTTAAGTGCTAGTCCATATTGGTGCAGGAAAAAAACATCCTAAAGTAAACTTAACCTTTGACCAAAAGTCAACACCAATCTAACAGGAAAGAGTTGAAAATAATTCTTTTTAATCATTCACACCTAACAACGAAAGTTGCAGAGAACACACGTCATGTATGTATGAAGCAATGACTCAAAGCTTCACACAATCATATATCTCTACACAGCGAAATAAAGTTAGGTCACAAACACAAAGTACATTCATACCGAAAAACCAAGTTTGTATGAACCCAATAATGGCATATCGCCAATCTAAGTCTTAGAAAGCTGCTCTGTCGTTTTGGCAGAACACCAACCTAATCACAACTCTTGAAAAAATAGTTCCCAAGATTTTCTAGAAGCGCCTTGGACCATAGCCAATAGTCCGTAAACTATGCCGAATATATTAACTGATTTTAAAAGAAGATGCAAAAGCATGCCCAAGGTCAAATAAAACCAAGTTATATCTTGCATAAAACTCTTATTAATTTGTCTCCCTTAACAACAGCATATGTACAAAAACACCTTATAAACGAGAAGCTGATGTTGAACTAAAATGCAAATAAAAATAGACACCGATTTCATCCATCTGAACATACTAGGACATTTAATACATATTGTCAACCTCCAGTTTTGACATGCCTGATGTGCATAAGTAAAACCAGTAGACGGCCTTACCTTGGATTGCTTCCAGGTCTTTGCTGATATCATATGGTATTGAAAGTCCTTCACTAAGGTGTCCGATAATGTTGAGTGTCCTCACAACTGTCCATAGAAAAGTCCAACACATTGTCATCCGAATGTCCAAGTTAAAGAGTCCGAAATAAGAAGATATCCTAGGTCACGGAAACCAAAAGAAAGATGACTGTCATACTATCTAGCCATCTTTATTGATAGATAAGTCAAGTGATCGTATAGTTTTCTAAGTTTATTAAAGTTATCATTTCCACAACTACTAACTACCCAGGTTCATAATAAGTCAAATTCATTGTTCTTCTATGTGATTTCGTAGCTATACCTTAAACCCAATCAAAAGCCAAAATCCTAATCCCAAATCGCCGAGCGTGATGCGCTTCTGTTTTATATAATCAAAGGTCATGCTCTTTATTATCATAAAGTTCATAGAGCAATTTCCATGGTGATATTGCTTACGTATTTCATGCTACCTCTATGCCTAACGTGTTATTACCAAATAAGTTCACGGCATATACCTGAATCGCTATTTCTTGGAAATTGTACATGGGTTTGCTCTAGTTACAGTTATGAATCATCAACCCATTTAGGCTACTTAAAAATATACTGGTTTCCTCAGACACACCTAGTGCAAAGAGTTCTTAGTCCGAAATAAAAATTGCTGAAAATCTAATTGTAAGTGCACTCTGTGACAGTATTATTCTTATCTACAATGGCAAGATTATTATGAATTTTGTAGAATAGAGACAGAGAAGCCTGCTGTCGTCTTTCCTGCAGGTCTGGCCATTGGAGTTCTTCTAACATTTCTCCCACATGGCTTTGATTGCGCCAGCGCCTACAGGTCCAACGGGCAGCAGTGTTCTGTACTTTTTCTATTCTGTTAATATCAACTTGGTGATGGGGCATCCAAACTGGCGCTGCATATTCTAATTTGGGCCGGACCAGAGTTTTATATGCAGCAGCCTTGATTTCCTTCGATGCAAAAGTCAAGTTTCTACGAAGGAAACCCAAAGTCTTAGTAGCCTTACTGGTAATTTCATTGATGTGCTGACCCCACTCGAGGTCATCCGTAATTTCAACTCCTAAATATTTGGCTGACGATACATTCTCTAGGACTTGGTTATGCATGTATAACCATGGATTATTTGCTTTGGAGGGGGTGCCTAGTCACCCTCATAGAGTGACATTTGGCAACATTAAATTTCATGAGCCATGACTCTTCCCAAAGTGCCAATTTATCTAAATCATCTTGGAGTTTCTGTTGGTCTTCGGACCGTCTAATATTTCTATAGAGTACACAGTCATCAGCAAAAGGGCGGACTGTGGAGCTTATGTTGTCTGGCAGGTCATTAATAAAGATTAAGAACAGGATGGGCCCTAAAACAGAACCCTGGGGGACACCAGACAACACGGGGAGAGGGTCTGAACAGACACCATCCAGAACAACTTTTTGTGTCCTTCCAGATAGCCAGACAGAGATCCACCGGAGGATATCATTTCGGATACCGAATAATACTCCACTTGTAAATTACTAGACAAGACAAGATAAGACAAGATTTATTTTGAGTCGGCAAGACGTACAACATCTAACATATGCTCTAAGGAGCTTTTGAACCTTTAGAACCGACTATTGACAAACAAATTATATAATATTAACAAATACAGTGCAGCTACAAATAAATGAGTATAGGTATTAGATCATAAAGTTAGAACCAGTTATAAACATAATAGTTATAACAAGGTTATAAGGCCGTAAGACAAAATTAAGACAACTAATTAAATACAACAAGTTATAAATAACAGTAGCAATATATGCAATGTTGATCTGCCTGGATAGGACTGGGCTCACATTTTAAGTACATCAGAACACTGCACTGGAGGGTAGCGTTTTACAATTAAGTGGCAGCTCAATTGCTAAACAGCAAGATCCACACCACCCACCAGTCAGTGTGAGGAGAGCCCCATCTCAGCCATAGCAAATCAGTTATTGCAGCAAAATAAAATCAACCCCAAGTACACCGAAAAGGTGTACACAGAGTAAAAGAAACATGTATACAGTACAAGCATATCTGTTTTATATAAAACAAAGTTGATCACTGGTATTTGAGATCAGTTAAAAACGTAATCGCGGCCACCTGATATACCAACCGACCTTAAAGATATTCATTTTATACTAAAATAAACATAAATATACTTATCTTACTCCAAAATGTTCAGCAAAATACTACTTAACAAAATCCCGAACTTGAGAGTTTTAATTTCATAATTACGTACAACGGTTGAACCCAGCAAAGCTACGATGTAAATATGGATTGTTGGGGTCAGCTAACTCATGGAAACCTTTTAGTTCATATCTGTCCTGTCCGGAGTTACCTAACTTATTCGTACTGAATTAACTTGCTTGTAGAACAGTATACAACTGTCTATAAAATCATGTCGAGTAGATGATTTTGTTCAATTAAATTTAATGCCTGCGTTTGTGATATACCCTCTCTAGGTGCCTTGTCATCAGCAAAGCTACTGTGGCTTCTGGGGGCTATGCCCCAGACCCCCGCCCTCCCCATAGTTTTATTGAACATTCAATAACAGCACTTCAAGATGGCCATAAGCAGCAGAAAGTGCAAGAATTGCAGACACAATTTATATAGACCATTAAGCTGCATGATTAATTAACATGTCAGAATTAGAAAATGTTCTTTGTGTTTCATACAGGTTTTGACTGAGATCAATCTGACATAAAATAGGTAATAAGGTGTGTGTGTTTGTGTGTGTAAAGGTAGCTGGGATTGGGGTGTGTGTGTGTGTGTGTGGGGGGGGGGGGATCATAAACTTTTTTGTCACCAATCTGGGGGGTCGGGAAAAAATTCTAGTGAGACTGGGGGGTGGGGGGGGGGGGGGGGGGGGGGGTAGGAATTCGGATTTTTTTTGTGAATCATATGAAAATGTACCCCCCCCCCCCCCCCCAACACACCTGCTAGTAAATGACTCTTCCCTAAACGAGAGCTCATCATGATTGAGTACAGAATCAGAATCAATTCTGCTCAATTTTTAGTCCAATTTTCATTAAGATTCAATCAACAAACCTAATATGATTCCGTCACTCTTTAGGAAGAGTAATGGAAATTATACAAGGCTTGTCTGTTTACCAGTGCAGACCAATAGAATGCAATTAGAAGTTTTATTGGCACGACTATCGTACATATTTTTATACGTCAGGCCGTCGTGCCGATAGTCACACCCATAAATTGTTAAACTATGGCGGATTACCAATGCAGGTTGTTCAGGATTTAGCGTGGTTAGAAACGGATTATGAAAAAGTTTTTTGATAAATTCGGGCTTAAAAAGGATGGCCATCATCACCCTAAGCCAAGTAGTCAAGCTGCTGGAGCCACAGAAAATATCCAAGGATATGACATCCGTGATAAAGATTTGACAAAAATCCACAAAGCTGCCTGGAATGGGGACCTTGCCAAAGTCAAAAACTTTGCTAAAAAAGACCCAAATTCTCCAGATAAAGAGTTCAGGTATAATGTAGATGTATTTAAAATTGTAAATTTTGCAATGGAAGTTTACAATTTCATTTATGATTACTATTGTAATGGTCTCATATTCAACACAAAACATGATATGACATGATCCATTGTTATTGAACAAAACAGATCACTGATCTTCTATTGTGTGAATATCCTAGGTGTAACTGGAGACTGTGCTTCCTGGACTTTGCATTTATTAGGTCTAATTAACTTGGAGCACATAGCGTGACAGAATATGGAAAGACAAGGCGGGCACTCTGTAATGCTAAAGTTGCTTAGCGTGAGGGTACCCCCATCGGACAGGGTACCCCCATCGGACACCTTTACGATCTGTTCTCGTATAAAAGGAGTAGCACCTCGTCCAATTTAATACCATTTTTAATAATGTTTTGTGGTCCTTTACTCGACACTTTCGCGTGCCTTTCTCGTCTCGGGAGCGTTAACGTAATTTTTACAGATGGTATTTACCGGTCAAGGGTACAGGTCAGAAATATTTCAGTGAATAGTTACACGGTCGGGTATGAAAACCACAACCCGTACCTCCGTACTCCGTACCTAAATCCGTACTAGAAATTTTTCTGTCCCCTTCGGAAGGAAGCAAAAGAAAGGAAGTTAGACTTATTGGTGAGATATTAAGGCATAGTGTATAATAAACATCTGTTATAAAAATGGAATTTCAAAATTACTTATTTTTTCAGAGAAAATAACTTTTTTGGAATTTTTATGGGGTATGAAAACCACAACCGTACCTGATATCGTTTTTCTTACATTTTTAGCTCACCAGAGCCGAAGGCTCCCGGGGAGCTTATAGTATAGGCAGTCGTCCGTCGTCGTCGTCGTCTGTCGTCTGTCCGTCAACACTTTTAAACGACATCTCCTCTGAAGCCGCTGGGCCGATTGGGCCCAAATTTCACCTGTAGCATCCTTGGGCTGGGGGATTGATAGTTTGTGTTTTTTATGAAAATCTGCATGTTAGTTTGGTTGCTATGGCAACTTAAAGTTCCCATAGACTTATAATGGGGAAAATTGAAAAATGGCACTTACTGGCAAGCCATTGCAGATATGTTGACAAATCTTTTATAGAAATGTTCCATGAAAAGTCTTCTATCAGCTATATGTTTTTTGGCTCACTGCTCTATTTATTGGTTGTCATGGAAACCAAAATGCAAAAAAATTGGGGGAAAAAAACTTAAAAATTATCTCCTCTGAAGCCACTGGGCCAATAAGGCTCAGATTTCATCTGTAGTATCCTTAGGCTGGTGGATCAAAATTTTGTGTTTTTTATGCAAATCGGCTCTTTTGTTTGGTTGCTATGGCAACTTATAGTTGCATTGACTTATAATGGGGAAAAAGGAAAAATGACATTTACTGCCAAGCCATTGCATTTATGTTGACAAAACTTTTATAGAAATGTCCCTTGAAAAGTCTTCTATCAGCTGTATGTTTATTTTTTGCTCCTTTTATTCATTGCTATGGAAACCAAAATGCAAAAAAATGCGAACAAAATACTTAAAAATTATCTCTGCTGAAGCCACTGGGCTGATAAGGCCCAGATTGCATTTGTAGTATCCTTAGGCTGGGGGATTGATAGTTTATGTTTTTTTTATGAAAATCAGCTCTTTAGTATGGTTGCTATGGCAACTTAGAGTTGCATTGACTTATAATGGGGAAAATTGAAAAATGGCATTTACTGCCAAGCCATTGCAGATTCGTTGACAAAACTTTTATAGAAATGTTCCTTGAGAAATCTTCTATCAGCTTTATGTTTTTTTGCCCACTGCTCCTTTTATTGGTTGCCATGGAAACCAAAATGCAAAAAAAAAAAAAATGGAAAAAAATACTTAAAAATTATCTCCTCTGAAAACACTGGGCCGATACTGGGCAAGGTTGGCCGGGAAATACCGGTGGTGGGAATTCCCAGTGGTAATTACCGGTAATTACCGTCCTGGGAAATACTCCAAATTTGGCCAAAGTGGGAAATACTGGGAAATATGAAATTTTAGAGCTGTTTTTCTCAAAATATTCTATCATATTTCTTTAAATTTAAGTTGATAGCACATTTTTGTTATCCCTTATATGCATATCATGCAAATAAAGTTGTAAATTCCAGGACTGGTCCATGCTAGAGGACACAGCAGATGATTCTTGGTTGTGTCAAAGGCTATGATTTCAAAGAAAATTGCTTTTAAAATTCTTATTTATCAAAATAACAGACTGTAAAATCCTTTCTTTAATCACTTAACAGTAGTGTTTCAGCACTGCATTTGTAAACACAAAATTTTATTATCGTTTGGTTATATACTATTCTGAACTGCAGTTTTACTGAAACATTTTTGCCTCCTTAGGTTCTCAGACAAGGAAAATTAAGTTTTGTGGCTTTTTCTGAATTTCAGGGAGAAGTTTTATTCCAAATTTTTCATTTTCTATACATGTATGTGTTTAATACACTTTGATTCTCACTCAGCTCAAAATACGGAGAAGCCAGTCAGCTTAAGAAGAGAATTTCTCCTCCTCCTCCCTCTAGGCTGACCCTTGTTGGTTTATCACTGCTAAAGACCATAGCTTTCTGCAGGCTAACTTATCCCAATTTGACAGAACCCTGTGAAGGTCTTCAAACCTGGGCATAGATTCATAACTACTTCACAAAAAAAGAGTGTGTACCATGCTCTAGTTTCTTGCATGTATCTCTGAGTTTGTCATCTGATTAATTAGACAATGATGTGTGGACATTGTAGTCCAAAGGTTACCTGAAGAAGTCCTGTAATGTCTTTTTGTCCCAAGGGCTTCTCAAGAGAATATCTATCTTATATTTTTGTTGTTGAATGAAAAATAAACTTGTATTAAAAAAGTCATAATGATAACTATGCTTCCTATTGTTAGTAATGAGCAAACACCACTGAAGGTGTGAAAAATAATTTAATTGTCTTGATTCAACAGACAGGTGACATTTACCCAGTGTGTTGTAACAACTACTTGATAAACAGAGACAACTGTAAATGCAGACTCATCCTTGCCCAGTTCGTATAAGAAAATAATTTGATTGCATATGCAGATCTAGACAATATTTGATCTGTATCCTTGTTTGATGTTTAAATAAAGGGTTGATTAATTATTTTTTGCTTTGCATGTATAGTTTTATGGCTGTTACAGAACATGTTTAGAACTCGTAGGTGGAGAGAGTCTCAGGGAGACCAATTTCCCAGTAATTCCCGGGAATTACCAGTAATTCCCGGGAATTACCAGTATTTCCCGCCGTCCTGGGAAATATGAGTATTTCCCGCCTTTTCGCCAACCTTGATACTGGGCCAATGGCATTTACTGCCAAGCCATTGCAGATATGTTGACAAAACTGTATTAGAAATGTTCCTTGAGAAGTCTTCTTTCAGCTATGTGTTTTTTTGAAAATATGTGTTTACTGTTTACTTTGTATATGCATTTACTGCAACCAAAATATGGATAATAGTTACATATTTTGTTATCAACTCAACAGACTGTCAGGCTGAGACTTTGTAGTTGTATACTTTGTATTAGCCTGTACAAATGTGACAGCAATTTTGAGCCTATACAAATTTGATAGCAATTTTGAGCTACAGATCTGGTGAGCTTTGTGGTCCGTGGGCCTCTTGTTTGATAATGACGCCAACTTAAAGGTAGGTTCCTGGACTAGCGATAACAATTATGTTCATAAAATAATTTCGCCTTTTTCTGGGTAGTATTGAATTCTCTTATTTTTCTGAATCTGTTGCTACTGAGAAAATCATCAGATGTTGAAGAAAATAGTCGTTTTCCCTTTTGGTTTATTTTCCTTCGTTGGAATTCCAGTTCTAAAAATAGATGTGTTATATGTCTATAAGTGCCCGATTTCTGATGCCATTCTCCAAAGGTAAATTTTATCTTGCCATGAGCTCTCCTAGAGGTCCTGGCATGGCAGATGGGTTAAAACTATCCCAAAATGCAATGCAGCATGACGTCAGCTAACGTTATCTATTTTGGGCGCGAACTAAAAATAGCACTAACTGGTGTGCGAAGCAGAGTTAGGAAATCCCTTGCAAAACAACTTTTCTAATAATATTTTGATTTACTCTTTTAAGTGAAGCTTATTCATTCCCATTTTATAAGTGCTTTCCAACAACCTGGATGAAAGATGATCAAAATTATGATGCATTCCAAAGTACAGGAACCTACCTTTAATCGAAATATAGCACTCCAACATGAAGAAAAACAATATCCGACTAATATGAAACAAATAATTATAAGATAAAGCATGAACAACGTTGTTTTTCTACAATATCGCGAGATATTCTAAAAATAGAACCAAAACAAATCTGGTCCGATACGGTTTCTACAATCGAACCGCAGTTCGTCAAATGTACAAAAACGGAATGGGACATGTCTTCAAATTTATCAGATTTAAACGAAAATATATTTATAACTGAAACTAATAATAATACAAAAACATATATAAGATTTTGATAAATCCCATGCTTTTTTGTCCTATTTTATGACATGCGGACCGATAGTAGGAACCGAACCGGACTATATTTGTTATTGTTCTATTTTTAGAACATTTCCCAATAAAATCGCGATAGTGTATAAAACAACATTTTACATACTTTATTTTATATATTTTTTGCTTCATATAAGTCAAATATTACTTTTGTAACATGTATGAATGGTTTATGTCAATTAAATCGGTGTCATTATCGAAAAATGCCTGAATAACGATCTTAGCTTCGGTTGTGGTTTTCATACCCCTTAGAAATACAAAAATGTCATTTTATTAAAAAAATAAGTCAATTTGAAATTTTATTTTTTTGGAAGAGCTTTATTATACATTATGTCTTAATATGACAACAATTATTCTAACTTTGAGTTCTTTGGTTGCTTCCCATCAGGACCTAAAATTTTATGGTACGGATTTAGGTACGGAGTACGGAGGTACGGGTTGTGGTTTTCATACCCGACCTAGTTACACCATGATTTCGTCGTACCTAAATGCAGTTCAATGATCTAATCAACAACATTGGATGGAGATTTTAGTCACCTAACAAATAATATAAGGATTATATTCAAGGTCGTTCTAGTTTTAGAGAAATTAGAGAAAATGCACACTTGTGTGCATCTCGACACTGGCTAAAATCTATATAAAAAGTTCAATGTAAACAAACGTCATCATTCTGAGGGAGCAAATATTATTTTACCTTTCATGTCAAACTCAAAGTTCTGAATTGATTTTGCCTATTTGTCTTAAACAAGTACCGTAATCGACCCAATTACCGCACCGTGCGCTTAACTTTTTCAAAATTGCAACGAAAAGGTGTGGTTAAAATTGTATCTAATAACCGCACACTCTAAACAATTTAATATACGGTGACTGGAGAGAGGCAACATGGAGTAGGACTGGAAATACTGTGTGTATATACGTTTCAAGGGACAGAAAATGATACGGAAGCCTCGAGTTCGCTGGTGAAATAGAAATGCTATTAAGTTGTTGGGTTTTGTGAGAGTTTCAAAAGGAAAATCAGTGTGCGCTTGTGCAGTTTTTCCAGAAATGGCCTTGGTGTGTGGTTATTGGGGCATGTGCGGTAAATGGGTCGATTACGGTATATGTCTTTACAATGTTACATTAAATTTGTTTATGCATAGTTAGTTTACATGTGTAGAAAATAAAGGTGTCCGATGGGGGTACCCCTAACCAAGATTTTACGCCCGTTACCTGTGAAATAATGAATGCTCCCCAATTCCTCCGTATGACGTCATACTACAACTGATGTTCACCGAATCAATACATGAGGTATATATTTTGCAAGTCACATAAAGTCGTTAGATTTTTGATGTAACAATTTGAAAATTTATTTGAAAAAGCAACTTTTAGGTGTCCGATGGTGGTACCCTTGCGCTACATGATGCAATGGTTTTATACTTGTATCCGAGTAGATCTCGTCAGCTAGTAGTTCTCGTCATTCTGCTTAAAACGAGTTTTTCGCGTATTGTTTCTTCACTTCAACTGCCTTAATCCTAAGTTTATGATACATTTGGTCAAACTAGTGCAAAAACTCATCAAGATATCGAGCTGTGTATATATAAATGCCCTTTTTTATGCCCCCGAAGGAACTTCGGGTGGCATATTAAAATCGCACCGTCCGTCCGACTGTCCGTCCGACCGTCCGTCAGTCCGTCCGTTACAAATCGTGTCTCAGTGATAACTTTAAAAGTACTGAAGCAAATTTGATGAAACTTCACAGAAAGATAAAGCATAATGAGAAGGTGTGTCGCGCGCAAGACTCAGGTCCCTACGCCCAAGGTCAAGGCCACAATTGGGTCAAAGGTCAAATTGTGTCTCAAAATCGTGTCTCAGCGATAATTTTAAAACTACCGAAGCAAATTTGATGAAACTTCACAGAAAGATAAAGCATAATGAGAAGGTGTGTCGCGCACAAGACTTAGGTCCCCACGCCCAAGGTCAAGGCCACAGTTGGGTCAAAAGTCAAATTGTGTCTCAAAATTGGGTCTCATTGATTACTTATAAACTACTGAAGCAAATTTAATGAAACTTCACAGAAAGATGAAACATAATGAGAAGGTATGTTGCACATAAGATTTGGGTTGCCAAGTTCAAGGTCAAGGTCACAATTAGGGGTCAAAGGTCAAATCTCGCCTCTGTGGTAACTTAAAAGCTGCTGAAGTGAATGTCATCAAACTTCACAGAAAGGTAAATTATTATGAGAAGGTATGTTACACACAATATTTATGATCCCAGATCCAAGGTCAAGATCACATCTTGGGGTCAGAGGTCAAATTATGTCTCAGCAATTATTCAGAAAAGTACCATAGCAAACTTTAAAGAAAGATAAAGCCTAATGAGAAGATTTGCCGTGCACAAGACATAGGTTCCCATACCCAAGGTCAAGGACGCAACACAGTTTGGTTAGTGGTTGAATTAAGTCCCCTCGAATCCAAATTGCATTTAAACATTACAGAAAAGTAAAACGAAATGAGAATGTATATCATGTGCAAGACCCAGGTACTGTGCCCAAGGTCAAGGTCACAGCTAGGGTCAAAGGTCAGTTGAAAGGGCCTTCGGGGGCATTTGTTACACACTGTAACATTTCTTGTTCTCTTTAGGATTCGCAAAGGCGCGTGATTACGTCAGGGGCAATCACGTAAGCACATTCAAGCCACGTGCTGACCTCTTTTAATTTGGTAAGGTTTTCCAATATTGTGTCTACTTTGCAAACAAATCCGAATGTAAGTCAACATTGCAGGAAAAACACAAAAATATTAAAATAGCAAACCTGACCCGGTCATCATTTATCGTTTTCAGCAGCCTCGTGAACAAGACAAACTCTTCGTCTCAGTTTTATGTTTGTTTTTGTCTGCTGTGACCTCATTAAAAAATTGAGCGCATTCGGCATACGAACAGACTTTGTTACATGAATAAGATGTCAAAAATCATTATATAGGAACAACAGCAAAATGGGGGTTATATTTATTTTAAAATCGAGCTCAAAAGCAACATGACGAGAACTGCTTCTGAACGTGACGTTGTCTGTGCGTGATAGCATATCAAATAATGATGGCTCCCTGAGGTTCGTTTCTATAAATAAATTCATGACGTGTGTGTCGAAACCAGAGTTATTAGGTACACAATACACAACTACTGCAAACTGAAAAAAAAACCCTGCTTGTTTGGGAGAAAACAGGAAACTGTTAGAAAAAAATGACGAGAACTACTCGGATACGAGTAGTCCTGTAAAACCCGACCCTTAGCCGAGATCCTCTGGGCAACTCCAGCAAGGGCAGTTTCTTAGGTAGTAGATGTCATCCCAGGCCCGGAGACCTCTGTAGACGCATTCTAATGAACGCATTCCAAGAATCTAATTAGCCTTTGTCACTTTGCTGCTAATATATGTTCGCCAAATTTCATATTACTGTCAAATATGACACCTAAGTCTTTCTCACTAGCCACCTTCCCGACCCTGACTGGTCCTTTTTTTTTGTTTCCATGGTATTCTCAGTATCAGGGAAATTATTTCCTACATATAAGTGGTGACGTTTTTTGTAGTTGTATGTCATTTTCCACAAATTAGCCCTGTTCACTGAGTTCAACTGTTAGAAAGAAGTGGAGCAGAACTAATAATGCCATGTGTTCAGAACCAGCATCCGCCCAGTCTGATCAGACTCTTTGCTAAGCGCTAAAAGGGTAGCTAAGGGTCTAAGCCTCCTCCGTGCAGACAGCAAAGACTCTGATCAGACTGGGTGGATGCCCATGCTGACCTGAGTCTGTGCTGGGCACTCAACCACTTTGTTGGTTTTGTGTGTTGCGGCTCATATATATTTGTTTTTGGCCTAACAGACATAAAGTCACAAGAAAACTCCTGAATTTCAATCTTTGTTCAACAGGACACCCCTCCACCTTGCCTGTGTAGCGGGTCATGTTGATGTTGTACAAGAACTTCTTGAGTGGAATGCCAAGACTAATGTTGGAGATGGTCACGCTAAAACCCCCTTGATGAAGGTAAGCAAAACTTTAAGGAGAGGAACTATATAAGTATTATTGCTTCCGTTCTAATCCTTATACTTGTAGATTACAAATGTATATGCCTCTTGTCATGTTCTTTTCATGAAATAAAATATGTTTAAACCAAGCAGAACTTTAAAAAAAACTGGCATCAGGTAATTACCGTAAAACTTCTAAGTATTGGGACCCTTAAAATGTTGGTGTTACTATCCTAAAAGTTGGTGTGTCAAATCACAGAGGCTCGGGTCATATGGTTAGTTTCTTCGATATCGCAATGAAAATACAAATCTGTTTGTACAGGGTGGTGTATATAAAGTCATATACACCACCCTGTACAAACCTATCGTATTTTCGTTGGGATCGAAGAAACCAACCACATGACCCAAGCCCCTGTGTCATACCTGTCAACTTTTAGAAAATCTCATGGGGGAGAAAGCATGGAAATGACCATTTCAGCAGCCTTTTTCAGGAAAACTGCACACACTCCAAAAGTCATTACAAATTTTCATGGGGGAGATAACTGGTAATTTTATATTATTTAAAGACAAAATCTTAAAATTCACACAAAAAATAGGGAGCTGTTCTTAAAATAGTGAGATTTGGCCATTTTTGGCAAAGGAGGGAGGGAGAGAGGGAGTGCCTCCCAAAATAGGGAGACTCCCTATTTATGGGGGAGAGTTGACAGGTATGCTGTTTGTCAAGTAGTGTACACCCTGATAAGACTGCTCCTTAGGAGCAGTCTGATCTGGGTCTGCACCACTTGTTCATACATAACTGTCCCAATACTTAGAATTATTACATTACAGTCAAACCTCGGTAGGGTGAACTCAGCTGTGTCAAACACCATGCCTTTCTCAAACTTGACTGCTGGTCCCGGTATTTGTCCTGTATATTGGTTTAATCATATTTTATTTTCAAGAATGTACATTACAACATATAAACTACGTACATACATAACTAAACAATGAAAAATGATCAGAACGAAAGCTGATAGCTTATAAAGCTCTTTTTCTGTATATTTTGATGGTGATGACTATGGATGGCTCAAACCATGATGACTCGAATACATGTACCATTCAAGGTTTCAATGACATGTCTCGAACTACAATCAGTTGAATCATCTGCACTGGTCCCATCGAATTTGCAGCATTCCGGTTTGACAGTATGAGGAACCATTTCTTGTGGGAAGGAATTCCAGTTCTTTGGGAGAAGAGCTGTATTTGTATGTAGCTGTGTGTATGCAGATGAAAAAAATGTTACAGGACTGTACAAGGCACATGGTTGTAATTGAAGGGGTTGGTCAGAACTTATTCGAAGTGACAGATCTTTAGCAGTCCCAAATGATTTATACTGCAGTCTCTTTGACCATCTTTACTTGCATATGAAAATAAACAAGATTTTATTTGTATGCCAGTACACAAGACAAGAAAGAGTGCAAAGGATAATTTAAAGATAGTTCTCCATATTTTGGCGTAAAATATGTTGTGATCCTTGATTAGATTTTTTTCTTACCAAAAATTTTTTAATGAGAGTTTACAACATGTTTTTGTTGAGGAAAAAGAAAAAGCAAACAAACAGAATTATCCTCAAAATCTCACCTTATGAGCTTTCATACCATTAGGAAATAACTTTCCCAGCTTTATGAACATTGCTTCAGATGATGTTGGATGGTCAAAACAGATTAGGTTGTGAATTATTTATATGGGTTTTCATTAAATACACAATTTCCAACCCCTCCATGTTTTTAATAAGATTGGTTTTCAGTGAAACAAGGAACAGCCATCTGTTCAGTACCATAACAAGTCTAAAAATTGGGGCACCCCAAAAAATTACAGTAATTGTCTTAAAAATGGACTAGTTTGGTTTTACGATTCAGCAATGCATCCAAAAGCTGCCGATGGAATAGCAAACAGTGTAGACCCTGATCATCCACCAGTCCATTAATTCATATCAGGACCTCTCACCCTCAGTTATAATACTGTTAAAATCTGATATTTTGAGCCACAACACAACAAAATCAGTAAGTGGCATATGCACCCAGTGAAGACTCAGATCAGCCTAGGCATCAGCCCAGTCTGATCAGACTATTCGCTGTGTGCTTAAAAGGTAGTTAAGGGTCAAAGGCAGTTCCATAGCAATGGACAGCTAAGACTCTGATCAGACTGGGCAGATGCCACTTTGTTGGATTTGTCATGCTCATTTATTATGTGTATAATTAGTGCATTTTTATTTTGTCAGTATAATTTTCGTTAGTATGTCAATTACAAGGACATCTGTCATGTCTTTGAAAAGTCTTGCTACTGGCAAATTATCCACTACAATTGATTTCTGTCTTAGGAGAATAAAGTGATTGATTTTATATTACTTCCATACTTAGAATGTTGTGCATTGCTCTGACAGGTTAATCAGAGAGCTTGAAATTGTAGAGAAAGTTGTAAGCTTGCTTTGATATAAAGTCTTGAGAAGTTCACCTACTATCTAAAAATGCTGTGTTTTAGTAGTTTTGAATTTGTTAGCGTATTTCTAGAGAAAACCAGTTTTGAAACAACGTTGGTGCAATGCAAATTTCGCCATAGCTCCAGATAAGTTGGGGTTTTGAGGATAATTATGAGAGTTTTTCTTATCTCTCAATGAAAACATGTTGTGATCCCTCATTCAAAACGTCTCAAGGAGACGGTTCTAATGAGGGATCAAAACATATGTTTTCACATAGAGATATGGAAAATCATCATGAGCATTAAGTTACATGAGCAGCAGTCATTTAGAAAACTGTTAATAAAAAAAAGCCTCAATGGTACATCGTATGTGAAGGGCTTTCTCAAGTACTGTTTTGATAATGGTTTGCAAAAGCCTCTGTTCACAGTTTGCAAAGTTAAAACACATGTCTAAAATTTGTGCACTTTTACATCTGAATTTTATCATGCAATGCATTTTGCTGGCAGGGGGCTTCTTATCTGCACAATGTTTTTTTTCTGATGAGAGAGAACTATTCACCTGGTAGCATTTTAGGGATAAAACGATTAACATTAAAATGCAACAGGTAGTTGGTATTTGTAATAAGCTATTGATTGTGTGTATTTTTGTTTGCCCAGGACTTAACGGTCGAAACGATTACAGCTGACAGACTTATTATTCAACAGTTGTAGATAAAATTCCGATACAATTTAAACGATACAATTTAAACATTGTTCGCAGTCAAAGAAGTCCTTCAAGGTTTTTAAATGACAAGTTTGGCACCCCTGGAAGTTGTTTACAAACTAGCAACAGACATGATTTGAACCATGTGGGTTCAACCGTTGTCATTTGCAGTTGACTCTCGTTATCTCAAACACTGATATCTCAAAATATCCTCTATTCTATTCTATTCTATTCTATCCCATAACCATACTAGGTCGTTGGGGCACCACAGCTGACTTCAAAACAATCCCTTTCCACCTTGTCCTGTCTTCAGCTGCCCTAGTTGAGCTGGCAAAATCCATCCAAAGTATCCTCTAATATAAACAAAAATTGTTGGGCGCATTTGCCATATTTCCGTACATTTTAACTCTGGAAATCTCAAGGTACTGGTTTGTCTGAAGTAAATTTTCTGAGATTAGAAAATTTACTATGAGATATCAGTAGTTTGAGATGACCTTTGATTTCAAGATATAGAATGTTCACTATACAAGTATATCACATAATTTCCACTTCTGTATGTGTGAGACCCAAAGCATAACGAAGCCTCAGAACCTCCCCGCAGTATACTAACAGCAAAGGACACAAGGTGAATAGGGGAACTAAACCTCCCAGGACCCTGTCTGTACATGTCCATACTCTACTTGCTCCTGTTTAACTGGAACAAGTGAAGAACTAGAGCAGTCTGCAGGGATCAAGCTAGAGATCAGGGCCCGGTTGTTCAAAACTAACGACGTCGTTAGTTAACGAGAAGTTAAAATTTCAAATGTTAATATCTCAAATATGTCAGTATTTTTTGTTGAAAAAATGTGAGAAGCTTTTGCAAGAGCTTCTCACATATTGTCAACAAAAAATATCTGTGTATTTGGCTATAAAGTTGTAAAAAACTTAACGAGTTGACCTCTTAACGAGCTCGTTAGGCTAGCCTAACGATGCTTTGAACAACTGGGCCCTGAATGAAAGAAGGAGTTTTCCTGATTTTAGGGAGAAGTTTCTGCTCATCTTTCATCCTTATCTTTCTGTACAATCAGATTTCACCTCCTGCAAGTAGATTATTTCTGCCAAGTCCTCCTCTAGCTTAATCCCTGAGTCTGTACATCTACATGTATACAGTCTGAACAGGGCTTTCTCCATTTGCTTGCTTTTTATTTGTATAAGTTTCTATACTGCTTGCTATGATCCTTCTGTATATCTACAGCAAATATTTTATGGGATGAGTTATATGGATTGGAAGTCAAATATTTTCATTTGATTGATTAAACTACTGGTATTTGTGCCACACAATTTTCTGTTTGAACAAGTTTGTTTGATTTTGTACAACTAGCTCTACTGTTTAACTTTTACCTTCACTATTAGGACACTTATCAAAATCAAAAATTTGTGTCAACTGTTTAAAATTGTAACAAGTTGGTTTAATAGTATGGTAGTTTGTCAAAAATGGTGATGCAACAGCAAGCAGTTTGGACTCTGATCAGACTGCTCAGTGAGCAGTCGGATTTGGGTCTACACTGTGGGGTGCCATTTTACTATTTATTCCCTATTTATTGACATCCATAATTTGAATAATGGGTATCTATTTTTCGAATGATTGATATCTATAAATCAGGGTGAATATTGGATATCCATAATTCGAATTATAGATTGTCTATCAATCAATTTATGGTTATCTATAATTTAAATTTTAGATAACCATAATTCTATTCTATTTATTGATACCTGTAATTCGAATTATAGATATCCATAAATCATGTTGAATTATAGATATCCATAATTCTAATTTTGGATATCTATAATTCTAATCACAGATATCACTAATTTGAAATGTGGATATCTATAAGTCAACATATAATTCAAATTATGAATTCTATAATTCATCATGATTTGTGTATATCCATAATTGGATTTATGGATAATCATAATTCAAATTATTGATATCCATACTTCCAATTATGGATAATACGATATCCATAAATAATTATGGATATCCATAAAAAATTATGGATATCAAATTTATCAATAATTCAAATAATGGATATCCATAATTCAATTATGGATATCAATAAATAGGGAATAAATAGTAAAACGGCACCCCCTACTACACTGTCTGTTCTGGAACCTCTGTCCCATTATGTAGGATCATAATAGTACTCTGCTAAATTGATGTGATAATCAGTAGGTGAAAAAAAACAACACTATTTTTATCTTCTTTATCATGCAGATTTATTTTATTCTAGGGAACCCCACTCCCTGTGGAACTATCGACCAAAATATGTTTTCATTATAATACAATTACAGCTTAACACTTTAAGCGCCAGTGACAATTAACCGAATTTGCAAACAGCGTAGATCCGGGTGAGATGACTCTTGATGAGCTGCCTCATCTAGATCTACACAGTATGATATAGCTTGAGCAAAACCTCTTTTTTTAAATTTTGGGGTTATAAATTTTATCGTCTGATTTTTGGTGCTTAAAGGATTAACAGAGGATAAATATTATAAGGAATACATTTAAGAGTAACTCCATTTCTGTAAATAAAGTTATTGACATTTGAGCTTGTTAATGGGTGTGGCAGACTGCTAGTAAGATTTTGGTTGGGTCACATAATTTCAGATATCTAAGAAATCAAAATATAAAGTTTTATATTTTTTACTCATATCATTAATTTATTTTAATATCAATTTAGATATTAAACAAAGCTTAAACCTCAAAAGAGTCTGCCATTTGGGCTGAGTATGGTTTTATCTGGTACTATATAAAGTAATAAGATAGCCAGCTAGTAGGGAAGCCGTCTACCTGGGCTTGTGCTTGTAAAACTGCTTGCAGATACATTTATGTGTCATTTTTGATGAATTTCATGAATGCTTATGCAATTTAACAATACATATACTTTAAAATGCAGACTTTTGTAAATATTCAGGAACAGCAGTTACTGTGGACATTGCTCAGGGAATGGCAGTTTTATTAACACTTGCAATGTCTGTTTAGCTAGATTTTAGTTTTAAAAAATGCAAAATGATAGTAGCCGGTTTGGATCTGGCAAAACCATGTACAGTAGGATATCAACATTCTAGCTGCTTCTTGACATTCTGTCACATTTTATTGGCACAATCCATTGAATGACAGAAAATGTAAATAAGTTGTGTATTGATATTGATTAACAGTAAAACCCATCATTAAAAACTATTGACAAATACTTTAAATACTTGAGACCATTCAGATTATTGCAAAGTAATCAGCTTTATTGTGTTAGAATGTGTATTTATTGGTTCAAGATAAACCCAGTATTGACCGACTAGTTTATTGGAACAGACTATAGTTTTCTCTGAAGGACAAGTAACAGCTTTTAAAAAATGTATAATGTTCAGTTGGTTGTTGGTTGGTTGATTTGATGCTTAACGTCCACGGTAAACAACTAAGGTCATGTCGGGACGGTCAGTTAACCTAACCACACTATTCCTGGGCAGGCTTAGACCTCCTAAGCGGTTAACCAGTACTCAGTGCAAATACTTTCGCCAGTAACTGACAACTGCCCTTCTTGAATCAGCGGAAGGAGAAACGAAAGTATGTGGCCAGACCGGGATTCGAACCCAGGACCTCTGACTTACGAGTCAGGTGCCCTACCGATTGCGCTACCCGGCCCGGCTATAATGTTCAGCACAGACCATTCAAAAAAAGTTTGAGCAGCAAATTTCAGTTGCTGAATTGCAACGTCTTTTGCATAAATGCATTTCCATAAATTCCTTGACTTCAAGAACTTTAAATTTTAGCACATTCAGATTAATGTACTAAGAGAGAAAGAGAGACTTTATTTACAGTGGGTTATATACCAATGCGTGTAACACAGGCTACAAATAACCCTTTCTGGAAGCCTATTCAGAAATGTACAAAATATGAACAGCAAAACTAAATGATTGTATAAGGATCTAAATACCATAAAATTCATACAATATACATGATTGTATTAAACATATATTCACACACCTTCACATTGGAAGAATTTACAAGAAAGTATTTGATAGAGAGAGTATCTATCCTATGGTTTAGAACTGTGAACCATTGGGTCATAATTATAGTCTGTCTTTCACTCATGCAGGGATGAAATAAGGAGAGCAAGATATTTTCCCTTATTTTTGACAGATGGATGCCATGGCAAATTGATTCCATGTTACATATCTTTGTGAAGCTCAGGTTAAATTCACCAGATGAACAATACTCAAGAGCATCCACCATACTAATGGCTGTTTTCATTGTTTTTGCTAGGCAACAGAATGTAACCAAGAAGAATGTGTAAAACTCCTGTTAGAACACAGAGCTGAAGTTGATGCCAAAGAAACTGAAGGGAACACAGGTCTACATCTTGCTGTCAAACATGGATTCTTGAACATTGCCGTGGCCTTGATCAGCGCTGGAGCTAACCTCAACCTCAAAAATAAGGTATGTTAAATATTAAAATGGAAATTGTCAGCTGAATTTTAATGTTAGCCGTCTTTATTGGTAGTCATGTTCTGTAAGAAAGAGAATCTTAACTTAATTCCCTTGAAATGTGTGTGTACATGTATTTCAAGACATTGTAAACAGGGGCTGACAAATCAAAAAAAATTCCACTTGCCCACAGGACAAGTAAAAACAAAATTCACTTGTCCGGCAAAATAATTGCTTGCCCAGATTTTTCACACATACACAAAAACAAAAAGTTGCCCTTCTGTACCACAGGAACTTGACGTTGGTTATATTTTTTAAATGGGTCGCCTCCAGCTTATAGAATATAGTAATAATTATTAATATTATCATCGCAGGGACAAGCCCTTAAGAAAAAAATATTCAAGGTCAAGCTCCTGCGTTCTGTACAATCATACATTCCCTAAAATTTGGAAATCTTGTCTGAGCAAAGAGTATAGAGTATTAGTAGACAAAGATGTTGGCAGATAGTGTAGACCCTGCTCAAATTGCATAGGAGCAGTCTGATCAGTGTCAACTCTGACTGCCAAGTATAATTACACTTTGATCTAAATATGGTAGGAGCAGTCTGATCAGGGTCTACTCTTACTGCCAAGCATTACTACACTTTGATCCAAATACGTTAGGAGCAGTCTGATCAGGGACTACTCTGGTTGCCAAGCAATATTACACTTTGATCCAAATACGTAAGGTTACTGTGGGAGCCTTTCCTTTTATCTTTATAGCATACACTGTCCAGGTGACATTTGGCAGGAAAAATTCATGCGTTGTACTGGTTGACTCAGGTCGTTTGCACTTTACATCAAAGAATACCGGTCTCCAAATAGATTACCATAAAAGTTCTGAATATTGAGACATATGTCTGACCAAACAGTGCAGACCCAGATCAGACTGCTCCTGAATATGAGCAGTCTGATCAAAGTCTACACTGTTTTGCCATTCTGCTTTCATCTGTTAGACGCAATAAAAAATTTATTGATTTTTTAACTGTCCGGTTGTCCCAATTTCTAGAATTAAGATAGCTTTGTAGATCAAACAGTACCGACTGTCTAGACTCTGTATTTTGACTCAAGCTCATCATGCATCCGAGAAGAAAACTCATTGGTCAACGGTCCACATGTAGCTGTGAAATGCTAAATGATTGACAGGTGTCGCAAACACCGTCAGTAACCATTACACTGGATTAACGGATGGGACCCGGTGACAATAAACATACTTTCAATAACTAAAGTTGAGAAAATCATGATAATTGCAGTGCGGCTGTCTTTTTTTAACAAGCTTACAGTTATTCTTTCCAACTTTTTATGTGTTGGGGATTTTCTTTTACTTGCCCGGCCGGGCGTCGAGCTGGAAATAGCACTTGTCCGGCCAGATTTAGAGCTTGTCCCGGGCGTCCGGGCAATGGATTTGTCAGTCCCTGTGTAAACCATTCAGGCAGGTCTTGGTAAAAATAAAAAAGAACATAGACACATACACAAACAGATATTGCAAGCAAAGTTAAACCTTGAAATGGTTATAAAAGCAGATGATAAAATTTATGTCTGCAAAATTTAAGAATATGTTTTGTCCAAGCTGTTGCATGTTTAGAATTCATAGACTAGAGGGCAAAAGGCATAGCTTGATCTAGATGAGGCAACTCATCATGAGCTGTCTCATCTGGATGTACGCTGCAAATTCAACTGTTTTCATTCCTGGTGTCTTAATAAGTCTGAAAGTGTTTGCAAACTTTGTTGAAATTGTTCTTGCTTTTATTGTTACAATAAGATTATGGGGCTGTATTTATAAAACGACTTAAGTGGTTGCTATGCTGTTGCTAGGGCTGAATTTATATGAAGGAGATTCTCTACACCTATGAAAATTGCTCTGGAGGAACAGTCTGAAAAAGACTGTTCCTCCAGCGCAAATTTCATAGTTGTAGGGAATCTCCTTATTAGAAGTTCAGCCTTAGCAACAGCATGGCAACCACTGAAGTCTTTTTATAAATACAGCCCCAGTCTCACAATAGATTTCCATTGACAGGAAGGACATACTCCTCTTCATCTCTCAGTAATCAATGGTAAAAGAGAAGACATCTCAAGACTCCTATTAGAGCATAAGGCAGATCCTAATCTGGTTGACAAAGTGATGAGGTATAACTTTTTTTTACAGACATAACATCCTACATTGGGTACTTTGCTTCATTTCCCCTTGTGACAAAGTTACTCGTATTCATTCACGGGTGGTAAAGTTTCAAATTGACCTCCGCGGAGGTCTGTTGAAAAACAATTTGACTATTTTCCGGTAGCAAGGTTGGCAAAAAGGCGGGAAATACTCATATTTCCCAGGACGGCGGGAAATACTGGTAATTCCCGGGAATTACTGGTAATTCCCGGGAATTACTGGGAAATTGGTCTGTCTCCACCTAGAGAGTTTTCAATATGTTTTATAACAGCCATATAGCTATATATATGCAAAGTAAAAATAATTAAACATCCCTTTACTTAAACATCAAACAAAGGCACAGATGAAATATTGTATAGATCTGCATATGCAATAACAGTATTTTTTATACAAACTCCCAAGATGAGTTCAGCCATGTACTGGATGTATAGATCGCCGACGGTATTTTGGACGCTCAACAAACAATAACATAAACACACATAGGTGAAACAGGTATATGGACTCGTCCAAAGGTAAAAGTTAGTCAAGTTTGTCTACTTATATATCAAAAACATAATTGTCACTATACAAGCAGTGGCGGAAAGGATACAGCACAGCAGTTAATAGGTTTCAATAGTATCGTGATGGGTTCGAGTTTCACCATTTTTTTTTTTTTTGCATCTAATATGATAATGGTTATTCACAAATGTCTTGATTTCTTCGTGCAAATTTTACTACGGTGAGTATTAAATGAGTATTATATAAGAAAGTTTCCAAATGAACATTTCGAACTTTTACTTGCTGTTAGAAAGACGTCTTATATCAAAATGAGTGACCACAAAATTATCAGTCGTACAAAATGTTTTGAAGGTTTCCATGATATATATTCTTCGCGTAATTGAGTGGCGTCGCGAAGACGGTACATTATGACATATACGAACAGTGAACACTGATCAGCCTGCGCACTGACTAGCCTATTCTGATTTTTTTCATGAAACATAAAATAATTAAAAGTATAAAAGATAACTCATTAAAAATAAATAAAAAGATGTGTATATATAAAAATTAACATACACAGTTGAGTAGCCAAAAAAAAAAAAGAAAAAAAAAAAAAGATAGATAGGATGGGACTCGAACCTATGTCCACACGAGTCAAAAGTATCAAGAATGCAGTGCTGTATCCACTGCGCCAGTGGAACGATTACAGTATGTCATATGCATGCTAAAGCTTAAATCATCATCAGTTTTGCATTATTATACCTGAAACACCTAAATCATAGTAAAAATGGACTAGGCCCATATTCGATAACGCCACATAATAAACTTCGATCTATACAGTTGTATTTGTCTATCAGTAAGTTTTGTTGTAACATACTGAGATTAAAAGTACCTACAGTTATTGTCACCTGTGGTTGAATCAAAACAATTAAATGAGTTTCACACCTTCAGTGGTGTTTGGTCATTACTTACAATAGGAAGCGTAGTTTTGGAAAAAGAAGCCTTTGGGAAAAGACATAACAGGACTTCATCAGGTTACAATGTACCTTTAGACCACAGTGTCCACACATCATTGTTTGATTAATCAGGTGACAAAATCAGGCATACATGCAAGAAACTGGAGTATGGTACACACTTTTTTTTTCGTGAAGTAGTTTGAATCTATGCCCTGCAGCTTTGAAGACCATCACAGGGTTCTGTCAAAATTTGGTATGACCAAACTTAAAAACAGATTAAGTTAGCCTGCAGAATGCTATGGCAGCAGTGATAAACCAGCAAGGCTCAGCCTAGATGGAGAAGTGGGAGAAATAGTCTCCTTAAGCTGACTGACTTATCCCTATTTTGGGCTTAGCAAGAAATCAAAGTGTTTAAAACATAATAGAAAATCCAAAATTTGGAATAAAATTTCTCCCTGAAGTTCAGAAAATGTCGCAAAACTTCTCCATGTCTGAGAACTCAAGGCTGACCCCTGAACCAGGCAGAAAGTTTTAAGTAAAACTGCAGCTCAGTTTAGTATATACATTTGTATGAAAATTGATTGATTGATTTGATGCTTAACGTCCACGGTAAACAGCTATGGTCATGTCGGGACGGTCAGTTAACGTAACCATACTATTCCTGGGCAGGCTTAGACCTCCTGAGCGGTTAACCGGTACTAAGTGCACTTACTTTCACCAGTAACTGACAACAAGATCTCGGTTTTTTACCAATACAGTGTTGCAACACCACTATTAAGTGATTAAAGAAGCGATTTTACAGTCTGTTATTTTTATAGATAAGAATTTTATAGGCAATTTTCTTTGAAATTATAGCCTTTGACGCAACCAAATTTCATATACAGTGTCCTCTGGCATTGACCAGTCCTGGAATTTACATCCTTATTTACATGATATGCATATAAATGATAAAAAATATGTGCTATTGACTTAAACTTAAAGAAATATGATAGAATATTTTAATAATAACAGCTCTAAAATTTCATATTTCCCAGTATTTCCCACTTTGGCCAAATTTGGAGTATTTCCCAGGACGGTAATTACCGGTAATTACCGCTGGGAATTCCCGCCACCGGTATTTCCCGGCCAACCTTGTCCGGTAGGCAATTTGAATATATCCTGTCATGAATTTTCGCGGTTTACTGACAGGGTTCAGACAAGATTTTTCTCTCTAGAAAAGGTATTCCAACAATCGGAGAATGTCATGCTATATATATTTTACAGTTGTATATTGAGACCAAATGACATGGAGCAGTTTGAAGCGGTATTTTTTAAATTACTTTTGTCCTCCAGGTTCAGTACCGAAAACGAAACTAGGAAGGAGTCCTGCACAGTTAAATCGGCTTTTTGAATGCATTTGCAGGCTTTCTGTGAAATCTTGCCGATGCAGTAAGACACGTAGCTTGTATAGCTTCGTTCTAAACATACTTTCAAGAATATACATGCTTTTGTTACTACATGCTTACCTAAATTTTCTCGGCGGTCAATTTGAACACCATGAGAACAATTTGACTAATGGAGATTAACATGGAAAAATTTAATCAGCTAAAAAGAAGAAAATGCGTGCTGAATTTTCAGGAGCCAGATATCATATAATTTGAATGCATGATTTTATACGTCTTAAGTACACCAGATAATATTGCTCATGCAACAGTCTCTTTTTTTTATCGTGAAATAGTAGTACAATAGTGTTTTATCACTTTCTTTGTTGTAAAAGCAGACCTGTGGCTCTCATTTGTTTGTAAAATAAAACGAATCCATGCAGACTAATATTTGCAGAGAAGAGAACCGATATTCAAACAATTTAGAGTGAACCCATAAGAAGATATCAAGCAAACATACCCGCATGCTCCCCCCGCTGCGGGGTGATTACACTCCTGAAGTAACCGTTACATAGAAACGCGGGTAATCAACATGAAACAATAACAACACCATTACGGCCGCTTTAGAATGACCTGTGAAGGATGTGATGAAAACAATCGGTTCGTGCTATGTTTACAAACAAATCAGTGTCACAAGTCTGCTTTTACAACAAAAGAAAACATATAAAGCACTATTGTGCTACTATTTCACGATAAAAAAGACAATGTTACATGAGCAATATTATCTGATGTTCTTTAGAAGTACGAAAACATGCTTTCAACCCGTTGCTACCTAGCTTCTGAAAAGTAAATTAAGCATTTTCTTCTTTTTAGCTGATTGAATTTTTCCATGTTAATCTCCATTAGTCAAATTGTTCTCATGGTGTTCAAATTGACCGCCGAGAAAATTTAGGTAAGCATGTAGTAACAAAAGCATGTATATTCTTGAAAGTATGTTTAGAACGAAGCTATACAAGCTACGTGTCTTACTGCATCGGTAAGATTTCACAGAAAGCCTGCAAATGCATTCAAAAAGCCTATTTAACTGTTCAGGAGTCCTTCCTAGTTTCGTTTTCGGTACTGAACCTGGAGGACAAAACTAATTTAAAAAATACCGCTTCAACCTGCTCCATGTCATTTGGTCTCAATATACAACTGTAAAATATATATAGCATGACATTCTCCGATTTTTGGAATACCTTTTCTAGCGAGAAAAATCTTGTCAGAACCCTGTCAGTAAACCGCGAAAATTCATGACAGGATATATTCAAATTGCCTACCGGAAAATAGTCAAATTGTTTTTCAACAGACCTCCGCGGAGGTCAATTTGAAACTTTACCACCCGTGTTCATTGTGATGCTGGAAAACTTTGCACATAGTTCTGTTCCTGGGTTCTCTATAAGTAAGTTTTCATCAACACACAATTGAAGTTAATGCTAATGCACCTCATCCTCATCTCAATTGATACTCTTGACAGAGCTCTAGATAAGAGGAAGTATTTGGTTATAATTAGGGATAATTTTTGTTAATCCTGCATAAAAATACCTGTTGTGACCCTTCATCTACACCGTCTCATCAAGACGGTTCAAATGAGGGTTCACAACATATGGTTTCGGTGCGAAAGAAGAAAATTATCCTTGATTATCATCAAATACTCCCTCTTATCTAGAGCTCTGACTCTTGAGGAACTTTATCAGAAATATCTACATACCTAACCACATGCAAATAGCTACAAAGTACAGCAAACAAGTATGCATTAAAAGGTGCCTGATAGAAGTTCATTTGTCATCTCTGGCTGTTCGAAAACAGTGCAGGTCTTGATCAGGAAGCTCCTCAAGATACTCACAATCGAGTCAAATGCTAGATGGATGACTGGATGATTTGAGATTTTACAGCTTTCAACAGTGTTTCAGTTGTTCTGGGCCAAAGGAGGGGTAGATATGAGGGCGAGAAATGAAATACATGTAGTTCAGAGACAGAATAACCACAACTTGAGGGAGGCTACAACCCTTACCCTCTGCATAATACATAATTGAGAGTGACATGAGAAAACCAACAAAGTGGTTGGGTGCCCAGCGCAGACTCAGATCAACCTGGGCAACTGCCTAGTCTGGTCAGACTCTTTGCTAAGTGCATAAAGGGTAGCTAAGGGTCTAAGCTAGCTCCATGCGGACAGAGAAGACTCTGATCAGACTGGGCGGATGCACAGGCTGATCTGAGTCTGTGCTGGGCGCACAACCACATTGTTGGTTTTCTCGTGTCGTGGCTCAATTATAATGATTCCAAAGCTTTAACTGGGGCTGGGAAGAGTACCCGAGTACCCGTGTTTGGGTCATGTCGACTAATTAACTGGTTAACTAAATTTACTACCCATTACCCAAAAACTTATTATCATGTTATGTATAAATGTTTTATTATCCCCCGCCGAAGGCGGAGGGATATAGTTTTCTCCATGTCCGTCCGTCCGTCCGGATGTCCGTCCGGAGCCATAACTATGTAACCACTGGACAGAATTTCATGAAACTTAAAATGAATATGTATCACCATAAACCGCTGATGCACGTGAAGTTTCATCAGACTGGCATCAGTAATGCATGAGTTATTGCCCTTGGATTGACTTAAAATGTCCGTCCGGATGTCCGTCCGGAGCCATAACTATGTAACCACTGGACGGAATTTCATGAAACTTAAAATGAATATGTAATACCATAAACCGCTGATGCACGTGAAGTTTCATCAGACTGGCATCAGTAATGCATGAGTTATTGCCCTTGGATTGACTTAAAATGTCCGTCCGGAGCCATAACTATGTAACCACTGGACGGAATTTCATGAAACTTAAAATGAATATGTATCTTCATAAACTGCTGATGCACGTGAAGTTTCATCAGACTGGCATCAGTAATGCATGAGTTATTGCCCTTGGATTGACTTAAAATCAATAAAATGAGCCATAACTACGTAACCACTGGACGGAATTTCATGAAACTTAGATTGAGTATGTATCACCATGAACTGCTGATGCACGTGAAGTTTCATCAGACTGACTTCAGTAATGCTTGAGTTATTGCCCTTGAATTGACTTAAAATCAATAAAATGAGCCACAACTATGTAACCAATTATCAAAACTTCATGAAACTTAAACTAAATATATATCACTATAATATGGTTATGCACGTGAAGTTTCATCAGACTGCCTTCAGTAATGCATGGGTTATTGCCCTTGAATTGACTTAAAATCAATAAAATGCCATAACTATGCTACCAATTATCGAAACTTCATGAAACTTGAACTAAGTATATATCACCATAACATGGTCATGCACGTGAAGTTTCATCAGACTGGCTTCAGTAATGCATGGGTTATTGCCCTTGAATTGACTTAAAATCAATAGAATCAGCCATAACTACGTAAACAAATATCAAAACTTCATGAAAAATAACTTGAATATATATCACCATAACATGGTCATGCACATAAAGTTCCATCCGTATGGCATTTGTAGTACAGAGTTATTGCCCTTGAATTGACTTAAAATCAATAAAATTATCCATAACTGAGTAACCAATTACCGAAACTTCATGAAACTTAAACCAAGTAAGTATGTATGCACATAAAGTTTCATCTGAATGGTATCAGTTGTGCAAGAGTTATTGCCCTTGAATCAATCTATAATTGACAAATTCCGCCATAACTAAGTCGTCAATGAATAGAATTCTATGAAACTTATACATAAACAACAAATCAGGGCCTCTTCGGCGGGGGATATAAATTCACTGAATTTACTTGTTTCAATAGAATTCCAAGAAAACAGAGCAAAATTTATTGTATCCGTCTTGTATCAATTGTAATCATATTGCGGAAACCAGTTTTGTGTATTATAATAGGGAGATTATTAAACTTCTGTACAATTCCCATGCACACATGCAAATGACAGATACATTGCTTATTATTTGATCTTAATGCTATGGTAACGGGTACCCGCAGGTAATAAGGACTCGGGTACCAGGGTACAAAATATCTACCCATACCAGCCCTAGCAGTAACTTTTCAGTCAACATGACTTGATGCTGCCAGCACTATTTCTCAGACATCATGGGTATGTCTGAATTTTTTGGAGAAATATGGAATTTACATGCCAATGCATTTAGATTGCTAATGCTATGGAATGCTTTGGTATAACTGACCAAGTGAGACAAAATCTTACAAGAGCTTGACTGCTGAAAGTAAAAACTGTGAGATTTTAGACTTCACTTTCCCGTAGTCCACATGAACATCATGAGCTCTCACATAGTGTGGTGTGTATGTTTTTCAGATTAATCAAAACACTTCCAAGGGGAAGAAATTTTTAACACGAAGAATTTGTCTTCCATTTTATTAAAAGCTCCTTAAGGAAAGAAGTTGCTCCATCAAGGAGCAAATCTTTTTCACTAAAGACAGGACTTCTCCGCTGGGGGTCTGGTTCCCAGCAATAGTCTATGTTACATGTACCTGTAAAGGTAAAGATGTGAAAAATTTTCAGCCAATTAGTGGACCTGAACTACTAGTTATAATAATTTCATTGGCCGACTGGAGGTGTTGACTCAATGTGATTTAGAGACAGGATGACACTGTTCTGTTCTGTTTCAATTCTCGTAACAACATTCTGCAAGTGGCTCAGCGGTACATAACCATAGTTACACACACTTGGCACCGAGTGTCCGTCCATCAGTGACACTGTGGAAGTCAATCCTCTTGATATAGTACCACTTATGTCTTTAAGAGAAGCCCCATTTCAAAGAGATTCATTGCTCAGAGCAGCAAACAGCAAGTCACAAAAGTTGTTTCCCTTTGTAAAAATGATGGCAAACTTGGTGGTAAATTTCAGGACCCCTCTACATTATGCCTGTGACATTGATTCTATCAACCAAGTGAAACAGCTGTTGGAGAAAGGTGCCAACACTTCAATGAAAGATGTTAAAGGTTGGTCTTATTTTGATATCAGCTACAAAAAAATAAATATCTTAAAAGTATGATAAATTCAAGCAAACAGAAATGAAGCACTTACCTCTCTTTTGTCATAAAGTACATCACAGGGTATAATCGATTCTGCCAATTTTCGCTTCCTGCAGAGACTGTCCGTCATATTTGGCTTCTGCCGAGACTGTCCCCGAAGTCTTGCTTCCTGCAGAGACTACTGTCCTCGATAAATGGCTTCCTGCCAAGACTGTCCGCGTGACTGCTTCCTGTCTAGAACCTCGGCAGGAAGCAGAATCATGTGGACAGTCTCTGCAGGAAACCATTTATCATGTACAGATGTCTCGGCAGGAAGCAAGAGATCGTGGACAGTCTCGGCGGAAGCCAAATATGATGTACTGTCTCTGCAGGAAGTGAAAATTAGCGGAATCGATTATACCTTGTGTACATTGTCGGTAAAACTGATGGCTTTTCATCACCATTTTTGAATTGAGTAACCATTGAATTACTAAAACACAGAGAAAAGAAAAAAGTTCCTTTTCAAGACAGAGGAGAAAAAATAAAGAGAAGAAAAAAAGTATTCAAAAATATAAACTACATGTTTTAAAAGGCATGTAGTTATCTCTTTTTAAGTGTCTATTTATTGTGGAATTCAGATTAATTGTGCAGATTTTCAGAGACAGGTTTCTTGGTATTGCTGATACAGTATCTGTTGACAGAATCTTGTGCAGTCTGGTCAAGGTATGCACATTCTATAAAATCCAATAGCCAGGTCTGCAGATCTATTGGTTTGAGCATCCATGGTCAATGTTTATGGTGGAGGGTTGCATGCAACAAGCATTAAACATCTTAACCATTAAAGTCCTCAAAAAGCAAACATCAAAATTTGCCTCTGCAAAATTTCATGAAACATTTTGTCCAAGTTATGTTGTTAACTCAAAGACTAGAGGGCAAACAGAGTAGATACAGATGAAGCAGCTCAGAATGAAACACCTTATTGGGATTTAAACAGTTTGCAAATTCAGCTATTTTGTTGGTTTTAGGCTTTAAGCTTTAACTCACGTTTGAATCTTATATTGTTCTCATTGGTCTCTTTCTAGGCTGGACAGCAGATGACTGTGCAGTGATGAAAGCTAACCACGCTTGTTCCCAGCTTGTGTATGATCATATCTTGCAGCAGCGCAAGTACACTCATATGAGTGCCAGTGTACCTAACACACCCAGATCAGGTGCTGGTTCCCTGCCTCCTAGCAGTCAGACCACTCCCAGGACTGCAACCGATACATCAGAGTTTGGGATGCCTGCTCCACCTGTTGCTGATGGTAAAAATAGTTTCTGTTTTCTTAGCTCTGGCAGTCACATTGAAGATTGAAATATTTAAGATGTGAGTTTTGGTTACTGTGAATAATTGTACTCATGTGTCTTATACAGTATCTTTAGTAAAGAGGATTTTAATAGGATATAATAGGATATAAAAAGTGAAGCCAAAAGCAACTGCTATGATGCAGAGACCTATGTAAGTAAACATTTGAAAATGATGACTGTGTGACACTTTCATGCAACCATACATGAGCCGCGACATGACAAAACCAACAAAGTGGCATGTGCACCCAGGGAAGACTATGATCAGCCTGGGCCTCCACTCAGCCTGATCAGAGTCTTTGCTGTGCACTTAAAGGGTAGCTAAGGGTCTAAGCTAGCTCCATGCCAAAAGGGAAGACTCTGATCAGACTGGGTGGATGCCCAGGCTGATCTGAGTCTTCGCTGGGCGTACATGCCACTTTGTTGGTTTTGTCGTGTCATGGCTCATATTTGAAATTTCACATTCTAGAGTTTGGGATAATGTTAACATCATGTTTAGATGTTAAGTGAAAAAGATGCTCAGGTGGAATTTCTCAATAAATTTGTCTCATCTAAGGACCAGAAACCAAATGATTTTATGGGTCAGACAGATTCAGTGATACAGAATTTTAGCATTATAATGTGGTGCCACAGCATAAGTTTTTATGGAGAGTGAACAAAATATTCATTTTGAAAAATAATTTTGAGCTTCATTTTGTGGCACCCTCAATTTCAGGTTCAGAATCTGGTGATGAGACTCTAAGTAAGGCATCAGCTTCTGGAGGTGACAAACATATGGACTCCTGGGCAGAAGACACAGATGTTAGTTCAGCTATGGATGATCATAGGAAAAAGGTAAGGACTGTACTTGTATAATATATGACAGGTCCAGATAAGCTAAACATATGGGGACAAAATATTAGCTAATTTTGTAGCTGTCCACCAAAAATATGTATTGAGATCTTATTAGAATTGTTATAAAGCATGTTTAAAGCTCCAGATAAGATGGGGTTTTCTTGGTAATTTTGAGAGAATTTTATTTATGGACGAAAAGTTATGTTGTGACCCCTCATTAGAACTGTCTCCGTGAGTGATAAGGAAATGGGATTCCATAACATAATGAACAACTCTGTGTAAGTAGGGATAACAGGAAGTTTTAGGGATAATTTTCCATAGTTCTGCATAAAACCATATGTTGCGATAGATCACCAAGACAGTTATAGTGAGGGTCACAACATATGGTTTTATGCAGAAATATGGAGAATTATCCCTAAAATTTTCCTGTTATCACCACTTATATGGAGGTCTTCATGATGTTGTGGAATCTCATTTCCTTATAGGGGCACTTTTAATGAGACCCAACAACATATACTGTTCCAGGGAATTTGAAAAAAAAAATCTTCAAATTTTGCATTCTTGCTTGCAGGGCTACAGAAATTTTGAAATCCAAATCGGTCCAGCGGCCGATGACGTCATACGAATCCAAAATAGACACGAAAACTAATGACTTCACTGTGTATTCCACAATCCAAAAAAAGTCACGAAAACTAATGACTATACTGGAGCGCCGTTATAAAGCAGATGTCATCGCTGAAGTAGCCATTTAGTCCACATGTTCTTACTTATCGTGAAAAATGCGCTTTAAAGCGCAGAGACAGTCAGACCGAAAGTGAAAGTACAAATGCTGTTCCAATCGGACGTCCTCGCCGATCTTCACTTACGGAATTGGCGGAAGTATTACGATTGACGTATTTTACTGTATTCGAGTTAATTCCCTTGAAATATGAATATAGTAGCGGCTGTAGCGTAGTGGATAACACTCCAGACTACCAATCCAGGGGCCGCAAGATTGATCCCCCGCTTCTCCGGTCTTTCGGATGAGTCTTTAAACCGAGGTCCCGTCTCCATATGACCTCGTTGTTGGTGGGACGTTAAATTCGAGTTCACTCACTCACTCACTGAAATATGAATATACTTGCAAAAAGATACCTTCGGACGAAGAAAAAACAATATTTTTTCTGCGCGAGAAATGACGTCGGCTAAAAAAAACCTGACCAGACTGCACATAATCAAATCCGGTTTAAATATTCTTTTTGCTAGTCAAATTCTTTCCTTATGCTATCTTTGAAAGTATACAATAGTCAGTAACCTTACGTTGGACAGCCTTTTTCCGTGCATCGGCACGTGTATGTGTGTAAAACCTTCGCCGCTGGCCAGAATTGTGACACGTGCTAATTATCGAAGATTTCTAAAATTGAGTCAGTGTTCGCACCTTGGCAAGACAATCGACACTTTGTTTATCTGTGATAACTTTTGACAGCAGTGCGTGATTATTGGATTAATAATATGACACATGGCTAAAATCCAGGTAATTATGTCATCATACATCGCAAATCGTGTTTTTTCGGACCGAAAAAAAAGTGCCTTTTGCCAACTGAATCGGTTTTTCGAACTCAAAATTGGTCTGGACCGACAAAAAATTGGATTTCTGTAGCCCTGCTCGCTTGCCCCATAATATTGGCTCATCTGGTTTTGGTTAAAGTATTAGATGTTTCAAATTTCAAAGTTTGGCTTGTGGCGAATCATATTCTGCTTGTTGCCATTTATACTCATTGATGTGGTGAAGGTTCATTTGCTCCTTCTGACTTGGTAAAGGGGTTTTACTTTTCAATGAATTAGTTGTATTTTTTTGCTGGATTTATTGTGCGAAAGTACAGGATGAGTTGTTTTGTCATCTCGGCATACAGTTAGGGTATATTGTGTTTGTGTATGTGTGTACATGCACAAAGCCATACACATGCTTAACCATGACCTGTTAGACTCAGGTTAAGCTTATTGTAAAAGCTTACAAATTTTCTGACAAGGTAGAAGGCAGGGACGTCTTTGTGTTATGATACAGAGTAGAGAATTCATTTGTTTTCAGAACAAAGTGGAAATCTGAAGATGGATATATACATATTTTAACATTTTAGGTGGCAAAGACTATTACTTTAATTGATATTTTGATTTTACAAATTGTGAAAGTATCCTTAAATGCTTAAGTATTGGGACACCTACAAATAATTCATTTTACATTTTGTTCCAAATGGAAAATAATTATTTTCATGTGTCTCAATACTTGAGCATATTACGGTAATGCTCATTCTTCTAGAAATCTCTGGTTATGAAAGAAAGTAAGAAACAGGTAAGGGATATAACTGTTGCAATTAAACTCTATCAACAAAGCCAAGCCAGATGTTTGGGATTAAAGTTTTATTTTTCATATTTCTTCATAAATATTTTATACCAGCATCTCAATAGCCATTTCTTGACAGGGTTATAAGATGACTGAGATCACACAAAAACGCCTGTTTATGAAGAAATAGAAGAAATTTAAACTGTATAACCACAAAATTTGGCTCGTCATGCACTCAGTTGTGAATATTAAGTGCTTCGTCACATGGTATATATTAATGCATGGCACTTTCATACAGTGTTCTACAAAAAAAAAGTTTGTCCCTACCAATAGTCACTTATATTTAGAATGATTTTTTGTCACTCTGAATTAATGCAGTTGTTCTTTTCATCAAATCTTGATATTAACCCAGTCATTGCATATTTCACTGCAAAAATGTAGCCACACTAAGGGTGTAAGGATACCAGTACTCCAGCAAAGAATGGGAAACAGGGATAATTCAGAGCTAATTTTCCATATTTCTCAATAAAAACACATGTTGTGACCCCCTAATTAGAACCGTGTCACCAAGACAGTTCTAATAAGGGGTCACAGCATATGTTTTCATTGAGAAATAAGAAACATAATCTCAGATTTTTCCTCAAAGCACCACCAGAGCTGGAGCCCTGACTCATTTGTGAAAAATTAAGCACTTTTTAGCACAGGGTATATTTGAATGCATGACACTTTTAATACAGTGTTCTTCAAAAAGTTTGTCACTGGAAATAGTCACTTATGTTTAATAGAATAATTTTGGCACTCTGAAATGTAGTTGTTCTTTTCTCCAGTTCTTTTGATTAACCTACTTACTGTTCATTCCATTGCAAATATGTTGTCATATTAATGCATAAGGTATATTGGTGAACCTCTATGTTTTTCTGCCATTTTTGCTATGGGGAATAAGTTTTGACTTTGTTTGCTTCCTTAGATGACATAGCCCTTTTGAAAAATGGGTCTACTCATAAAGGAAAGAATTTGTTCCTAGAGGAGCAAATTCTTTCCTTTCAGAGTTGACTCCCATTGTAAAGGTAGGCAGAAATAAAGATGACAGAGTTGCTGCCCCTGAAAATGTGTCCATTAACCTTAACAATAGAACTAGTCTTTAGGTACACATCTTGGACATGAGACATTTTGAGAGGAATTGTGTCCTTCAGTTCATGTTCAACAGGGACCACAGATCAGCTTGTGCAGTATCTCTGAATCTTCCCTGATAGTATTTAGGGGATAACTGTACTTAAAATTGTCATTTGGGGAGGTAAATCTCTGGTTTTATGGTCTGAATTTTTGTTTCACGGCAACATGCCAGCGGAGCCTTACAATGTTATTTCCGACCATAAAACCGACGATTTACCACAAAACACAATGCATTATTTATGTCAATTTCTATTATTTTCCAAGCATTTTTGATGAGGTTTTGATGGAATCATACTATGAAATGCAAGCACGTCGATCATACACATTTATTTCATCACATTAACATTTTCTGGGTTCCCCAGAAGAATTTTTAGCATTCAGCTGAGGCATCATACTCATATGACTTCCTCATACTCTGGCAACTGTTGATGCATGAAATGAAAAACAACAGTCATGAAAATTGAGCCGTGACACGAGAAAACCAACAAAGTTGTTGTGCGCCTAGTGCAGACTGGACATCTGCCTAGGCTTAGCAGACTTAAAGGGTAGCTAAGGGTCTAATGTGCCTCCATGCGGTCAGCAAAGACTCTGATCAGACTGGGCAGATGCCCAGGCTGATCTGAGTCTGCGCTGGGCGCACAACCACTGTTGGTTTTCTCGTGTCGTGGCTCAAATGTATGCTCCCTATAATCACTTCCGATGCCTTACAGTCTGAACATGATATCATAGATATGTCTGGCAAATACAAGCAAAATCAAGTTTATGAATCTGGATGTGTTGTATACATGTTGCACAGATGTTGGGTGTAGGGATGAGGGGTGGTGTGAGCAGTGATTTTTAATCTGATAATTTAAACTTCAGATATAGGCCACAATGTTGGGGAAGAAAATTGATTCAAATTGTGTATGTAGTATTCACTGATCTCTTCTTAGAAATATCCAGTGGCATCTCATTTCTAAGCTGACCAAGTTATGTAATGAGATTCTAGCCCAGCTCTGGGCCGAAAAATACCTAGAAACAAGTGTTTAAATTTTTCTAAATTAGAAACTTTGTTTGTGAAATAATTTCGGTCCAGAGCTGGACTAATGAGATCCCATTAACCCATAAGGAGCTAAAAACAAACAACAAAATTTACATCTTGGAAATTTGAAAAATGTTTTGTTCAAGCTATATCATATTGAGAATTCAAAAACTAGAGGGCAAGAGTGTAGACACAGGTCAGGGTTCTCAGTATGAGCTGCCTCATTTGGCATCTGGAGCTACATTGTTTGCAAATTCAGCTATTATTTCTTTTGATGCTTTAAGGTTAGGGTGTTTTCCTGATCAAAACCTCATGCTTTGCTTTTTATTTCTGCTGGACTTAAAGTAAATTTCCTCAAAAATTGTTTTCTGTATTTTAAAACTGTGGTTAACGAGGGTCAGTTACATCAATTTATAGAGATGTAAAAACAACCTTAAAAAATGAAAAGATTTCTTACCTAATCCCCTCCTTATTCTTTCCTCACACATTTGGCTTATGTAAAGTTACCAGGTTTCATGTGCTATGGTTGTAAAACTGTGTCTGTTATAACTTAAGCTTGTCAGTAAGGATGGATCAGATATTGAGGGAGAAATACAGGATGAACAGGTTTGTTTCTTCTTCTCTCCTTCCATAGTACTTTATTGTAGAATAACATGTAAACATGTGAAGCCTTTAAATGGCCTTTGTGACATGTTCATCTTTGTGGCCTGTGCAATCAAAAATGTAAAGGTGTTGGCTGATCAGTGAGGAGCTGAGCCTGCTCCTTTAGGGTAGTCTGAGCTGGGCCTGCACTCTGCAGTGTTTGCTTTGTGTTTGACTTCCAGTACTTACAAATTTAATGATATTTTTTTAGTTGAGTAAAGGAACTTAAAAAAGTCAATACAAAGGCCATAAAGTGCTATTTCCCATTTTAATATGATGTGCTTTTTTGTACTTTCTCCAATCAACACATGTTTGTACTTTTCACAACACATTATACTTACTATGAACTGCAGCATGAGAAAGGCATTAATGATGGCGTTAGACCAAATCACTTCTTTATAAGTGCTTTGTCAGTGAACTTAGTATTTCATCAAAATTATCAGTATTTATTGCTCTGTTCTTATATCATACACATTATTTTGCCAAGATTATTCATTGGATCATCACTCACTAATTGCTCTGTTCATGGACACAATGTTTTGCGAAAATCATCATTTACTCATTGCTCTGTTCATGAGCACATTGTCTTACCAAAATCATCATTTACTCATTGCTCTGTTCATGGACACAGTGCTTTACCAAAATTACCGTCACTCATTGCTCTGTTTATGGACACAATATCTTACCATGACATCATCCACGCATTGCTCTTTTCATGGACACAAGGTTTAACCAAAATCTTAACCATTCATTGTACTGTTCATGGACACATAGTTTCATCAAAGTCATCACCCACTCACTGTTCAGTTCATGGACACAGGATTTAATCCAAATCATCACCTCCTCATTGTTTTATTCATGGACACACAATTTCATCAAAATTATCATACACCCATTGTTCTATTCATGAACACATTGTCTTACCAAGATCATCACCCACTTCTTGTTCTATTCATGGTCACACAATTTTATCAAAATCATCACCCACTTGATCTGTTCATGGACACATTTAACCAAATCATCACCCACTCATTGTTCTATCCATGGACACAATGTTATACCAAGATCATGACCCACTCATTGCTCTGTTCATGGACAGTCACACTTTCATCAAAATCATCACCCACTTATTGTTGTTCTGTTCATGGACACAGTGTTTTACCCAAATCATCACCCACTCCTTGTTTTATTCATGGAACACAATTTCATCCAAGTCATCACCTACTTATTGTTCTGTTAATGGACACAATGTTTTACCAAAATTTTCACCCTTTTATTGCTCTGTTCATGGTCACAAAGTTTTATCAAAATCATCATCCACTCATTGCTCTGTTCACGGACACACATTTTCGTAAAAAAAATTTGTCCACTCATTCTACTGTTCTTGGACACAATGTTTTATCAAACCATCAGCTACACTTTGTTCTCTAAATGGAGACAATATTTGAGCAGCGACACGACAAAACCAACAATGTGGCTGTGCGCCCAGTGCAGACTCAGATCAGCCTGGGCATCTGCCCAGTCAGATCAGAGTCTTTGCTGTCCGCATAAAGGTAAAGGTAAAGGTTTCCCATAGCCTAATAGCCGTAGGGGCAGTGGGGGTTAGAGACCCACTGTATCTTGGGCACAGCTGATGAAAGGCGGAGCCCATCCCTCTCCTTTCGCTGCCTTATCCTTCCCTGATTCGAAAAAGGTACCCATTTACTGCTGGGTTGACAGAGAGAGTTTTCCAGTCATCGTATGGCGACAGTGAGCCGCGAACTCACGACCTTACGGTGACTTTCTGCACAATAGCCGAGCCACTCTAACCACTCGACTACGGCGCCTCTCTGCTGTCCGCATGGAGGTAGCTTAGACCCTCAGCTTCACTTTGAGCCCTTAACAAATTGTCTGGTCAAACTGGGCGCATGCCCAGGGTAATCTGAGTCTGTGCTGGGCGCACAACCACATTTTTAGCTCACCTGAGCCAGAGGCTCCGGGGGAGCTTATAGTATGGTCAGGCTCCGTCGTCCGTCGTCCGTCCGTCCGTCCGTCGTCCGTCCGTCCGTCCCAGTTTCAAACGACTTCTCCTCTGAAACCCCTGGGCCGATTGTAACCAAATTTCATACAGAGCCTCTTGGGACCTTAGGAACAAAAAATTGTTCAAACGGTCCTGGTCACATGACCAACATGGCCGCCATGCCCATATATGGTAAAAACCTAAAAAAATCTTCTTCTCCAGAACCAATAGGCCGATGGCCTTGAAACTTGGTATGTAGCATTGGGTAAGTGAGTACTACCAAGATTGTTCAAATTATGACCTTGGGTTGACCTTGACCTTTTTTACGGTAAGGTCAAATTTGCTTCCTTGTGCTTTTATATGGCAAAATGCTAGAACATAAGATATCTTGGAAACTACTGAAGATTTGGGGCTAAAAATTGGTATCTACAGTCATCTTAATGAGTACATGAAGATTTATGAGATAAGAGGTCAAGGTCATTCTTTGACCTTTGACCTAGAACTCTCATATTTTGACAATTCCAAACAATCTCCTCAAAAGCCCCTGGGCCAATTGAAACCAAATTTCATATAGAGCCTCCAGGAGTTGAGAGAACAAAAAATCATTCATATGGTCCAGGTCACATGACCAACATGGCCGCCACGCCCATATAGGGTAAAAACCTTTAAAAATCTTCTTCTCAAGAACCAATTGACCGATGGCCTTGAAACTTGGTATGTAGCTTTGGGTACTCGAGTACTATCAAGATTGTTCAAATTATGACCATGGGTTGACCTTGATCTTTTTTACGGCAAGGTCAAATATGGGAAAATGCTAGAACATAAGATTTCATGGAAAGTTTTGAAGAGATATGCCTAAGAATTGGTATATACAGTTATCTTAATGAGTACATGAAGATTTGTGAGTACAAGAGGTCAAGGTCATTCTTTGACCTTTGACCCAGAACTCTCATATTTTGACAATATCAAACAATCCCCTAAAAAACTGGGCCAATTGTAACCAAATTTCATATAGAGCCTCCAGGGATTGAGGGAATGAAAATTTGTTCAAACAGTCCAGGTCACAAGACCAACATGGCCGCCAGGACCATGTATGATAAAAACCTTTAAAAACCTTCTTCTCCAGAACCAATTGACCGATGGCCTTATAGCTTGGTATGTAGCATTGGGAAGTCCAGTGCTATCAAGATTGTTCAAAATAATGACCTTGGGTTGACCTTGACTATTTTACTGCAAGATCAAATGTGGGAAAGTGCTAGAACATAAGATTTCATGGAAAGTTTTGAAGATTTATGCCTAAAAATTGGTATCTACAGTCAACTTAATGAGTACATGAAGATTCATGAGTACAAGAGGTCAAGGTCATTCTTTGAATTTTGACCCAGAACTCTGTCATTTTGACAATATCAAACCATCTCCTCAAAAGCCCCTGGGCCAATTTTGAAACCAAATTTCATATAGAGCCTCCAGGGGGTTTTCAAACGTCCAGGTCACATGACCAACATGTTCTCCATGCCCATATATGGTTAAAACCTTTAAAAAAAGTTTTCACTAGAACCAATTGACCAATGGTCTTAGAGTAATTTACCCTAGAGTACTGAGGCTGAATGGACCCAGGTGAGCTACAGGACCAATGGTCCTCTTGTTTGTTTTGTTGTGTTGCGGCTCATTTCATCAAAATCATTTTCCTTTCACTATTCTCTTCATGGATCACTGTTTGCATTAAAATCATCAACCACCCATTGCTCTGTCTTAAGGTGGTGATTTATGGTAAATGTAAAAATCTGCATAAACCATAAAAAAGTAACGTATCTCCCTGAAAGTAAGCAGACTTCTTATTTTCGTTGTTCTTCACAGTTTAGAATACAAAATAGATGTACATGCTGCTTAAAAAAGTGTTTTTATAAGGAAAGATCAAAGGGTAATTTTCTGCGAATAAATCTGAAAAAATAATATCGTTATTGAAAATTTACGTAGTGCTGAAGGTGCATTATTGCGTAATGAAGAGCGTCCTAGCAATTATTTATTCCAACTCTTTCTCAAATTGTAATGTAGACCAGATGAAAACGGTAGCTTTTTCTCAATGTTCAACCATGTACAAAGTAAATGTACACTGGACGCATTTATGAAATATAGGGTAGGCAAGCATACCTATGTTAACACCTATAATATAAATAATACATTACTGACATGGTCAGTGGTGTGTAGATGAAAATGCTTCAACCTTGTTAAAATAGTATCACCTGTCTCACCTGTGTGTTTTGACAAAAAAAATTGGACACAGAGTGCATCTTTTTTCATCTGCTCAGCCTGATAATGTGTGAAAGAGTTTGAAAAAATAATTGCTAGGACGCTCTCAATTATGCAACAAGGTACCCTAAGCACTAAGTATATTTTCAATAATGATATTATTTTTTCAGATTTATTCGCAGAAAATTACCCTTTGATCTTCTCTTATAAAAACACTTTTTAACATTAACAAATGCTGCATTTTGGGATTCTAAATTATGAGAAACAACATAAAGAGGGCATCTGCTAAGTTTTGGAAAGATCAGTGTTATTTTGAGTATTTTATGCAGATTCTTGTCTTTGTCCCAAATCAGTGATTATCACCACCTTAAGAATCATCAGTTATTCATTGCTGTATTTATCAATGCATTGATCTGTCAGAACTTTCATCTTTGTCAGTATTTCTTTCATCATCGTCTGAGTAGTGTCATTTTCATTCATGGACTTTTCATTCATGGACACGGTGTTTTACTAAAGTTACCATCTACTCCATACTCTGTTTAGGAACACTTTTTACCAGAATCAATAGGGTAGAGTCGGGTAAATTCGGACAGCGGGTAAATTCGGACATATCATTGCAAACAGTGAAAATCCAGATGAGATGGCTCATAATGAGCCGTCTCATAAGGATTTTCCACTGTTTGCTCAGTTAATTTTGTTTTAATTCCAAACAACTGATATATATAAGACACAATGTCACTGTCCGAATTTACCCGCTGTCCAAATTTTACTGACTTTACCCTATATGTTTACTACAATGTTTCACCAAATCATTGTTTTGATTTACCATGTCTTGTTACCTACACTGTTGCAGTTCCTGACCACACTTTTGCCAGAATCATCTTAATATTCTTTACAAATGAGTCGTGACACGACAAACCCAACAAAGTGGTTTTGAGAGCAGCGCAGACTCAGGCTAGCCTGGGAATCCGCCCAGTCTGATCAGAGTCTTTGCTGTCTGCATGCAGGTAGCTTAGACCCTTAGCTACCCTTTAAGCACTTAGCGAGTCTGATCAGACTAGGCAGATGCCCAGGCTGATCTGAGTCTGTGCTGGGTGCACAACCACTTTGCTGGTTTTGTTGTGTCGCGGCTCAAATGTTTCACCAAAAATCGTTGACTGCTTTGTTCTCTATGGACACATTGTATCATCCTTCAAGAATACAGGCATACTAGTACATACTAGTCTTATTCTGAATCAAAAGCCTTGCTGCCTGTGCACAAACTGGATTAACGTTGTTGGTTTTCTCATGCTGCCAGTCAGGAGTGTTTAAGATGTTTATTTCTAAAAATTGTCTTCAGCTCTTGAGTATTAATGCCCCTTGTAAACCAATCAAAGTCTGATTTAAGGTGAATTGGTATACTTTCAGAGGAATCAACTCTGTCATTTTCATTTTTGCCTCCCTTTTTCAATTGAAATAGACTCCTTTAAGAGTAGATCTCATTTTAGAAGGGTTTTGCATCCAGGAAAGCAAAAAAGGAGCCATGAAAGGTGTTTCTCTGTGAAAAAATGGCAGAAAACATGGATATGTGCCCACACACCTTAAATCATGGAAGTTTTCTTTAAATGGAGCTACAGATGAGGTATAATTCTGGAGCCAAACACTTTTAATTCTCCTTAGAACTTTTTATTGAAAGTTTGTTAAGAACTAAAAAAATAATAAATAAATAGCTGACAACAAAATTTACATCTGCAAAATCAAAAGAAGTTCCGTCCAACGTAGAGACAAACAGTGTAGATCAAGATTAGGCATCATATTATGAGTTACCACTTCTTGATCTGTGCTGTGAAATCAGCTATTATTTTCATTTTTGGTGCCTTAAGAAAACACATTTTGGTAGTAGAATTGTCTCAGTTGGACAATTCTGATATGGTTCCACGACATTATAATTCTTTTTGTCTCAGTTATCAAAAAATACGCAATCCTTCTGCAGTTTTTTGGTATTGGAAAGTGCTGAGATTGAGTACGGAGAGCCTAAGACAGAAAGTTCTAGTATTTGTCCTACTTATTAATTTTAGATGTTTTCAGTTTTATTTCTCACAGTGCTCTCACTTGTTTGTGGTGTATGTCTGTTTGTCTGTCTGACTGTGTTACGCAGAAGGTTTTACACTCGGTCGACACGGGTGTAGAGCCTTATGCGTCGCCAGGACGGCGGAGGGTGACTTCCAGTTAAAGGGTTATCTACTAGTGTAATACACTGACAAGGAAACTCTAACAACGTTAGAATTTTTTAAGTTTATATATAATGTAAATTCTATATACAACAATACAATTTACAACTGTCACAATCACAATAATATACAACACATATCAGTTCATGTCGCTGGCCCAAGTAAGGTGTTTGTTTCAAATCTGTAATCGATTTGCGTGCAATGCGCAAATAGATTACTGTCTGACGTCAACACCGTACTCGGCTCAGCGCCATGAACTAATGGAAAACACAAAGAACAAAAAAACGATAGTTTGAGCTCATAGAAAAAAACAAGGCCTTATGTTGGTAGACTTCAATTCGTCGTTCCCTGGATCATGTCATGGGCCAGTCCATATATCATGAGGAACACCAACTCTTATTAACACGTGCACGATTATATACTGGTCGCTCCCTGGATCGTACCAGGGACCAGTCTATATATACTAAAACACCTTAGTGGACGAACACTGTCCCACACTTGATGTGACCTTCAGATCTTATCACAGAATCTGGCAAAACTGTGCTAACCACTTCCGCCTACATTTTGTGCTTCCCGCCTCTGCTTAGGAACATTGCACAAACGGCGTTGTAACTGCCTCTACCCGGGTTGGTATTAACCTGGAGACGTATATCGCATCTCCAGGTGAGACGTGGCTCTAAGCCCTAACAGCTGACTGCCGGACTTGATGTGCCTAAAAATAACGAACTTACACTTAATACATTGTAATTACATAATAACAATACGTAAGACTTGGGCCTGTCTTGGAAATACCATACAACGCCCTCGGCGAATGCCGAGCATAACGCGCACACGCCAGCCGTGTCACTAGACACGACTCGCGCTCACGATGTAAAGCTAAAAGTGTGCTTACCACTTCCGCCAATGAAGAAACGTAGATCCTACCACGCATGTGCGTCGAAGGATCTGACGTCAAACATTGTCAAGAAGTATACTGACGTCAACAGGTATTACCATGACATATCCCACATAAAACATGAATGAATCTAAACAACGACCTATTTACATTAAATTGATTTACCAAAATCTAACCCGCATATGTATTAATTCATTTCTTTAAACAAAGCGTAATACCATTTGCCATAGAATATAATAGCTGAATAAGCGTTTCTCACACATTTGGGATCATAACGTTTGATCTGACATCATGACATCAATGATGTTATACCATATGACGCCGTCTAATGAAGGCAAATCAAACGCATGATGACCAAATGCTACCATTATAACTTATGGAAAAAACCCTTAATGCGGTGCATGCTATGGCGTCAATTGACGTCACGAGTATATAAATTAGTTCCATTACAAATCAATCTACTTCTATAGGCCACGTATACGTGAAACTAATATAAAAAGTGCTGACGTCGCAATAACATGAATGCAACTGACGTCACATGAATAACATGAATGCAACTGACGTCACTGGACGTCAAATAGACGCACACCATTGCAACCAACATCAGTGATATAAACTATTTCCGAAATTTACAAAACTTCCTAATATACAAATATTATGCGCAGCATGCTTACTAACAAAATCGGTCGACACATGCGCAGCCTGATCACTGCCAACAAAATCAAATCAGTCGACACATATAATCATACCATATCAATCAGAAGTCACATTTTTCATTCTTAGCCAAACTATTCTAAATAAATATAATAAAATCTTACCCTTCTAGGTCTTAACACAGAATCTGGGCACACAACAATATAACATCCATCAAGAATTAAACAGCCACGTCTAATTTTTCATTAAAAGATAGGCGTATAAATACTATGCGTCTCACATTAAAATCATGCAAAGCGCTTTCCACAATCAAAAGACTCGTGCAGGTATTCACCTTAAAATCATGCAATATGCTGTCCACGAGAGGTATTCACAAACAACCCATGCATAACGTAGTCACAATTTCCGTAAACGTTTTATTACCACAGTTACCCTAAAAACTGTAGCCTTACTGATTGAAAGGATTAAAATAATCTCGACGACATAGTGGACGATTAATTCCATTTCGTAACATAGGTTTCCCCTTAGGGAGAAAAAAACATAACAATGTTTCTTTTCTGAAATAGTACGAAATGCGATCGAATCGTAGGCTATGTCAAAACTGGAAAACTAGCTATATACACAACAACGGTGCGGTGCATAACGTGGCCAAACTATCTACTAAGGTAGTCCGCCCCCAAATTATCTTGGCCACGGATTTACCTAATCCCAAAGTCAATCAATTCTCTGTGTCGTACCTGTCGTGCCTCAAATGGAATGGGGAAGTATGGGTAAGTCTGATCGAACACTAGATGGAAATCGCCACCTTTAAGTGTATCAGACGTAAAATTAACGTTGTCTTTGACATTACACCTACTTCGCACGACAGATCCCACAGGATCCGTTGCCTCTGCCTCTAATCTACTATCGCCACCGTGTTCTTCCATATTCGATTTCTGAGTCGACGTTACGTCGTCGGGCTTTACGTTTTCACGTATGAAGTCATATTGGGATACGTCCTCTGACGTACAAATGTTAACTTTTTGGACATTCGGATCACTGTGATCCTCTGATCCAACATTGTCACGTGCATTAACAACTGCAGACGACACGTTCTTTTGACGCTGAACGTACTGCTTAATCATGTTAGCAGGATAAGTATTCACGACGCCCTTGACGTTAATCTTGTAGTTCATTGCATTGACTACTTCGACAACTTCATATGGCCCGTTCCATTGAAGTAACAATTTATTGCACTCATTCGGGAGTAGCAAAAGTACTTTGTCTCCGACGCCAAACTTACGCGACCTCGCGCGTTTATCATAATAAGCATTCTGCTTTACGTCCATTTTCCGGACAATATCCTGTGCTAACTTACACGTTCTCTCTAAACGTTCTTTTAAGTCAATAACGTACTGATACGTCAATAACGCACGTTGGTCAGTTTCCTCTACAGACCATAATTCCTTTAATATTTGCATAGGACCCCTAACATTACGCCCATACAACAGTTCAAACGGGGAAAACCCTAATGACTCTTGCGGAACTTCCCTTACTGCGAATAATAATGCTGGGAGATACCTGTCCCAGTCATTCGGACGTTCTACGCACATTTCACGTAATATCTGCTTCAATGTATCATGGAATTTCTCCACGGGTCCTTTACCAGTAGATTGATAAGGAATAGTTGTCAGATCTTGAAGCGACAACAACCTACTAACCTCTCTCATGACGTCAATCGTGATCTTACTATCATGCTCGATTAGCATTTCACTCGGTATTCCTAATCTACTGAACATCTCAACTAACGCTTCGGCTACGCGTCCCGTCTCAATGCCGGGTAACGCTACCGCCTCGGGATATCTCGTCGCATAATCTATCATTGTTAAAATATAGCGGGATTTCCTGTCAGAACGAGGTTCTATCGGTCCAACTATATCAACAGCGACTCGTTTAAATGGTGTGTCAATCTGTGGCAACTTTCCTAAAGGAACCTTAGTGACACGACCTTTTTGAATAGTCCTTTGACATATGTCACAAGATTTACAAAACCTTGCCACATCACCACAAATTCCAGGCCAAAAGAACTCAGTTAAAACTCTATCCATAGTTTTCTTTATGCCCAAATGACCTGACATCAAGGTTTCGTGCGCCAATCTTAACACCTTTTCACGAAAACCTTCAGGGATAATAAGTTGCAAAGTGACCTTGTTTCCCTTAGTAAACTGCCTATACAATAAATCTTTCTTTCGAATAAACTTAGTTTCACCCCGGTTCAATCCACGACTAATAGTCACATTCCCAGATTCCACTCTTTGCCTTATGCCATTCAATTTAGGGTCAACAACTTGGGCCTGTTTCAATGCCTCCTTATCACTAGCAATAATTTGATCAGGAACTTTAAGTTTCTTATAGACCTCTTCACCTTGCTTAGCTTGTGACCTAGTCACTGCCGCCATTGCAAAATGGGACATATCGGGAAGTTTTGACCCGTCAATATTTCCAATAACCAGGTCATACAATGTATCTTCCATGCACAATGCCTCAGTTTTTCCTGTGAAAAATGGACAATCTATGTCAACCATTGCTAAGGGATACGTTTGGGTAGATTCATCAATCAAAGTTACATCAGATTCTCTACCAAGTAACTGATCATTAGAAACCAAGTTTCTACGAACGACACACCCAGTACAACCTGTGTCCCTTAAAACTACAACTGTTTTACCATTAACCGTACCCTGCGCTGTTGGTAATCGCGACCTTAAAAAGTAACAGACACCTTCCCTATCCACGTTATCATTGATTAGTGGACTTTCTTCCTTACTCTTATAGAGACCTTCAATTTCATGAGACCTATTCATTGTAGTTTTACAAAAGCTCATTTGATGTCCGCCACCCCGACCACGTCCGCGGGAATAACCCCGACCACGGCCACGATCTGAATTACTACCCTTCGTCTGTACAGTATCGCTCTTACTCTGTGATCTTTGTGCCTCATCTTTCGGTGCATAACTACTCCCCTTACTTCCGCTATACCCGCTTGCACTTGCACCTACCTCCGCACTATATGCTTGCTTCCTATCGGGATTCTTAAAACATTTATATGTTAAATGTCCCTTACCACAAATACTACATTTTATCTCTGGCTTCGCACTCGGCTTATTATCAGATCTACTCTGAGTTACGCCCTTAATATCACGCTGCCCCTTATTAACACAAGCGTAGACACCGCCACGTGCTTCTGCAAATAAATCTGCTTCCCTAGCCATCTCACCTAGATTCGTGAATGTTTTCGGTTTCAAATGAACATACAGTTCTTTACTACACGATTCTAAAAACTGATCTCTAGCGAAAAAATCGCAAACCGATTCATAAGACTGGTCTACCTTCGCCATTTTCAACCATTTATTAAGATACGACCTAAGTCTACTACTAAACTGAATAAACGTTTCGGACTTTTCAGGCCTATCATAGCGAAATTTCTTCCTAAATCCGCGTTCAGTCATATCAAAATTCTTCAACAACGCATCTTTCAACTTGTCATAATCTGCTGCATCATCTACTGACAATCTATCATAAACATCAAGCGCGCGACCTTTAAGTAATGCGCTTAAATATGCAGCCCAAACGTTTTTATCCCATTTATTCGCCGTCGCGTATTTCTCAAACCTTGATAAGTAGCTATCCATTTTGTCCTTACTTTCATCAAAATACGGTAACTTGGGATCTCGCGCATGCGCTAGCTTTTCAGCCTTCTGTTTTTCTAATTCAACTCTAAACGTTACCTTCTGCAAATCTATCTGATTCTTCAACTCGCGTTGCTGTAATTCAAAACTATACTTCAACTTTTCTAACTCAACTTCGCTCGACAACTTTGCTTCCTTATCGCTTTCGACTTGATACAACCTAGCTTCCCTATCTTTCTCGGCTTGCCGCTCTATACTTTCAATCCGCGCCATCTCGATTTCCCTATCCGCCGCAATCTTAGCTTCTTCCGTCGCGATCCTAGCCAATTCAATTTCCCTATCTTTTTCGGCTTGCGCGATCCTCTCTTTCTCCGCTGCGATCTTAGCTAACTCAATTTCCCTGTCTTTATCGGCCTGCGCGATCCTAGCTAACTCAATTTCCCTGTCTTTTTCGGCCTGCGCAATCTTTTCTTTATCAAGTGCCCTTACCGCGTGCCTTTCTGCCCTCTCAGTCTCTTGCTGTTGCTTTACAAATTCCTGCAATGCCTGCCCCTCATAACCTAACTCCTTTCCCGTCTTAACTAACTGATCCATGACGCTTAACGTAAAGCTCACGTTTACTTAACTGAAACCGACGTTCACTTATAGTCACATACGTTAACTAAAACGTTAACAATAATAATATCAGACTAATCCAACTAAAACGTTGATTAATTAGTATACTCGCGATCTGGACGTAGCCATTAAAGTTACGTTCATAACAGACCGGAAATGACGTCATAAACTGACGTTGACTTTGCCGAGAATTACTTTTCAGTATTAAATGACGTAATTAGATGACGTAAATAACCCACATTACAATTACGCCCAACTTGATCTAGCGTATCGGATATACAAACGTAACGTATGTAACGCAACGTATTAACACTGACACGACAACTGTACGTCCTACCTTACAAAACCTTATAAGATACCAACGGTAAATCAAACTTAAGATTCCGCTATTAGGTTTAATTCATTGTAACGATATTATATAACGTTACGAGTGACCTACGTTACTAAATCAGGACATAAAATGGACCTCAGTAACGGTTACGACACCACGTACAAACGTTTGAATTAATGAACTAACAGATTGTCATGCAACAGCAGTGCCAAGGTACTCAACCGGACCTTAAAACTAAATATGTATCATCCGTGCCAAGACAATTCAGGTCTATATAACGTCAGTTTCCCCACTCAGATATGCAACCTGTTACATTTTATCACAAATTAATGCATGGGCTATCGCACTTCATCACGCAGGGAATAAGGATAGTTGACCTTAATTGAGTGTAGGTTACATTTACAAAGAATTTAGTGGCAAAATTGCTCCCCTAAAATTCACAGCCATACGTCACCTTAGAAAAGAACAATCAGAAAGTCAAAAAAAAAAAATGTCTGACAAAATTGTGCCTAGATTCTGTATATATTGTCAATGTCTTACACTGGCAGATATTAACCGGAAGTCAAATCCCGTTACTTCATGACACCATGTTACGCAGAAGGTTTTACACTCGGTCGACACGGGTGTAGAGCCTTATGCGTCGCCAGGACGGCGGAGGGTGACTTCCAGTTAAAGGGTTATCTACTAGTGTAATACACTGACAAGGAAACTCTAACAACGTTAGAATTTTTTAAGTTTATATATAATGTAAATTCTATATACAACAATACAATTTACAACTGTCACAATCACAATAATATACAACACATATCAGTTCATGTCGCTGGCCCAAGTAAGGTGTTTGTTTCAAATCTGTAATCGATTTGCGTGCAATGCGCAAATAGATTACTGTCTGACGTCAACACCGTACTCGGCTCAGCGCCATGAACTAATGGAAAACACAAAGAACAAAAAAACGATAGTTTGAGCTCATAGAAAAAAACAAGGCCTTATGTTGGTAGACTTCAATTCGTCGTTCCCTGGATCATGTCATGGGCCAGTCCATATATCATGAGGAACACCAACTCTTATTAACACGTGCACGATTATATACTGGTCGCTCCCTGGATCGTACCAGGGACCAGTCTATATATACTAAAACACCTTAGTGGACGAACACTGTCCCACACTTGATGTGACCTTCAGATCTTATCACAGAATCTGGCAAAACTGTGCTAACCACTTCCGCCTACATTTTGTGCTTCCCGCCTCTGCTTAGGAACATTGCACAAACGGCGTTGTAACTGCCTCTACCCGGGTTGGTATTAACCTGGAGACGTATATCGCATCTCCAGGTGAGACGTGGCTCTAAGCCCTAACAGCTGACTGCCGGACTTGATGTGCCTAAAAATAACGAACTTACACTTAATACATTGTAATTACATAATAACAATACGTAAGACTTGGGCCTGTCTTGGAAATACCATACAACGCCCTCGGCGAATGCCGAGCATAACGCGCACACGCCAGCCGTGTCACTAGACACGACTCGCGCTCACGATGTAAAGCTAAAAGTGTGCTTACCACTTCCGCCAATGAAGAAACGTAGATCCTACCACGCATGTGCGTCGAAGGATCTGACGTCAAACATTGTCAAGAAGTATACTGACGTCAACAGGTATTACCATGACATATCCCACATAAAACATGAATGAATCTAAACAACGACCTATTTACATTAAATTGATTTACCAAAATCTAACCCGCATATGTATTAATTCATTTCTTTAAACAAAGCGTAATACCATTTGCCATAGAATATAATAGCTGAATAAGCGTTTCTCACACATTTGGGATCATAACGTTTGATCTGACATCATGACATCAATGATGTTATACCATATGACGCCGTCTAATGAAGGCAAATCAAACGCATGATGACCAAATGCTACCATTATAACTTATGGAAAAAACCCTTAATGCGGTGCATGCTATGGCGTCAATTGACGTCACGAGTATATAAATTAGTTCCATTACAAATCAATCTACTTCTATAGGCCACGTATACGTGAAACTAATATAAAAAGTGCTGACGTCGCAATAACATGAATGCAACTGACGTCACATGAATAACATGAATGCAACTGACGTCACTGGACGTCAAATAGACGCACACCATTGCAACCAACATCAGTGATATAAACTATTTCCGAAATTTACAAAACTTCCTAATATACAAATATTATGCGCAGCATGCTTACTAACAAAATCGGTCGACACATGCGCAGCCTGATCACTGCCAACAAAATCAAATCAGTCGACACATATAATCATACCATATCAATCAGAAGTCACATTTTTCATTCTTAGCCAAACTATTCTAAATAAATATAATAAAATCTTACCCTTCTAGGTCTTAACACAGAATCTGGGCACACAACAATATAACATCCATCAAGAATTAAACAGCCACGTCTAATTTTTCATTAAAAGATAGGCGTATAAATACTATGCGTCTCACATTAAAATCATGCAAAGCGCTTTCCACAATCAAAAGACTCGTGCAGGTATTCACCTTAAAATCATGCAATATGCTGTCCACGAGAGGTATTCACAAACAACCCATGCATAACGTAGTCACAATTTCCGTAAACGTTTTATTACCACAGTTACCCTAAAAACTGTAGCCTTACTGATTGAAAGGATTAAAATAATCTCGACGACATAGTGGACGATTAATTCCATTTCGTAACAGACTGTAGTTATGTAATCACTGGAGTACCTGTATATTTTTGAGAAATGTTCAGTTTATTAAGACTACCAACACAGGATGTAGAAAAATGGTTGCACACTTGTTTGAAATTGTCATTTCATTTAATGGAGGTCTGAATAAGGTTTAATACAGTAGTAATAGTATAAAGAATATCAAATACAATCTTTGTTCATTTGATGATCTGCTAAATCAGCTATTTTCAAGTTTTATTTTGATGTAGAATTGCCCATATAAAGATTTATTTTTTGCTTTTACAGTCAACTCTCTGTATCTCGACCACTGATATCTCAAAGTATCCTCTTGTTTCTAGAATATAGTTTGGTCATATTTCCTATCTTTATTCACATTTTCAACTCCTATTATCTCAAACTACTGATATCTCAAAGTAAATTTTCTGGGACCAGAAAATTTACTTTGAGATATCAGTAGTTTGAGATAAATTTCGACTTTGAGATATCCAGAGTTGACTGTATTTCTTCCTTTAGTATGCATGCTTTAAACCTTATAATGGCCTTATATCATTCACAGACAGTTCATTCATAATTTTAAAGATATAAATGTAAACAGTTTGTACAAGCTTATTATGATCATGTTTAGACTTGTCAGGACATATTTTTTTCAATTAAGGTGAATAGGTACACTTTCAGGGGAAGCGTATCTGCTATTTTAATTTTATGCCTCCCTTCTCAGTAGGGGGCATCTCTAAGAAAAAAGAATTTGCTCTCCTAGGACAGATTTATTCCTTTAAGGGTAGGCACCATTTTGAAAGGGTTTCACCTTCAGGGAAGCAAACAGGAAGTCACCTAAGTTTTACCCCTTTGTGAAAATAGCAGTAAAACATGGAGGTGTATTCATACACCTTAATATAAATACCATACTTATATTTATACTATGATAATATTGATTTAAATTCCTAAGAAAGTTTTCTTTTTTTCATTCAAAAGTAATTATAATTCATAAGGTAGCTAAATTTCATCAATGAAATCGTAAAACCCATTTTGTCATATTTTGGCCTATAAAAGACGTACAAAGCTAGCAAAATTTTAATACACAGCTCCAGATAGGCTGAAATTTTGGAAATGAATAAGCCCTTTTTAGACTGGAAACCCTTTTGGGGACATATGCTCAGTGGGATAATGGCTGGCCTACTGGTCTAGCGGACATGGGTTGGTGCCCTTCTTGAGGCAGTACAGTAAAAGGGGTTCCATTGCACACAGCCTTTCATTATCACCCTCACATCGTCCTGACATGACTGAAATACTGTTGGAAAGGACGTAAAATTGCAAGTCACCCATCCATCCATGTATTAGCCACAATTTTTACAAGGGAGATGACTTTAGCAGAATAACATATACCTTGGTGCCTGACAAACCATTCTTGAAAGAAAGTTTGTTCTATTTGAGAGCAAGAAGACTGTATTTTACCTTTTGCCTGTAATGCATAATTTTGCAGCAAGAATTTTTGGGGAAATTAGTCCTCATCTCATTAGCAAGTATTGCAGATGACTTATTTTTCATGAAATTTTTCTCATCAGGAAAATAATAGGCTGAGCTTTCAATATTATTTCAACCCTTAATGCATAAAAAATCAGACAAACAAAAAATGCACCTGTAAAATCATATAGAGATTTCACAGAATAGAGGGCAAGCAGTATAGAATCTGATGAGGCCGCTCATTCTGAGCTGCCTTATCTTGATCTATACTGTCTGCGATATGAACTAGTTTCATTTTTGGCACTTTAAGTGTTAACCCTAGAATATATTTTTGTTATCAGGAGCGCTTTAGCAGTTCAATGTTAGCTTCTGTATAAATACACAGAATGTTGACTGTTCAAACATAGAAAATGTTAGTCTCTCCGCCTATTACATTGATACAATGTTAAGACAGTTTGGTTCATTTACTTAAAAGATTTGAAGTAGATCAATAGGCAGCTATAACAGTGTTAACTCTTATTTGAATATGTACAGTTCTTGATGAAAAAAAGAAAGGATACCAAAATTGCAGCGCAATATTATTACAGCAGTCCTGCAATATTCACTTTTGGAACTTGAGCAGACATATTATGCCCAACATAAAATGCAGGTGCATATGTTATTTTTATCCATTCTATTTATCCAAAACACTTACAGTATCCAGTTTGTTCAGAATTAGCTTAAAATGATTTGAAGCCGTATCTAATGGTAACAGAATTTCAGTCATTATGAACAATTATTCTCCCATTTTCAGTTAAAAACTTTCATGTTTGAAACTCTTCATTCTCACGAGAGGTACAAGATATCTTGTATTTAGCACATAGACTTATGGGTATTATCCAGTTTTGGATGAAGCTGGCAGATGATGCTTGAACAAATAGCTGCCAAACTTTTTGGAATGAAATTTTCCAGCTTTTTCTGCGAGAAAATGTGACGGATTGATGCGGACAGTGCCCAGTTTGCAACAATGGTAACTCTTCCTATGGTATGTTTTGGAATATCTTTTAACTTGCAAGATAGCTTTAACAGTGACATAGCCTGGCAGAAGCTGAGATACACAACGGTCCATAAAATGTTTGAAGCTGTTAAAATTTTTGAACCTGTTTTGGTGTTTTAGTTATTGAAAATCCTTTATGACTGTCCATATTATCTGTAGTTGGCTTGGCTTAGTATGTTCATTACTTGGGATGCAGAACTTAGATTTGAATATTTCATATTTACTTTTGAAATTGGCTTTGAGGATATCAGGTTGAACTTAGTCTAGCATATTGCGCTGTTGACATCTACATAATGATAGGACTTGAATGATAATTGTTTGACTAGATTGTAGATCATTGTAGAATAAATGGAATTACGGATAGTATTTCAAAATGAGATAACGGTCAGTTGTGGCCAGATTAAAGAATTAAGTTAAAAGTTCTCCGCAAGCTAAATAAGGGTGTGCGGAGACCCTATCACACTTACTAAATATGTAAATAAATATTTATTGGCTTTTGGTCCAAGATTATAAATTCTCAAGTCATAAAATTGATGTTCGGCTGTCTATCAGATATTTACATATTTGTATGGACGTTGGCATCTTAAGAAAATAATAGACTGTTGAAGTGTACTGTGACTTGTATACAAAGTATAAAAAATGTACAGTAGTAATATTTAATTCACAGTACAAAATTGGTTGACTTCTGAAAGGAATATACACTGTGATATTTGAACACTAACCCTAAAAGCGCCAAAAACAAAAAAAGTTGAATTTGAAAACAGAGTAGATCCAGATAATAGAGCTCATAATGAGCTGCCTCATCTGGATCTACACTGTTTGCCCTCTGACCTTCGAAATCTCAATATGGTATAACTTGGACAAAATATTTGTTTGAAATTTTGCATATGTAAATATGTAAATTTGTTGTCTGCTTTTCTGGTGCTTTAAGGGTTAAATGCAGACATATAAAAAGTTCTTCACCATGGTTGCAGAAAGTGTGAAACCTTTACCTTGTGCTGTGTTATAATGTTACTGGATACTTCCAATATTTTCACAGTGAAGTTGCTATAAAATATGTAATGGATTTGGTAATGACTTTATTCATGGAAATTATACATAGAAATACAAATACTTAAAAAATAAGAGAGAAAAAATGCAAAATAGTATATGCAAATATTCAAATAAACAAGTGAAAAGCAATGTCAAAAAATCTTAAGAAATCTCGGATTCCTAGATTTCAAGGGAATAAAAAGGTGAGTTATAACATCTATATAATTGTGAATATAGGGTAAGACAAAGTCAGTGTTGTGTTAATCTGATTTAGATCAGTTTACAATATAAAAGTTTTTATTGCAAATATTTTCCTTACAAAGCACTAATTGTAATATGAAATGGTAATAAATAATAATAATAATAGACTTTATTTACAGAGGGAAATACACATTTAGTTAAACACTAATCTTCCATGTGGCCCTCTCTTAAATGTAGTTGCAATGTGACAGAAAAAAAAAAGAAAAGAAACAGAAAAAAGCATGCAGCATGTCATATTTTAAGAACACACACATCCAACCTGTCAGTTTCCCACTGCAAAAATTGCAAGTATCAGGACAAAACTACCAACACAAATACCACAGGCCCACATTACACCGCCTACACCAAACTTTGTAATCAAGGTCTGCACCAGATGCTACCCAGTAAAACTGGATAAGAATTCTCCCAACTGGAAAAAGGACTACACAAAATTCAAAAATAGCAGTCCAGTTGAACAGAAGTGTCCCAATAATGTACACTTATTACAGTAAGCTCACAGAAATGTCCAAATAATGTACACTTTTTACAGCAATCTCACATTTTCTACAGATCTGTAACACTCACATATATACTGAAAATAACACTATAAAAACTGTAAGTATTGAGACAAATATGGCAGAACAAACACTGCAGAGCCTGATCAGACAGCTCCAAAAAATTGGAGAAGTACAATCAGGGTTTGTCCAAATATGTACAGTTATTATGACAAGTCCTCCAAAAAAAAACTAGAACTACATAATAAACATACACACACAAACACACACACACACACACACACAAAAAAAAAAATCCATATTATTATGATGAAGAACTAAAATAGAATATACAATAATGATAATACAAATCAGCTTTTCAACCATTTTATGAAATTATTATGAAAAGAATTAACAGTATTTAAATTTTTCAGTTCAGAAGGTAAACTGTTCCAGACAATTGGTCCTGAATATGTGATGCTTTGTTTAAATATTTCTCTGTTAGGTCGGGGTGTGGTGAAATTTGAAGATACAGCTGACCGTAACAAAGGCAGATTATCATTAACAATTCTTTGATTAAACATCTCATAGATATATGGAGGTGTTTCTGATTTATAAACTTTAAACATGAATTTAGATTTTCGTAAAAATAGTCTTTCATATATAGTCAGTATTTTCAATTCTTGCATACTTTCAAGAACATTTTCAACATTGTAATCCAATATAATTTTGCATGCACGTTTTTGCAGACGGAAAAGTCTGTTGAGATTAAGTTGGGACGTCCCACCCCATACTAAGTTACAATAGTCTGTATGAGGCTGAATGTAAGTTTTGTAAAATTGAGTTCTGTGTTCAGTAGAAAGGTATTCTTTAATTCTAGATAAAAGCCATAAATTAGATGATATCTTTTTGCATATTTGGTCTATATGACTTGACCAAGATAAATTATTATCTATAATAATTCCAAGTATTTTGTCTTTATTTATGATATTTAAGTTTTCATTGTTTAAGGTCAAACATAATTTATCAGAATCTAGAACTGCTCTCCTTTGATGGGTAGTAATTAACATCAATTTGGTCTTTGATGTATTGATAGCCATACCATTAAATTTACACCATTCAGAAAGGTTGTTCAGGGCAATTTGCAAGTTGCTCTCAATTGCTGAGCGTGAAATTCCAGTTTCATACAGAGTGGTATCATCAGCGTAAAGATCAGTATTTATTGGAGCTGTATAAAGAGGCAAATCATTAATGAACAATAAAAACATTAGTGGGCCCAATATAGAACCTTGGGGAACTCCATTAATAACTATTTCATCATCTGAGAGGACATTGTTGACAGTTACTCTTTGCCTGCGATTAAGTAAATAAGAAGAAAACCATGACATTGTATTATCAGACATTTTATAGAGTTTTAATTTTTGCAACAAAATGCTTGGGTCCACAAGGTCAAAAGCCTTTTTAAAGTCTACCATTACAACACCAATCATGGAGCCATTATTAATTGCATCAAGCCACCTACTTATCATTCCTATTAATGCTGTTTCACATGAATGTGAAGGTCTGAAACCTGACTGAGTTTTATGCAATAAATTATATGTAATAAGAAAATCCATTAATGAATCATGAACATGTTTTTCTAAGATTTTGGAGAGCACTGGAAGAACTGAGATAGGTCTGTAGTTATTAACATCATCCTTTGAACCACTTTTATGCAGTGGTGCTACTTTGCCTTCCTTCCATTTATTTGGAAATGCTGAATCTCTAATACTTTGATTGCATATATGAGTAATGCAATCAGTTATGTATGGAGCTGCAATTTTAATTAAGCGTGGCCCTATTTGATCACAGCCAGTGGCTTTAGATACATCAATATTCATTAAAAATTTTAACACTTTCTCCCTAGAGATTTCAGGAATTGTAAAATGGATGCCATCTGGAATTCTGCTATTGCAGAAAGCTTCAAGCTTATCAAAGTTAGAATTTAGTACAGGCTCCTTTATTTTTGAAGCTACAGACACAAAAAATTTATTGAATTCATTTGCAATTTCATTATTGTCATTAATATCACAATCCCCAATTTTCAATGCAGATATGCTACTGTGATGTCTTTTATTAAGTCCAATTTCCTTAAATAATTTCCAGACACTGCCAGGGTTATTTTGATTTTCTGTTATCAAAGCTGAATATTGTGCTTTTTTAGACTGTTTTATTAGTGTTACTACCTTATTACGCCATATTTTATACTGAAGTTCATTATTTGTTGATTTATGTCTATCTCGAGTTTTTATAGCATCAATAATTTCTGGAGTTATCCATTTAGGCTGTTGCTTATGTTTAACTCTTTGTGATTTCATCGGCAAATGCTTATCTACAATATTTAAAAACATAGATGTCCATGTATCAACAACATCATCAGTGTCATCAAAAAGTTTTATTACATCCCATGGGGCAGACTGCAAATCAGATATAAATTCTTGTTCATTGAAGTGTTTATAAGAGCGATAAGAAATAGTGTGATGAGTCAGTTTTGGAACTGAACAATTTGTTTTACGAGTAATAAATACAGGGAAATGGTCACTTAATCCTATTTGGGGAACATCAATTGAACTTACATTAGTCTGCATATTACAGTAAATATGATCTATTAGTGTTTCTGAAGAAGAGGTTTTTCTGGTTGACTGATTTACCTTCTGAATAAGGCCAAATGGTTCTAGATATTCAAACCATGATTTTTTTATATTTTCATTTAACAAGTCCCTGTTGAAGTCTCCTAATAAATAAAGTTCTTTCTGTGTTTCCAAAATTCTATCAATAAAAATTTCAAAATTTTCATTCCATTTTAAGGTTTCATTTGGATGTCTGTATAATATACCTATAAGGTAGCTCTTGGAATTTGTAGGAAAAACTTCTAATACTAAACATTCAATTTCTTTCATCTCCATATCATATCGTCTCTCTACCTTTACTTCATTCTTAACATATACAATTATACCACCACCTTCTTCACATCGCTCTTTTGAAATTATTCTGTCTTTTCTAAAAAACTGATAATTATCTATAAAAAAGTAATTGTCAGGGTGATAATTTTTCAGCTTTGTTTCACTGAGTCCAAAAATATGAATATTATTATTTGAATTATTTAACATCAAATCTATTTGGTCAAACTTATTTTGTATACCTTGGATATTAATATGTCCAATTTTAAAGCCTTTAGTAGTTAATTGAAGATTAAGAGAGGTTTCGGCACACATGGAAGAGCTAATATTTTCAACATGCGTCAAATCATTATATACAGAATTAAAATTATCATCAGAAACATTACTGTCAAACAGTGTTGACAGGTCATAAATGTCACTTTGTTCATTTAGATTTCTTGCTGTTTCACTGTCATTAATTGTGTCATCATTATATGCACAGTTGTCTTGGCTGATTGAATCTAGCTCAGTTCTGTTTTGAGATGTATCCTTCTGATTAGAAGAGTTATAATAGCATATTGTGTCATCACAAGTTTCATTTATAACACTTACGGATTGATTTATATCCAGTTTATCATTTAAAGAAACAGTATTCATTAGGTTACAGTCACATTTCTTTAAATTACAATATTCACAAATGTTTACTAATAATTCAAAGCTATTATTGGTAGGTATTATTGGTAAATTTATGATATTTGAAATTGTGGCATATTTGCCCTTGTCCTATTTTATGTCCCAGCATAACCCTGAAGAATCCTTATGTCCATAACAGTGACACTTAAAGCAACGGACTTGCTTTTGGTGTTTGCACTCAAAAGTAGTATGGTTAGATAGTCCGCATTTCATACAGCGTTCTAACTGTGACTTCTCTGTTTGATGTTGTGGTTGATTACGTCTTCCATATCGCGCCTCTGTAAAAGCTGGACTCTCATGTTGGCCAAAATTATGAGAGTTGTGCTCTATGGAGACAGGTCTCCGTCTGGTTTGAGTGTGGCTTATTTCCCTGTGCCTGAAATCTCTGACATGTTGACTGGTATGATCTACTCTGTTTTGAGTAGAGTTTGTCGGCAATTGGTTAAAATTGTAGACACACTTCTCAAAATTGTCTACAACACACAAATGTTGATTTATTGTCCCCAGTAGTCTCTTTATCCCTGATCGTGATAGATGAACATTGTCTCTGGGTTTAAAGAAATGATGTCTCAGCTGATTCTGTTTATCATAAAAATCCGCATTTGTATCAATGCATGTCAATTCATTAGTGTGGCACAATCTCATGATCACTTCATTAACTTCTGTAATATCTGTATCTCCACGTGGACAAGAAGTGCATAAGAATAGTTTACTGTTTGAACTTGTGTTTTTGATGGATGTAATCAACTGTTCATATTTTTCTTCAAAATATTCAGGATCAGTTTTACTAGATGCATTGTTCCCTCCAACATAAACTATAATATTAGCAAATTTTTTCAGGTCATATATTTGAAGTTTGTCAATGATAGTATCAATGGTAGCACCAGGTATTGACTGACATTCCACATTATTTGTTAGGCCTTTCCTGTTAATGCCATTTATAATTGAATCTCCAATTATTAGAGTTCTAGAACTAACTCGTGATTGTCCATTGTTTTGCGTAGCCGTTTGCTTAAACTGTTGATTTGTGTTCTTATTTGAACGTTGATTTGAAGAGTGTCCTTGTTTCACTTTGTCATTTTTGGAGTTGTGATTTCCATTTCTATTTACTGAATTCTCAATGACTTCTGGCTTATCTAAATTTTTTGATAGAACATGACTATATGTATCTCCTCCAGGAGTCAGTTTCGTGTCTTCTCTGGTTTCGTCAAGTGTCACAAAAGTCGAATCGTCACATACTGACATAACTGAAACTGCTTGAAATTCAGCCTTATCAGATGTTGGCTCTGGTCTAGAATTTAGTAGCATATCAATCTTTGAATTTATTGAAGTCAGCTGTTCTTGTAAAAATCTACTGATTTTAGTTAGTTCTTCTACCTGACTGCTGATTGATGATATTAAGGGCATTTGTTGCACACTGTCTGTTGGCTCTGTAGATTTTACTGGAGATACTGCTGGTGGCAGAGGTGCCACTGGTAAGTCCTTTTCCAGAGCAGGCGTTGATGTCTGTGACAGAGTTTGATTAATGTCATCATCAATTTCTCTAGTATACTGTTGATACAAATGAATGGCTAATCTCGAAAAGATCATTTCTTTCCATAGTTTATGTCCAGGCCCAGTAGCTGATATCGATGCAGCATTATTGTCACTAGTTAGTGTACACCATTTTCCTCTAATGTGTGTAGTGTAATTTGACTTAACTTCATATTAAACTATGGAAAGAAATGATCTTTTCGAGATTAGCCATTCATTTGTATCAACAGTATACTAGAGAAATTGATGATGACATTAATCAAACTCTGTCACAGACATCAACGCCTGCTCTGGAAAAGGACTTACCAGTGGCACCTCTGCCACCAGCAGTATCTCCAGTAAAATCTACAGAGCCAACAGACAGTGTGCAACAAATGCCCTTAATATCATCAATCAGCAGTCAGGTAGAAGAACTAACTAAAATCAGTAGATTTTTACAAGAACAGCTGACTTCAATAAATTCAAAGATTGATATGCTACTAAATTCTAGACCAGAGCCAACATCTGATAAGGCTGAATTTCAAGCAGTTTCAGTTATGTCAGTATGTGACGATTATTTATTCTTACAATTTTAATCTTATTGAAACAGTTAGGTAACTGATTGCTGATGGTTGCAATCTGACTTCAAATTTTGCAATGTCAACCAGTGAACGTCAATGATTATTGTTATTTTGTATAACTTTTAAAGTTGAAATTCTTTCCTTTAAGAATAAGCCCAGTATGAGAAGGGGAAAAATACTTTTGAATCATGGAAGCCAAAGAACAACAAATAACATTTTTTTTATTATGATCATGCATTATTGCCAGGCAAGTCTTAAGGTGATTAGTGGAGGAGCCCCTGTCTGATAGAGGAATCAATATGATATTTGCCTAGAAGTGTATGAGCTGAGAGACAACAAAGCCAACAAAGTGGCTTGTGCGCCCAGGGAAGACTCATATCAGCCTGGGCATCTGCCCAGTCTAATCAGAGTCTCATATCAGGCTGGGCATCCGCCCAGTCTGATCAGAGTCTTTGCTGTGCTTTTAAAGGGTGCCTAGGGTCTAAGCTAGCTCCATGCGAACAGTGAAGACTGATCAGTCTGGGTGGATGCCCAGGCTGATCTGAGTCTTCGCTGGGCACACATGTCACTTTGTTGGTTTTGTCGTGTCTCACTTCTCATGAGGGGGACTACTCTTTAACTCTTTCAGTACCAAAAAGCAGACGACAAAATTTACGTCTGCAAAAATTAAAAAAATGCTTTGTCCAAGACTTTTTATATTGAGAATTCAAAGACTAGAGGGCAAACAGTGTAGATCTAGATGAGGCGGCTCATTATGAGCCGCCTCATCAGGATCTACGCTGTTTGCAAATTTTGCTAATTGCGTCACTGGGGCTTAAAGAGTTAAGTGAGAATTTGCTTCAACTGGAAAAAAAACAAAAGATTCGCCTACCAGGGAAGGGAAACTATATCAATAAATTTTCTTTCCCTTGTAAAAATGATCAAAACATGACAAGGACATGTGTCTATAAACTTTAAGATGTGTCTTAATTCTTTGACTCTATTTTCAGACTGGTCCAGTAAAGATAAGTCTTACAAAGAACATAAATTTGGAAAGTGATGACGAGCGACAGAGTCCTACACATGGTGGAGGGCCAGCGGGGGCATCCCCAGTGCCCAGACCAGGCTCAGGTGGGTTGTAAAAAAAAAAAACAAGAAGAAAAGAAATAAATCATTTGAAAAATGTGTGGTACATAACTGAGTTGACATGAAGGAAGAAAATAGCCAGTAAATGCAAAGAAAATATCTTAATACATTTTTGAGATTTTGATAAGCTAAGATGAAATAATTTATTCAAGTATATGCAAAGCCCAGCAAGTTATCCCGATATGAACTTTAAAAGAATGATCAGTCAGGTTTGCCAAAATCAGTGCTACTTCGTCTGTTTATGTCCAGAGGAGAGATTTAGCAAGAAGATTTATATTTCTTCAGTGGTTAATAAATAAATAGAAGTTAAATTATTTGAGGTAAAACTTGTGCTTTATTGAAAACCTTATTGTAGTGAATCATGTGATAAAGAGATTTGGGTAAATGTTTAGTGGTGCAAATTGACAAAAATAACCTTTTCTTTCATATGGGTATTATACTAGGGTCCTGTCGGGTAAATTCAGACAGAGGTAAATTCGGACAGTGACATTGTTTCCTTTATATGTCAGTTGTTTGGAGTTAAAACAAAATTAACTGGGCAAACAATGAAAATCCTGATGAGACAGCTCATTATGAGCTGTCTCATCTGGATTTTCACTGTTTGCAATTGTATGTCCGAATTTACCGGCTGTCCGAAGTTACCTGACTAGCATAAAATTGTTGATTTTTATGTTATTATATACAGCATCCTCCGATAGACCACCCATTAAGTTTAGGAAACAGAGAGTTATGATAAATGCAGGTGATTAAACATTGGGAAATTAGGTGTTTTATTTTGTCTTATTTTGTTTGGGTAGTTCCTTCCTTCCTTTTCTTTAATGGGTTGGCTAAAAATAATTCACACGCAAAAAGAAAAAAAACCAAAAAAACAGATAACATTAAGGGACAAAATTTCATATAAACTATGGCCATTGTTTACTTTAGGTGCTAAGACATCCAGCTCATTTTGGACATGCACTTATTTGCAACTAGCTGTCCACTAACTTCTGGGCCTAACATTTGCAATGTCTTTAATACGATATGTGTTATTCATTAATTAGTATTCTGGATTTATATAACAATTTGAAAAAAAAAAAAAAAAAAAAAAATGAAGACAAATCACATGTAACAATGCAGCGTTTTCATTTTTGTTCTGTACATTTGTTTGAAAGGACTGTGAATTCTGCAACTCTTTTTTTTCAATTTATTCATAATTATGTCTGTTGCCATGAAACTTTCAGCTTCCATAATTCTACTAAAATTACTAAATTAGATCTTTTTTTGTTAAACATAATACTTGCATCAGAAACTGAGACATATTTTACCATAACCCATTCCATTCGGGATACCCCCTTAGGGGTATCTGGTGAAACAGTTTGGATCCAGATCAGGCCCCACAAACATGGGATCCGAACTGTTTGCTGCCTTGACATCATTTCTACAAGAGTTAGATAGACCAATATTGTCAAAATATTCATGATTTTTGATGCAGATGACAATTTCAGCGGACGACAAAAAATACCCAGAATGCAATGGGTTAAATAATATTCTGGTTCTTCTTTGCTTTCCTAAGTCTTGCTTCTCTGATGTTTGTCATCTCCTTGATTGTTTTCGTAGGTTTTGAGTTCCCCTGTTGGGTTTTGGAGTACACTTTTTAAGTTCATAGCTTTTCTGAATGGCAGTTAACAGCACTTCAGATGATAATTCTGAGATAATTTATTAAATTTTGCCATAGAATATATGTGTGGTTCCACAGTAGAACTGCCTTACTGAAATGTTCCTTGATCTCAGAAATATCATCTAAACCCATCCTTAGCTGGAGCTCTGAGTTATGTTATGATGTGCTGATGGGACCCCTATTCTTATGGTGAAGTTTTAATGTTTACATAGTTTAGCATATACCACAGTGGTGTTGGAGTGCACATCAAATTGTAGCAAAGTCCTGTTTGTAGGTCCCGGTGCAGAGTATTCACAACAGATATGGCAGCGTTTTCATATTTCTATATGTATTTTAGCCAGCAAAATTTACTAAAAACAAAAAAGACAATTGAGCAGCGACATGACAAAACCAAACAAATTGGCATGTGGGCCCAGTGAAGACTTAGATCAGCCTGGGCATCCACCTGGTGTGATCAGAGTCTTTGCTGTGCACTTTTAGGGTACCTAGGGGTATAAGCTACTTCCATGGGCACACATGCCACTTTCTTGGTTTTGTGTTGCTGCTCATATATTATGGTTGAACTGATTCTACATAAAAGAAGCAAACCTAGGGAGCAATGATACACACAAGAATGAAAGCGGCTAACTAGTTTTAGCCTTTGAGACTTCATGAGTGATTGTCCCAGAGATTTGACAAGTTATTAATTTTGACAATAATTCTAGGTCACTCAGCATCTTCACATCAAAGAAGTTTGAGATTATAATTCTGAACTAGGTTATTATGAAGGAAAAAAGATTTATTTAAAAAAACAGATGTTGGTCATTGTAAATCTGTATTGAAAGTGAAATATCATAGCTTGATTACCTTGGGGATTATCGGTATGTATGCTGTTGACTGAGCGGTGCTGTGCTGAGTTGTTGAGCAAAAATACAATATGGTAAATGATACTGTTGTTAATGAGTATAGACTGAGTTGATATACTGCTGTCCATTGTCTCTGTCAACAGCCAGTTTTGCACGTTTGGTAACTAACTGGCTCAGTCCAAAGCATTGCTGGGGACATTGATATTACCTCTGTTGTTACCATAGCAATAGATAGTGAAATGCAAACACGAAATTCAAATTTCAACATTAAAGTTTACCAAAAAAATAATTTTTCTAAAATAATTTTAGGTGAATGCTACATGACTGTCGGAAAAGGAGGACAGAATGACTCATCTGAGGTTCTGTTTGTTAAGATTATAACAATGCTTAAAGACATAAATGCTTGTAACAAAGTGATTGTTATATATTTCAGACTCTATTCGCACAATTCAGACAAGAATTCCCACCCCTGACAGTAATAGGTCCACCCCAGGGACACCTGGAATGACCCCCTCACCTAAGCCTGGGTCTCCAGGGGTCAGGGGAGGCAATCAGTCTAAGATTCCAGTGAAGCAGCAGCTGTCGGGAGCCTCCCAGACCTCGATAGAAGATAATTGGTCAGATGGGGAGCAGGTGCAGAGGTCAGCCAAGGTGTCATTTAAAGAGGAGAAAGATATCAGAAATATTGTGAGTAGAACTGTTTTATTCACCACCCAACATTTAATCTTGAAGACAGATCTTTCAAATCATGATTTATTCTCTGTATGTGACATGCAGTTGACTCTCCTTATCTCAAACACTGATATCTCAAAGTGCCCTCATATCTAAGAACATAATTTGGACACATTTCCTGTTTTTATGCCCCCAACTTCGGAGAAGTTGAGGGGGCATATTGGTTTGGGCCTGTCCGTCTGTCTGTCCGTCCGTCTGTCCATCCGTAACGCTATTTGGCAGCTAGGAATCTCAAGAACCGCTTATGCTAGGATCTTGAAATTTTATATGTGGAATGTACATGGAAATTAAGCCAACCCTTATTTTTTTTCCTCGGCCGGTATTGTCGTTCAAAAGTTATGCACCTTTTCCTACTTGGTCATTTTATATAGGAAAAACCTTGTGACCAAAATAGCTGAAGAACCGCTTATGCACTAGTCATTTGCAACCACGGACCCCATGGGGCCGGGGATAGCGGGGGCATAGCGGGGGCATAGCGGGGCTTAGGTACCGTGTTTTTACCTAAGCGGTGTCCCGGCAGTGCCGTGGAAATGCTGGGCTTTTGATTCCTGCCAAAACAGTGGGGAAAATAGTGGAGTGTTTTTAACGAAATTTACAGTGACACAGTGTCAGAATATGGATTTTTAGCTCGCCTGTACGAATCAATGTACAGGAAGAGCTATTGCACTCCCCCCGGCGTTGGGGTTAGCAAAATGTTAAAATTTTATGTTAATGTTTTTAGGTGATGGGCAAGGCGCTGTCAGGTGAGCAATCCTGTCCCCCTGACAGGTCTTGTTATATTTACATGATCCCCTGGGGGCGGAGACCTTTACCAGGGATTTGACTAGAAAGATGTCCCCACAGTGCAGGGCATATACCAGGGCTTTGCCGAGTAAAAAGTCAATATCCCCGCTATTCCCCAGCCCCAGGGGGGCTGTGGTTGCAAATGACTGGTACATTAAGCTAGAATCCTGATACTTGGCATACAGTTACAGACCAAGGTGCAGATGAACTGATTGACTTATGAGCATATTTCGTAAATTTTTGGTTGAGTTATTCCCCTTTTTCAAACATAGGCATTTTATATAGGAATAACCTTGTGACCAAAATATCTAAAGAACCACTGAAGCTAGCATGTTTATATATGGCATGCAGTTAGAAACCAAGGTGTAGGTGAACTGATTAACTTTTTAGCATATTTTGTAAATTTTGTGATTGAGTTATTCCCCTTTTTTGGACATAGGCATTTTATATAGAAATAACCTTGTAACCAAAATATCTAAAGAAGTGCTTAAGCTAGCATGTTTATATTTAGTGTACAGTTAGAAACTTAGGTGTAGATGAACTGATTAACTTTTGAGCATATTTCGTAAAGTTTTGGTTGAGTTATTTCCCTTTTTTGGACATAGGCATTTTATATAGAAATAACCTTGTGACCAAGATATCTGAAGAACCGCTTAAGCTAGGATCCTGATATTTGGCATACAGTTACAGACCAAGGTGTAGATGATCTGATTAACTTTTGAGCATATTTCGTAAATTTTGGTTGCATTATTTCCCTTTTTCGGACATAGGCATTTTGTATAGGAATAATCTTGTGACCAAAATATCTGAAGAACTGCTTAAGCAAGGATCCTGATATTTGGCATACAGTTACAAGCCAAGGTGTAGATGATCTGATTAGCTTTAAAGCCAATTCTATAAATACGGGGGTGAGATATACCCCTTTCTGACTCATACATTATGTGATGAACTTTCTTTAGAGGCAAGCATACGGTTGGGGGCATAGTGTTTCATAAACACATTTTCTAGTTCTTTAAGTTTTGGCCCCTTTTATATCCAACTACTGGTATCTCAAAGTAAATTTTTTGGGACCAGAAAATTTACTTTGAGATATCAGAGGTTTGAGATGAACTTCAGTGTTGCGACATCGAGAGTTGACTGTATGTTTTTGAAGACAGATCTTTAAAAAGTCATACATGAGTTTGAAATGTTGGTGAGTGAATGGCTGACAAATCACTGTGAAACGTTAATCTTTTAAGTGCCAGATACAAAAATAGTGGAATTTGCAATAAGCATAGATTAAGATGAGGTGGGTGATCATGAGCTGCACTATCTGGATCTACTCTGTTTACCCTCTGGTCTTTGAATTCTCTTTATGGCTTGCACAGATATTTGTTGTTGAAATTTTGCAGGCATATATTATCATCTGCTTTTTTGATGCTTTAAGGGTTGAGTTGGAAATATATTTAAGCCTTAATAATAAGACCTTATAGATATAGGAGTAGGGCTGGGATGGGTAGAGATTTTGTATCCGGGTACCTGAATCCCTATTACCCGTGGGTAACTGCCGGGAACCTGTTATAGGCCATTTGCTGTCTATAAAACAGGTCATTTTCCAGATTTTCTTTTTTATTACTGGTGATAAAATTGATTTTTTTTCTCCACTAGTATTGTCAAACTAATACATAACTGGAAACTGACGTTCAGAATTTTATCTTGTCAATTTTTTGCTTTTGTCTATTCAATCCTTTACAAAAATTTACAAAATTTTCAGCTAAAGTAAAGGGGAGTACAATAATTGAATGTAATAGCTATAAGCAATGCCCATATATGCATCACAAACAAGAAATGTTTCTATAGATAAATTAATCCTATTCATCACCAATCAGTTCTCTTCAACCAATAAATAAGTGACCTTCATTTTTACTCAGATGAAAAGATTAACAGGTATACAGGTGTCATTGAGTAACTCTGTACAATTAACTAACAATTGACATAGGTAAATATTGACCAGTCTAAGGCTGTTACATAAATAAACTTACTCCCTTGTAAAATACAGTTAAAATATCTTCTAAAAATGGGCAGTTTTCAAAAGAATTTTTTTAGTTTCAAAATATAGTTTTGAGGAAAATTATAGATTAGTTATGTATAAGATAGACATTAAAGATGCGCTTTACTTCACAGTGATAGCTGTGGTAGTTTTAGAGATATTTAGCAAAATGACCTGTTTTATAGACAGCAAATGGCCTATACCATAGTATTTTGAGCATGTTCACTGTTAGAGAATATACATTTAGATCAAATAATATGTGAGGTATCTGTTATTTGCATATGTGTGCATGAGAAGGATACGAAAATGTAGAAGTGTGCTTGTTACAATTTGCAAAAATGGTTTGGTAATATATGATTGCAAATTTATAAAAGACAGTCACTCTAAATTTTGTTCCAATTGCTTTCTATTCTATTGAAAAAGAATTTATATATTAAATAATAATACGCATTCGGGTAACGGGTAGTAAAATGTACCCGTGTAATTGGTCTACCCGACGTGAACTTGGGTACCCGGGTACTCGTGCCAGCCCTATATGGGAGAAGCCCATTTTATTGCACAAGACGGGGTTAGATATTTGTGGTTATTCTAAATGGGAAAACCCTTATCGTATATAACCAAATAGATATGAGCCGCAACACGAGAAAACCAACAAAGTGGTTGTGCACCCAGCGCAGACTAAGATCAACCTGGGCATCCCCCCAGTCCGATCAGACTCTTTGCTAAGGGCTTAGAGGGAAGCTAAGACTCTAGGCTACGCCCATGCGGACAGCAAAAACTCTGATCAGACTGGGCGGAGGCCCAGGCTAATCTGAGTCTGCGCTGGGGGCACAACCACTTTGTTGGTTTTCTCATGTCGCGGCTCATATGGTATTTTTTATTTACAGAGTGTGACAGATGACGACACTGATATAGAAGATGATGAAGAAGAAGAAGAAGCAGATCCTCCCAAGAAGCGAAAAATAGAGACAGAGCCTGTTAGTACAATTCCAATACAGAGCTCCAGTTAAGAAGGGCTAACAGGGATAACTTAGGGATAATTTTCCTTATTTTTACAGATAAATCTATGTTGTGACACCTCATTAGAACTGTCTGGCAGAGAGGGTTCTTTCTAATGAGGGGTCACAACATATGTTTTTATTGAGAAATAAGAAAAAGTATCCCTAAATATCCCTGTTACCCCTTCTTAACTAGAGCTCTGCCCTTATTACCCAATGGTTAGGTCCATAGATAGGCATAGTGTTATAAGTGAAAAGCATAATATTGAGATTGAACCAGTACATGACATTACATGTTTGTGACCAAAACTGATGCTAACAGTAGAATTAGTCATATAAAATGCTGACATGACATCAACATTTTCGTCATTGAGCATAGAGGAAGTGGCATCAGGGGAAAATTTGTGATATATCACATTGCTAACGTCATACCTTGATAACTTCAGATGAAGAGATTTACTTCTGTTCATGTCTTCATCAAAACAGTGCTTCAGAAAACGTCACAAATCTATGGTGATAAGGAAGAGGTATTTTGGTTCTGACATTATACAGAATGAAACACATTCTTTGTAAGCACATTGGTTGTTGGGCAGATGCCAATATTAATTCACTCTGGCTTGGCCATTATGCAATCTGCTGTCTATCATCATATGTTAATCCGGGTCCGAGGTTATAAAACTTGAGTATAATCTCAAACTCAGATTAAAGCACACTGATTTGCTGCTTCCGAGCATGTGCTGGGAAGCAGCCAATCAGTGTGCTTTATTTAGAGTTTGAGAATGTACTCAAGTTTTATAACCTTGGGCCCAGGGATAATTCATCAGAAAGGAAAAATAATTTCATAAATATATATTACAGGGACCTCCAGTATCCAGTTACCAGCCCAGTGGATTGACTTCATCAGCACCAAAACAAGAAACAACAGAGAAAATGAAAGGTACTTATCACTTCTCTTCCTTGTTCTGCTATGACAGTGCATTTTGTCTTGAAAGTTATTATAAAGAGATGCATTAAATCTTAAAAATTATTTTCTAATATTACAGCATGATACATAATATCAGTTTAAACCTAAACTTAGAAAACCTACAACATAAGCATGTTTGAATGTTATTTGGAGTTTAATACTCAAATGATAAGCATCCGTTAGCAGAGTTCCAGACAAGGCGAGAATTTCATTATAATTTTTGTTGCTTCTGCATCGAAACATATTTTGACGAGATGATTCTAGTGAGTGGATCAGCATATGTTTCATGGAGAAATAAGGTACGCCCCTTGTCTAGAGCACTGATTAGAATATTAACTTGATGATGGTAACTTGATATGAGAGTTATAGTATTTTATCTGATAAATGCCCTGGGGCATTACAATTTGCAAGTCCTGTAAATGCCATTCTTGAGATCAAACTTGGGCAATAAATAGCAAATTTGTATGGTCTGCTTCAGATAAGAAGGGGTAACAGGGATAGTCTAGGGATAACTTTTCTTATTTCTTAATAAAAACATGTTGTGACCCCTCTTGAGAACTGTCTCTGTTAGATAGTTCTAATGAAGGGTCACAAATTACACTTATTTGGAAAAATACCGAAAAGTATCCCTAAATTATCTCTTTCTCCCTTCTTATCTGGAGCTCTGCTGAAGCCAGTCTTGGTGGAATTGGGCCATTTTCGAGAGATGGCATTTCTTGGAAGAAATGTAGAACTTATGTATTACCATGCATGTTGTATTAATCAACTTATTACTATTACGTTGTTTTTGTGCATGTAGAAGAGGGTCAGACAGAGACGGGTATGTTCATTTTTGAACACTAGATGTTGTTTTCTTGCTAATTTCACTGGTAGTCCTAATTAACGATTTCTTTGTACACTTTTTAGTCACTTTTCATCGAAAAAATTTACTAGGTCACGGGTTGAAAGATTATTTCGATACTACTGCATAAACTAAAAAATGCAGTTGTGGCAGGCATAGCATCGAGTTATCTCCCAGTAATAATGTGTGCATCCTGTGTCAGAGTAGTACTAGCATGGCTGTTGATATACTCAGGTTTTTATACGCCCGTCGAAGACGGGTCGTATTATGTCGTGGCCTCTGTCCGTCCGTCCGTCCGTAAACTTTTCGTGTCCGCTCCATATCTCCTCAACCCCTTGAAGGATTTTTTTGAAACTTGGGTCAAATGTTTGCCTTAACGAGACGATGTGCAGAACACATATTTCAACGATGTCCGACAAAGGTCAAGGTCACACTTAGAAGTCAAAGGTCAAAAGGTAACATTTCGTGTCCGCTCCATATCTAGAAAACCGTATAAGATTTCATCATGAAAGTTTGTACAAATATAAAGCACCATCAGACGATGTGCAGAGAAAAAGAACCATTACCCTACTTTCAGTTTTGACGGAATTATTTCCCTTTGTATTTTTAGAACGTAATTTCATATAATCTTCGTGTCCGCTCCATATCTCGAAAACCGTTTAAGATTTCTTCATGAAGTTTGTACAAATATAAAGCACTATGAGACGATGTGCAGAGAAAAAGAACCATTACCCTAATTTTATTTTTTACGGAATTATTTCCCTTTGTATTTTTCAAAGGTAATTTCATAATAAGCTTCGTGTCCGCTCCATATCTTGAAAAAAGCGTTTAAGATTTCTTCATGAAAGTTTGTACAAATATGAAGCACCATCAGACGATGTGCAGAGAAAAAGAACCATTACCCTACTTTCAGTTTTGACGGAATTATTACCCTTTGTATTTAAAACTGTTTAAGATTTCTTCATGAAAGTTTGTATACATATAAAGCACCATCGAACGATGTGCAGAGAAAAAGAAACATAACCTTACTTTCATTTTTAATAAAATTAAGCCCCTTTGTGTTTCTAGTTTTGTAATTTTGTATTAAATTTGTGTCCACTCCATATCTCATTAACCCTTTGAAAGATATTTTTGAAACTTGAGTCAAATGTTCACCTTCTAGAGGCATCCTGCAGAACTTGTATTCCAACAATGTTCGACAAAGGTCAAGGTCACACTTAGAGGTCAAAGTTCAAAAGGTAACGTTATTTTTCCGCTCCATATCTTGAAAACCGTATAAGATTTCTTCATAAAAGTTTATACAAATATGAAGCATTATCAGACAATGTGCAGAGAAAAAGGACCACAACCCTACTTCCAGTTTTGATGGAATTATATGCCTTTGTATTTTTCATATAGTAATGTCATATTAGCTTTGTGTCTGCTTTATATCTTGAAAACTGTTTAAGATTTTTTCACGAAAGTTTGTACAAATATCAGACAATATGAAGAGAAAAAGAACCATAACCGAACTTCCATTTATGATGGAATTATGCCCCTTTCTAATTTTTGTCTAGGGAATTTCATATTAGCTTTGTTTGTTTTGTAGTTTTATATCTGCCTTATTTTTGAAGATTTAAGCTACTGACAAAGTTCTGTCATCTCTTGTTTTCTTTCCAACTTTAAGCCCCAACGGGGGTATATTGCCCCGCTCAGCGGAGCTCTTGTTCTATTTCTCAACGAAACACATGCTTTCAATTAACTACCCAAAATTATCATTTTAGGAGGTATATTGTGGATTTTATGGTTGCAAATTCCCTGTAAAATGTAATTTGCAAAACCAACAATTTACCTCTGCAAATGGCAATTTTTTTAATACAGTTATTCCCATTCTAATGCACTTTTTCACATTTTTATTTTTCAAAGTGTACTTCTTTGCACCCAAAGCAGGTTCTTTCAGTAATGTAAATTCAGGCATCAGCCAATGAGAAGCTTCATTTCGCAATGATATTTAGTTGCCAACGGTTTATAGCTTCCTATAGTGATGGAAATGTTGTCTGTTATCCAGCCAGACATTATATTTGAAAATGCATTAGAATAGCATTTAATTGCTCATTTTTTCAGCAGATGTGCAGATGTGAAATCTAGTGAAATCTTACATCAGAAGCTTTTGTCGAGGAAATGTAAAACAAAAATATAAAAATAAAAAGAATAAATAAAAACATCCAAGGTTGTAATTGTAGAGCTCAGATTAGGTTTCAGTAGGACTTGACATGTATGACTGTTTGCAGATGATGCAGACACTGACCAGACAGCTCCTTGGGAGCAGTCGGGGTTGGGTTTGCACAGTTTGCTCAGGTATATCTGTCAGAATGTTAGGGTAAGACTGGTAAACTATTTGTATACAACCTTAGTAACAACTACGGAATTCATTTGTTTGCTTTGTTTGTTTCACACTAAAGTTTCTTGGTAGTGTATTAGTAGCTTAGTGAGAAAATAAGATGCTTTGAGGCACCATTTCAACTCAGTATCATCATAATATGAGCCGCGACGCGACAAAACCAACAATGTGGTTGTGCGCCCAGTGCAGACTCAGATCAGCCTGGACATCCGCCCAGTTTGATCAGACTCTTCGCTTAGTGCTCAAAGGGTAGCTAAGGGTCTAGGCTACTTCCATGCGGACAGCGAAGACTCTGATCAGACTGGGCGGATGCCCAGGCTGATCTGAGTCTGCACTGGGCGCACAACCACATTGTTGGTTTTGTAGCGTCGCGGCTCATATATAACTTATGGAAGTTTGGTAGCTATTGCAAATGCTTGTCAGTTACATCTTATTATTTAATATTATGACTTTATAAATTAACAGACTGGTGAAAAGCTGCTGTTCTTTCAACATTTTTTTTGCAGCTTTTGAATTACTTGGGTTATACATCTTTGTGCATGATAAATTACTCAGGCAGTTGTTTAAAATTTTGTGTGTTTTGGCTTTTGGGAGAAACTGAAAAAAGCTTGTTAAAGCTCACTTTTATGATTTTCAATACTCACCAAAGCACATATGAAATGCTGAAGTATTCACTACAGCTGTATACATGTAATTGCCTTTGACACTTCACAGCAAAAACCCCTTCAAATTTGTTCGTTTCTTTTTCCACATTATTAGAGAAGCATGCTGGTAAGACCAAATGCACTGATGTTGTTGTATCTTGTTTTGTTTTGTGTTTGATGCAACTAGTGATATTCATTTTTGCATCAGTCAAGTGTATTGGTACACCTCAGTGTTTTTCCACCATACTGTTGAAGGGAGACAACTTTCGTGACTTTCTTATGATGTCATGACAAATGGCATGAAATGACTGGGGCTCAAATGCAGGACCCAAAGACTGAGACTGTCAAAGTTGATACATAGTATTGGTGAACAAGCATGACTTGGAATATTTAGTATTATCATTATTATTGGGTATTATCATTCTTGATAAAACTGCTACATGTATTAAACATTATACCTTTTCAACCTAAGATGATTGAGTACACTTTCAGGGGAAGCAACTCTGCTATTTTTATTTTTGCTTGTCTTCTCAGTTGGGAGTTAGCTCTTGAAGGAAAAAAAATTTGCTCCTATAGGAGCAAGGTGTTTCCTTTAAAAGTAGATCCCGTTTTGGAAAGGCTACTTCCTCTCAAGAAGCAAACACGATATCATGGAAGTTGTTTCCCTTTGCTAAATGCCGGAAAAACATTGTTGTATGCCCATACTTATTAACTGATAGATTGTTCAAAGCAATTCTGTAACTAAACTGAATTGCAGTGTGAACTTTGAATAACAAAAAAGAATTGTGAAAGACCAAAATTTGTGAAAAAGTTATTAGGCTTGCAGATAAGTCTTAAAACCTTGATTTAAAAAATAAAAAAAATAATTGAGCTGCGACACGAGAAAACCAACAATGTGGTCGTCCCCCAGGTGCAGACTCAGATCAGCCTGGGCATCCGCCCAGATTGATCAGAGTCTTCGCTGTCCGCATGGAGGTAACTTGGACCCTTAGCTACCCTGTAAGGGCCTAGCGGAGAGTCTGATTAGACTGGGTGGATGCCCAGGCTGATCTGAGTCTGGGCTGGGCGCACAACCACATTGTTGGTTTTGTCGTGTCGCGGCTCACATGTTGTGTGCCATTGATTTGCATGGTTTGTTTTGGTTTGTTTTCTTCAATTACAGTTTTCCTGTTTTGACTCTTCAGCTTTCTCTTCAAGAGTGCAGTTTGAAAATTAAGACATTTCTGACTCTTGGGATGACAAAATAAGCATTGTGTTTTTCCAGCGTGTATATTTTTATTGTAACTATTAAATTTTTGATGTTTTATTTCTAGTATTAACTTAGAGCTGTTCTTGTTTATAGCTGCTGATCATATTCTAGATTTCAATATAACATCCTTCCATTAATAAGTTCTCTATAGATAGTAAGTTGTAACATTGGTATATAAGAGTAAGTAAAGACAGTTAATAGAATTGTTTGTGAGATATTCCTAAGTTAAATTATAGTTATTTTAGCTCATCTGTATGTAGTACAGAAGAGCTATTGTTGTCACCATGGCATCAATGTCAGCTTCTGCATAAATGGATGTTTTGGTTAAATGGACAGGTGTTTCTTACTTAGCAACCAGCTTCTTGTAGACTGAAGGGAAGCAGAGGTTGACATGTTAAGTTGCAAGTCAGTGAAGTCGCATATTCCTTAAAACAAAAGCGTGTAATTATTTTTGTATATGCCAACATTAAGCTTGGTAGTTTAGTTGAATTTCTCTATTATACCAGTTGACCATCCAGTCACAAACCATACATAGATAAACATAATGACTTCAAATTACAGGCCAGCATGTATCATTGCATCACCAAAACCTTGTGTTTTGTCAAGGTCATATAACAATTTATATTCCATAATTATGAGCTACCTTGTAACAAAACAGACATGATATCAAGTATCCCAGATAATCCTGCACACCTCAGTCAGGGTAGTTGACATTGTAAATTTTAAATCTTTAAGCCCCGGTGACCAAATTAGCGAAATTGCAAACATCGTAGATCCTGATGAGGCGGCTCATGATGATCCGCCTCATCTAGATCTACACTGTTTGCCCTCTAGTCTTTGAATTCTCAATATGAAATGTCTTGGACAAGGCATTTATTTAATTTTTGCAGACGTAAATTTTGTTGTCTGCTCTTTGGTGCTTAAAGAGTTAAATAAGCAACTCTTCCTGCCTTATGCAGACTGAACATCTACTCAGGCTGGTCTTTGTATATAAATTTAAGGTAGCTTGCATATGACATCACAAAGCAGAATACATCTAATGCCATGCAAACTTGATATTTTCAGCTTTCCTACAATCTCTGGGGATGGAAAATGATGTTGATGTCGATGACGTGAGTGACGTGAGTTTTGAGGAAACAGATGATGATCACATGACATCACCACGTGCACCAGCTGACAAAGATACTGAAGAAAATACTCCACGGAAAAGTGGGATTTTGAAGAACTGGACTGTAAGTTATCTTGTCATGTTTGTCACCCGACGTAGGCAGAGGGGGACTATAGAAATGACCCTCGTCCGTCCGTGTGTGCGTCCGTCCTTCCGTCCGTCCGTAATCTTGTCCCCGCAACTCCTCCTACGTCTTTCATCGGATTGATTTGAAATTTTACAGATTGTATTCTTATGATATGAAGATGTGCATGTGGTTTTGGATTTTTGTTTCGGCCATTTTTGATGGAGTTACAGCCCTTGCTGACTCAGACCTTCCGAAATCTTGTCCCCGCAACTCCTCCTACATCTTTCATCGGATTGATTTGAAATTTTACAGATTGTATTCTTACCATATGAAGATGTGCATGTGGTTTTTTATTTTTGTTTCGGCCATTTTTAATGGAGTTACGGCCCTTGCTGACTTAAATCTTGTCCCCGCAACTCCTGCAACATCTTGTATCAGATTGACTTCAAATTGTGCAGAATGTTTCATCATGATCTGAAGATGTGCATGTGATTTTGGAATTTCAATTGTCCTATTTTGTACAAAGTTATGGCCCTTTGTCATTTTTTGGCATTTTTCCAACTTTTGAACCGTTTGACCGAGAGAGCTGAAATTTGGTATGCTATTAGCATTTGGTTATTTGATTATTCTGATTATTGTAAGGATGTGCTAAATTATAAGTGACAGAGTTATTCCCCTTTCATAGATAATAGACATTCACTTAAAGGTAAAGGGATAACTCCAGAGCTATTCATATTAATGGGCTGAATTTTCATAAATGCATTGTTCATTTTTCATCAGATTCATATAAGCAGGATTATGGCTCTTGTTATTTTGTTACTGGGTATACAGTCTTGATGTTTTGGTCATTTTGTAAGGGCCTATAGTTTCAGTAACCTGATTTTACACATACATGTATATGCCCCGTTCTTAAGTATTTTACAAAGAGGCCCAGTAATTGGGTATATACCTTTGCTTATGTTCAGTTATCATTTGCTTACCGGGTTCTGTAATATATATATTTTCTGTTTTTGGCCATACATTTACTCTGAAACAGAATAAAGGGCTGAAGTTTGTGACACATTTCAAACGTCGGGTGACACTTGGCCGATGGCCTTTTTTTTTCTTCTGCATTGTGTCATGGCTACTTGAAATTAAAGTTTAATTTTTATTAGTTACGTGAAACAAGATATACTGTATATCCAACTTTATTTCATAGCAAGAAACATTTCTATTCACAGAATGTAAGTGAAAACTAACAAAATATAATGAATAAAAGATACAGGGATCAACCATATTATGTTTGTTTCGTGTAGAGGAAGTCTGCGAAAGTTGCAATAGCTGTAATGCTGATAAACATAGTAGTGAAATAGGGAAATGCTTATTGTAGGGCTGTGATGTTAATGTCTGATGATGTCATGTAAACTAATGCATAGCAATAGCATAGTATTGCTATGCTAATGCATATCAAAAGCCAAGAAAAAAAGATGACAAAAATCTATTAAAATCTATTAAATGTTTTGTCTAAGTAATGTCACATTGAGAATTCAAAGGCTGTAGGACAAACAGTGTATGTCCCCAGATTAGGAATCTGGATCTATACTGTTTGCAAATTCAGCTGTTTTCATTTCTGGCACATTAAAGTCTAGCATTGTATCAGCAATATTTTCACAAAAGCAATCAGACATTCAGAATGAGAGTAGTAAAACATAAAACCAGTGGTTGAACAGAAATTGTTTTTGTTTCTCACTCTCCAGGCTGATAAAGGGAAGCCACCATCAACACAGAAGACAGAAACTGATGTAAGTTGATATAGGGGCATAGTTTTTTTCCCTGACACAGGGTTTAGAGTCCATGCTTTGGGCCCTCTGAAAAATAATTGTTCATCCTTTGATATCCTCAATATTTGTCTGTTAACTTATATGTAGATAATCAGAAGGCACATTTACTTAGAAATTTGTTTGTAATTTACTTGTAAGTTTTGACAAAAATGCATAAAGCCAGGCTCTAAACATTATGTACAATATTGTCTCACCTGCGAAGCAGAGGCGAGACTTATGTTTTGCTTTTCCGGTGTTGGCGGCGGCGGCGTGAACTTTGTCGATTTTTCGTGTTTAGGTCAAAAGCGCTGACAGTCAAGACACCGCATTCCACGGAATCCTTGTTTGGTTATAGCAATTGCATTCATGTTGTTTGTCTTCTAATCATTTATGAAGCATTCAAATGAGATAGGAAAACTTCCAATTTTTACATTAAACCATTAAACTATAGAGGTGTATACGTTCAATCTCAATAAGTTGTATGTTTCAGGATGATGAAAGTGACTGGGACTCTACCAAACACAGTGAAACAGAGAGTAAACACAGTGACGCAGTCTCAACACCTAGAGAACCTAGAGAACCAGTCAAGTCACAACCAAAGGTGGAGGTCATTCATGGAGATGAGGAGGACTCCGAGGTAATTTCATTTATTATATACAATTTACCTTTTATACAGTAATTTAAGGTTTATGGGTATACTTTCAGGGGAAGTGACTTTGGCATTTTCATTTTGCCTCCCTACTCAGTGGAGGTCAGCTCTTAAAGGAAAGAATTTGCTCCTTTAGGAGCAAACGTTTTCCTTGAAGAGTAGACCCCCTCCTTTGGAAGACCTTTATCCTCTTGTGGGAAACAAATACTTAATCATGGAAGTTGTTCTTTGTAAAAAAAATAGCTGAAAACAATACAGGTGTTATGTTTCACCTAAGTACACTTTAGGAGATAATCACAGTTTTCAAAACTCACTTGTGGCATTTCTCTTGTAAGGTAAGAGAACGAGAACTATTTTTCGGAAATTTACATAACTGTAAATTGCTTTTGAACAACAAAACAAAATCCAGTTGATGATTCAACTAGTCAGTTGCAAAAATCTAATGAAAGATATTTCATGTATTTGTCATTTGCAAATATTATAATGAGGTTTGGCTGTAATATCATTACAGTATTTATTCATCTATAGGACAGGAGGTTTCCTCTTTGAAAATTGTCCCAAATATGTGAATCAATTTTGTTTAATTGCACTTAAAGATGGGAATTTCTCGTAAGATGGATCTAGATTTTTGGGGTTGTTTTGGTTATAAAATGGATCTAGATTTCTTGCACACCGGATGGAAAATGCCATTCTTTTCGCCTGGGATAGAAAATCTTATCTTACCCTTATCACGAGCTGTCAATGCACTGGTTGTATAGGAGCTCATGTACCTGCATCGTCAAGTGATGTTGGCATTTTAGATGATGACGTCACGAAGACGGTAAAAATGACGTCAGTTTATGCACCCCAGTTGTTGCCGTAAAGAGCCGAATGGCGGTCGTTGAAAGCGGCGCCTTCTTTCAAAATCAAATTGAAACCTCTCAAGCACTAGAATTACACATTTTAACAAGTTCTGAAGTTAAAACAAAGGTGGTGTTCAAGAAAAAGTATCTATCATAGGTGTGAGGTGTGGATAGAAAAATCGTTACGCGGGGTCACTGTTCGGCATCACTCGGCAAGCCTCGTGATGCCAAACAGTGACCCTCGTGACAGATTTTTATATCCACACCTCACGCCCATGATAGATACTTATAATCTGGAATTGCTTTGGAAGAGAAAAAACACTGTCTTATAATAGAATCAATATGGTACTACTTTATTTTAGTCTGAAGATGAGGTGGACCATGAAATGGAGAGCACATTGAACCCTGAAAACTCTCTCAAGGTAAGCTTCTGTGATTAAATAAGTGGCCATTCAGGAGCATTCATATACATGTAGTGTACTATTTAATATAGCTATAAATCTAACTGTTTCTCATACAAGCAACTATAACAAGACTCTTTTTCAAGGTTTTTCAGAGTTGCTTATATGGGTTTTCCATATTTTGGTGCTTAACACAATTTTATCGGCATACAGGGGGCTTAACAGGTGGTAGAAAATTATTGGTTTAAGCAATATTTTATTCAAAGATTTTATACATACATATGAATAATAGAGTGAAGCAATACAGGATCTGACAGTAAGCGTAACGCTTATATGGAAGTCATCTCCTGATGTAAGTCATCTCCTGAAAATTATTCTAGACTTAATATTCTCATGTTTTGCCAGGGAATTCCAAAAATGTTCTTTGTTCTCCAAACTTTTTGGAGCCATTAAATTATGTTCCTTTTTTTTCTGCATGGTAGTGTGTGCTTTGAGAATGAATCTTAGAGCAAAGGTTTAAATTAGTTGTTAGTATAATAGAATGGCTTTGTGTTAATTATATACCGCATGCATTGTAAGAAAACTTAGCATAGTTGTTTGATTACATGTAAACTTTAATACTTTGCATATGTTATAGAGTCATAGGTAAGTTGTATTTGTGACTGCCATGATGAAAAAAAATCTGCATTTAAATTTTTCTTGGCTTAGTTTCATTCTTTAGACAGTTTTAATAGCCATAATTGCTGTTTATTAGGTGTTGATGTGTCAAAATTATGAATGGGAACTGAATGGGATGTGGCATATAGGAAGGGTGTGGGTTGGGGACGTATATATAAGTACATGTAAAAATTTCTCACATGGATTATTGAAAAACATTTTCTAACATGGCAAAAAATAAAATCATTAAACTGAAATAATCTATAATGTTTTTATATCAAAGTATTAACATTCTTCCAATTATAAACAAATATAAGACCATATTTGATTAAGACAAAACCAGTTCAATTCTAGAATTAAAATCTTTAAGAAGTTTGAGATTGTTCTGATGTAAAAAATTTGTTGAGCCTAACTATGGAATACAGTCAAACCTGTTATAAAGGCCACCTTTATTAAGCAAAAAACAGTTAGTGAAAGAGCAAAAGCTCCTATCCCAAAATTGTATTTTCTGTATAAATTGACCTGTATTTAGCATGCACTTGCCTTTAGCAGTTTTGGCCCTTCCCTTGGGTGCTAGAGTAACCTAGTTATGCCTAGTGTCCCATAAAAGGGACACTGGCAAACAGTGCAGACCCAGAATAGATGCAGCAAATTGTGGCATCTGATCAGGGTCTACACTATTTTCATAAAACGAATGGGTGTTTCTCCTTAAAATAAAATAAGGATGATAAAAAAAGCTAAACCAGACACCCCTTAATTGACAAATGGCCTCATCTAATTGATAAGGACAGAAGAGACCACCAGACATTAATGGGTTAATACAGGGTTGGCTGTATTCATATGGTACGAGGGTCATCCAAAAAGTTCTGTCACTGCCTTGTATCTCAAAAACAAAAAGTGATATTCACCTAAAATAAAAACCTTTCAGAAACCCGGTTTTAATCACATAGCTGTAATAAAGCTGATCCTTGTACCAATGACATAACATTCACAATCTGCTTTAAAAGAAGGCTACCCTCACCATACTGGCAAATTAGCAGATGCAACCCCGCCAATGTCCAGTTAAGGACTGCCTATTATTGCTGTCTGGTGCCTACAATATTTCAGGTAATAATAAACACAACGAAAAAATCTCCAAGTCGTTCTGTCCATTTTAAAAAGTTTAAAGCATTTCGTAGTCTCAACATTATGCAAACAACGCCATAAGAAAATCGACTAGGTCATGTTCTAAGCACTTAAACTGCATAAGTGAATAATAGTTCAAATTCTGGAGCATATATTTTCTGCAGTAGATCGTGACAATGTGATCTCAACCAAAATTTTAAAAAAGATCCCTAAAATGAAGGCATAGTTGGTCCTTCAAATTCACGTGACTGTTTACTTCAACGTATTTCTGTGACACGAAAGATATCAATCGTTTGCATCACGTATAATTGACAAAAGTCACTGATTTTTACGCAGTGCACCATAAAAAGCATCAGACAGCCCCCCCCCCCCCCCCCCCCCCCCTGAAAATTTCAGAATTCTGCAATATGTAGTTGCTGAGATATGCAGCATGAATTACAAGCCAGTAGAAAAACAAAATCATGAAAATAGGCCAGTATCAAATATTAGGTCTGTATTTGAGCTTATAACTCAACCAATTGGCATATTTTTATCCTGTATTTGATATCACTATAAAGGTAAAGGATTGTTCTTTTGATTGTTGCAAACCGTGGTCAGCTATCACGTCTGTGAGCAAAGTTATGAGTCCAGTGACAAGAACTTTTTGGACGATCCTCATAAATGTATAATATTTTGACTTTGCATAAAGTACAAATTTGATAGGTTTATTTGAAACATGTATTTGGAATAAAACATAACAGAGCCTCACTGATTGTTGCTAGGCTGAAACTGACAGTGAGGCTGAGGAGATTGAGGAGGAACCGAATGCTGAGGAAGTTGTCCAGGAATCTTCAAACAACTCCTCCCAGGGGAAACTAGCCAATACTGGACAACTTGATGCCTTGGCTATACAAGAACTAGGCGAAACATTGTCAGCACAAGACAAGTTAGCTAACACCGGACAGTTAGAAGCTGTGGATATACAAGAACTAAATTCTTCATCAGACACAAGCCACCATGGGTCCAGGTCAAGTAGTTTTGCAATAGATTCTTCCCAGAGAGGGTCTCTGCATATAATTGAAGAAGAAATGACTGAAGATGAACAGAAATCAGGGTTCCAGTCTGAAACAGAGAGATCCCTCGCAGTGATAGATGTTGGGGCTGATGCTGTCAAGAAACCCTTCAGTCCTGTTCAAGAACTGTCAGATGAGGAAGTGGTTGACGTAAAAGAAGTTGAATCATCATATGATACTGAAGATGATAATGTTGATAAAATTGCTGTTGATGATGAGGAAGAAGTGAAACCAGGTGATTATCATGGTAAAAAGATTGAAGAAATTGAACAGATGATTGAAGAAATGCTGGGAGAGACTGAGGATGATGCTGATGATGAACATGAAGGATATTTTCAGAAAGAAGGTAGTGACAAATCTAGTCATAAAAGTAGCAAGACAGAATCATTGAAAAAGATCCAGGAAAATTTAGGAGTATTAGATCCTGAGAAGGCACCAAAATGTCTGTGGGATTATGAACCCAGCACAACAGAAGAGGGTGACAGCGAGCTGTCTGATACTGATACCTTGGATACTGCGTCTATACATGAAGAATTAGCTCCTGTGCCAGAGAAACATAGGCATACCAAGGGGAGATCACCTAAAACTGTGGCTAGTTTGGGGTCCAGAGCCAGCAGTGCTGAGATGCTGTCTGATAAAGAAGTTGCCAGGGTTCTTGCAGTGGAATCGCCAAGTGTTGATGCTAGCAAGCTTCTGGCTCCCACCAGTGATGATCTTAATCGTAGAAGTACTGACCCTATGACTCAGAATACCATGGACGATCAGATGTCTATAAGATCAGGGGAAGAGGTGAAATAATGAGTGTGATGTGATAACAACCCACAATTTAATGATGATTTCTTTATTCACAACTTGCCTTGTTAACATGAATGATTGAGTTTTACTTTATTACACAATTGACAAAGCTCCAGATAAAGGCTGGGTTTTTGAAGTCTTTAAATACATTTGTTACAGCAACTTGTTAGAATGGCATCGGCAACATGGTTCTTGTTGGGGACCACTACATATGTTTTATGGAGAAATGAGAAAACATTCAATCATAAAACAAAACCTTATCTGGAGCTTAGTTACATAATGTGTGTGATGTCATTTTAATCAGTATTTATTATATTCACGTAATTTTTGACATTCAGTTTCAGTATATAGCTCGATAGCTGACAAGAATAGACAAGAAAAGAGCAGACAGTTTAATAAACATATATGAACATAGACTTTGAAAATAGAAGTTAAAAGGAAAAAGATAAAAAATAATATTTTAATATCAATCTTGTGTTAATATCGTAAATCTCCAGCCCAGATTAAGAACAGAATATGGTGTTTGATAATGATTATAATCCTCTGAAGCTCATATAAAACTGGGAAATGGTTATATGCAAGGTGGTCCAGCTAAGGTGGCATTTTGAAGATGAGTCTGGTTTAATTTTTTCCTCACCTGCACCAAATGTTGTGACCTCCTCTTAAGGACAGCTTCATTGGAGCATTTCTTATGATGGTCATTGATACATATTCATGGAGTATGAATTGAAATCATTGACATATCTACATATTTGGATATTTTTTTGATAGATTTATCTTTGAGACTGAAGAATACATGTATCAGCAAACTGGATTTTTTGGTTGGTAATCATCTTGCTTCATATATGTTACTGCCGTGATTTACACATTGATGCTTGCTGTTAACCAAGTCTTGTGCATGATTTCTAACTAATTAACTGTGTTGTAATATCACTGAGGCCTTTGAGAGCAAAGACTCGGATCAGACTGCTTGAGTGCACATGCTAGTCAGGACAGTGACTATTTTCAGAGTATATGAGTTACGTTTTAAGAAAGAAACCCTATTAAACTGAACTTATTTACAAGAATGTGCATGTGAAGCACATGCACAATCTCATAAGGCATTTTCAGTTCAGTTCATACAATCTGATTTGCTGGAGTTATTATTTGGGGAACTACATGCTCAGAACAGACTTGTGTATATATATGTACAGTCTGGTCTGTCTGAGTATGTGCAATAGATAGATTTTTATTCTGATGGTGCTGACATGGGCTTAAACCCTTTCCATGCATGATATCAGTAATAAATGACAATGAAACTAACTCCTTTTATTGTTCATTGCATGCATTCATTAAAACTGTAACTTGCCTTTTCAGTTTGAAATTAAACCTTTTTATCGCCCATTGTATGAATTCATTAAGGTTGTGATTTGTGTTATCAATTTCGTAACTTTTCCCTTATGTTTAGCTGTTTAATGAGGAAGCTGATCTTTGGCATGATCATAGTAAAATAGAGAGGGAGTGTAAAAAAAGTATGTAGACAATGATTACAGAAAAAAGGCAAAACATACACTTTCAAAATTTTACAGAGATGTTGAGCAAATTTGATGGTTTTGAGTAGTATAAGCAAATGCACAAGTTATATCTGTATATATTGTTTAATCAATATCTCTCAGTATTTTATATTTCCAGCCTTGTTCAAAGCATCGTTAGCCTAACAAGCTCGTTAAGGGGTCAACTCGTTAAGTGTTTTATGACTTTATAACCAAATACATGGATATTTTTTGTTGAAAATATGTGAGAAGCTTTTGCAGCTTCTCACATTTTTTTCAACAAAAAATATGAAGTGTTTGAGAAATTGGTGTTTGAAATTTTAATGTCTCGTTAACTAACGACATCGTTAGTTTTGAACAACTGGACCCTGGAGCCTTTAACTAGAAGAGTCAAAACTAAAACCAAACTAAGTTTTACAGCTGTGCCTCCGCTTTAAAAACAACGTTATGGTGTTGTGCTATTGGCATGACGTTTCTTCCCGCTTAGAGTCAAGGGAAATTGTATTACTTTCCATTCGCAATGGGACTGCACACCATTTATTTCCTGACCTCTCTCCATTTAACATAATGTTGGTGGGATTTTAAACCTGAGTTCACTCAACATTTTATAAATTCAACTTCATAAGGCTAACTCTCACATCCTAGATTGTATATAGGATTGTATATGATGGAATTTGCATTCACTCAGTGCTGATACATGCTTTCTCCTTAAGATTTTGCTCTACATTTGGTATTGTTTCATTTCAGACAAGTCAGTGGGATTCTACAGAAGAGGCATACAGTCCTCGCACCCCACGTGATCAGGCTCATATCAGAGGACAGGTAAACTGACAAACATAATTAGGTCAAGAGCTTGTAGATTAGCTTTTACTTTTGGTGAATACCAATGGAAAGCATTACTTCAGTTTCTCCCTGTTGATAAGGGAAGTAATTTTTGCAAAGGATTTGCTGTTTTGCAAGTATTTTCTCCCATAATCTGTATTTTCTCCCATTTCAAAGTGTTTACTCTCCTTTCCTATATTGTTTAAGGAGGCCTTAAATGAAACGAAATCTGTCAGAGGCTAAGCTCTGAGATTTGTGTTTTATTTTCAGCTGGGCAGTAAGACTGTACAGGGCATTGGCATGATCTAGTGTTCACCATTTTGGTTAGAATTTATTTTAGGCAAACGTGTCATCAGACAAGCTATCCTGTCTGTTGACAGGTCTTGAATGCATAGTTTTCATTTCATCTCTGACTTATATTGACTTATATTTACTTTTAATAGATTTCAGTTGAAAACATCCTGTTTCTTCCTTCAAAAGAACTGCGGGATACTGTATGCAGTCGAAATATGAGCCGCGACACGAGAAAACCAACAAAGTGGTTTTGGGACCACCAGATCAGCCTTGGCATAGATCAGCCTGGTTATCTGCCTAGTCTGATCAGAATCTTCACTGTGCACTTAAAGGGTAGCTAAGGGTCTAAGCTACCGCCATGCGGACACCGAAGACTCTGAGCAGACTGGGCGGATTCCCAGGCTAATCTGAGTCTGCGCTGGATGCACAACCACTTTCTTGGTTTACTCGTGTCGCGGCTCATATATGTTATATCTTGTTCACAGGCTCTCAAACATACACACATTTAAATTTTCTCATTGTAGGATGTAAGTGTGAGTGGAGGTGTTGAGTTTGAAGAAGAAATAGATGACAATATTGAAGAAGCGGTGACAGCATTTACCTCCTCAGCTAAGCCCCTCCACAAATCTCCTGCCCCTTCATATGAGACTCCGGAGCCTAAATCAGACTCTACCCCACCACGATCACATGCAACCCCTGAACCACACACCGTGAGTGGCACCTCATCATCATCAGTGCAGAAGACAACTATTATTACAGCTGTGGTTGAGGAGCCACCATCTCCAAGACTGGGAGAGGAGTCACCATCACCACGGCAACAGGAGGAGGTGGAGCTTGAGGGGGATGAGGAATCAGAGGAGTCGGAGTGGGATTCTGAGGTTTGCCATACTTACTTTTGTTTTCATTTTATTATGAGCTTAACTGTTTCAATTCAGTTCCTACAAACAAGCCTGGCCCACAGCAGGCTGTAATCCTCTTAAAGAAAAAGAAAGGGGAGGATGAGGGGAGTTGGGTACTTTCAATCTACTAGCATTTTAAATGTGACTGTTGCTATTTGCCAAATTTCATCCTTTTTTTTGAAAGCAAACCTTAGCATTGGAAAAACTCCTCTTTAGGCACATTCATGTAGTCTGATCAGGACCTTGCCAGTTAATTGTTAAATTCTAGATTTTATCGTTGATATCATGCAAGTGAACAGTTGGTGTCCTAATCAGAATGAACTAAAATATGCTAAGTCTTTGATTAATCTGGGTCCTGCACACTGCACAGCCTTGTTATCTTATTCTAAATATTTAGACAGCATTATTTTTAGCAAACAGCTTTGACCAAGCTCAGACTGCTTAAAAATCAGTGTGATCAAGCTCTACACTCTTTGCCAACATGATAATATGGAGAAATAGAACTTATCCAAATACAAGGATGGAAGTTCATTGTAAAAATGTTTGTTGTGTCAAAATATTTAGGGTTAAGGTGAATAGGTTCACTTTCAGGGGAAGCAACTCTGAGATTTTCAATTTTGCTTCCCTTCTCAGGGGGGGGGGGGGTCAACTGTTAAAGGAAAGAATTTGCTCCACTAGGAGCAAATTCTTTCCTTTAAGAGAAGACCCCATTTTGGAAAAGTTTTGTTGTCCAGGGAAGTAAAGAGGAAGTCACTAAAGTTGTTTCCCTTTGTAAAAAAGGAAGAAAAACATGAAGGTATACCCATTCACCTTAAGAAATAACTTTATACTTTGTCACAGGATGAACAAGACTCGAGTGAAGAAGCTGCACCAGTGTATCTGCCTACAGAACCACAGGAAACCAGACAAGATTCCCCTCGAGTCGGGGAACCACACCTTGGTGCCCCACAAGGCAGGGAAGTAATAGTAAGTGGGGAGACACCACGGGAAGGAGAAACACCTAGGGGTGGACACACTGCATCCACCATGTCTGAGGAAGAGTCAGTCAGTGAATGGGAACTGGAAAGACAGAAGGTGGGTTGGCGGTCAGTTTCATGTTATATGAGCCAGATAAGCCTTCAGGCAAGGCTTTAGTGATAAATCTAAGATAATTTTCATTTATTCTCCATACAAACATAGGTTGTTACCCCTCATTGAAAGCATTTAATCAAGATAGTTTTAGGTCTTGAAAAGTATTTTTTGCGTGTCAGGGAAAAGTCAGGGAACTTAGTGGTTGGTCAGGAAAATTTGGAACAGCTTTGAAAATGTCAGGGAAAAGTCAGGAAATTTGAAACGTAACAGAAGTCTTCAGAGAATATACTTATTCTGCTAAAGGGAAAAGCATATATGTCCAGGAAAGGTAATCCTTGCTGCCTTATTTAGAGAAGCAAATGCACAGCCACAAAATTAGTTTCCCTTTATAAAAAGGACAGAAGAATATGGTGTTGCATCCATACACCTTAAGTTCCTCGACCAGGGTTCGAGGTTATAAAACTTGAGAGTAATCTCAAACTCAAAATAAAGCACACTGATTGGCTGCAGCCAATCAGTCTGCTTTATTTAGAGTTTGAGAATGTACTCAAGTTTTATAACCTCCGGGCCAGGTATCATTATAGTGGACGGAGCAGTACTATGACAGCTCTTTCCTGCATTGTGAGAATAAAGTATCAAAACTGCTGCTACTTTTAAACAGACAAAGTGACATGGTATCCTTTAGCCATCATTGTTCATATGACTAACTGTTTGTCTGGCTGCACTTCCTGTCCATTCTGTAATATCAGTGTTTATTGACAGATTATCTTCTGATTTCGCCTGTCGGCACTATTGACAGATTATCTTCTGATTTCGCCTGTGTGCCAACAGGAGAATGTGTCAATGGGGATTGTTATATTGGCAAATTTCGGTTATTCCTGATGGAGTTATTACCCTTGTCAGGATTTGTTATGACAGGATATCACATGGCAGTTTACAGTGTTTTTAATATCAAAAGTAATATTGATGATGTGTGAAGATGTGTATACTGATGATATGTGAAGATGTGTAGAGCCACTGTCAATATTTTCAGGAGAAAGAGCGTCAGAGACTAGCAGACTTAGAGGAAGAACAGCGCAGACAGGAAGAGTGGGAAGAAGAAGAGAGAAGAAGACAGGAACAGCTGGCTCGAGAGGTAAAGGAAGAATTAATGGTAGGAGGGAATAGTTGTGCCAAAATGATGGGACAGAATAGCTTGAGCAAACAGTGTAGACCTTCTCGCCCCCCCCCCCCCCCCTTCAAACAAACAATGAAGACCCCCACTTGCCATTTTATGTATAGTTCTATTGCAGCATGCTCAACACTTTAGTTATTGTATTTATCTTAGAATTTGAAGATGATATTAATTTCTGGCTGTTTGTCACAAAACTGGCCTCCAGGACAGTGAACAATGCAATCCCTGATCAGACTGCTCCATAAGGACAAGTTTGACTGAGGTTTGGGTAGGGATTTAGGGTTTGATGTATTTTACAGGATAATTTTCCTTACTTTGCCAATAAAGCATAAAACCACTTTTGTGAGGCAGTTGTAACAGTGTACCTCAACATTCTTTTATAGGGATGGAAATCATATTATGTATCCTTCCTGGTTGTGAGGCACAGGTAGAAAAATCCATCATAAGAGATTCAGCATCACGAGGCTTGCTGGATGATGCCAAACAGTGATCCTTAGGGACAGATTTATATTACCATATTTTACACTCATGAGAGATGATTTTTTTTGCATACCTTTTGTTTGATTTTCAATGTAGAGCTTGTTAAAGGGTATCATTTAAGTGTAGAAAAGGTTTTTACCAGTATTTCATATTGAAAGAAGCCAACACCATTAGTGACCGATGTTCGGCCAATGTTGAATGTTTGGTGTAGCATAAACTGATTGTCGTTTTGGGGTCTTTGTGATGTCATCTCTACAACTACTCCCTGAATATGTGAATTGGTGACTGGTTTCTTTGATCTTTAACGCTGTCATAGAAAACCTGGAATTTCTTATCATATAATGTTATTTGAAAGAACATGTAAATTGATATACTTGTATATCACATAATCCGGTTTGATTGCATAACACATAAATTTATCATGAAAATCACTGTCAGTGAAGTTGTAATTTTTGTATATTCACCAACCTAGTTGAACCATGGGCTAGGTTATGCATGGAATGATAGTGGAAATGTATAACATTTCAAGTTTAACATATCTATGAAATTTTCAGAGAGAGGAAATGCAGAATGAAGAATCATCTTCTGAAAGTCAAGATGTTAGTGATGTTGAATATGATCAGATGGTTCAGGTCAAGGAAGAGGTCAAGGATGTATCAGAACACTCCCATAAATCTCAAGAAGTTTCACAAAGGTCACAGAGGTCACATGTCTCAGAGGTCATGAATAACTCTCAGAGGTCACAAAAGTCAAATTTTGCTGAAATACTGAGTAATTTTCAAATAGCAGAGAAGACACACAGGCCAGAGTCACCAGAGGCCTTGGTTGATTCTCAAAGGTCAGAAGGGTCACAGAGGTCACAGCTGTCAGGGGTCAAAGTGACATCCCAAAAATCTGATATTTCGGAGCATTCTCATTCAAGTCATCAGTCCCCAAGAACAGTGAGTAGTTTTAATTGTAATTTTGTTTTGCTGTTTTTGAGTTCATAAATTCTGGCTAGAATAGTCTGGTAGGTTTGAAATAAAGAGGTTTGAAATAAATAAAAGTATAGTTGGATTTGTTGATGCTTGAATGATCTGACAAGGCTAGGCAAGTAGAATTTCTAGCATTTCTTCAGAATTTTTCTCAAGGCCTCTAAATATTACAGATTTTATATCTGTAATATTTAAAAGCTATGTAAAAAGTCTGTTCAGCCACACTTTACCTTGCTCCTGTCCCTGCACTTTTTACCTTAAACCAGGGCCTAGTTGTTCAAATCTGACAGCCTTGTTTGTTTACGGGATGTTTCATTTTCAGATATATTGAACACAAAAACATTGCCTGTTTTTGTCGAAAACAATATGCACTGCAAAAGCTTCTCATATTTTTCATGCAAAAAGTATAAGCATACTTGATATTTTTTGTGCTGTAGAAGACTCGATGAATTCTTGACTAGCAACCTCATTAAACCAAGGATGCTTCGAACAACTGGGCCCAGGTCCACAATTTTAATTTATGAACAATAGTACTTAAATTTTAATTTCCATGATTCTGTTTAAACAAATAATACTTCTCTTTTTTGCCATTTTCCTTACCACTTTCCAATAAGCTTTGTTTATTTTGCAAATTCCAAGATATAACATCACTAGACCAATAATTTTTACCTGTTGTCGTATACTGTGAAACTGGAAATGTTGCAGCGTATCCAGCAAGGCACTTAAATTTATTATGTTGACAGTTCTAACATGCCTTACTCTACCTACTGAACACTGAAAGCACTGAGAAAGCAATTGACAAACTTAACATCTGCCAAAATTTCAAAAGATTTTGTCTAAGGTACATCATTTTGAGAATTGAAAGACTAAAGGGCGAACAGTGTAGAATTAGATGAATTGGCTCATGCTAAGTCACATCATCTTTATCTACGCTGTTTGCAAATTATACTATTTTTGATCATGGCACTTAAAAGGTTAATCGAAATTTACTTTGATATACTCCTACAACTCACTGCTTGACTGTATAAAACAGCTGTTTTGGAATCAAATTACAAGTCACACTGTCAGTGCTCCAGATAAGAAGGGGTAACAGGGATAATTTAGGAATAATTGTCAATATATCTTCATTAAAACATTTATTGTGACCCCTCATCAGAACCATCTCGCTGAGACAACTTATCAGTAATGCACATATTTCTCTGCAGCAAATCATAGTTGTAAAAGAAAATTTAAACTGAATAATCAAACTTTCTTCTTCAAATTAAAGAGGGCATGAGTAATCAAACTTTCTTCTTTAAATTAAAGAGGACGCAGACAGACCTGGTGCCAGGAAATGCATATTATTGATTGGATACCTTGAGCTTCCCGAGTAAAGCATCATTATGAGTACAGAAATATTTCCAGTTTGACAGTAACACCATGTTAGCCCTATGCCTTTGGACTAGTTAAACCTATATTAAATTTCTTGACTTCTCACAAGTTGATTTGTGTAGTCTGGAGAGGTTTGAACGGAGGTTAGCTGACACTGGCGACCAGTGCAGACACTGATGAGACTGGTTGTGTAGTTGCAGTCTAAAAGTGGTTAGCATTGCATCTTAGGATTTTCTGTCCAGATGATAAGGGTTTTCATGGTATTTTGGAACAGGCTGCATACTTAGAGTAACCTCTAGCACTCTAGGAGCAAATTCTTTCCTCTAAAAGGCCTGGCCGCATAGCGCAATCAGTAGGACATCTGAGGTCCTGGGTTTGATACCCGGTCTGGCCACATACTTTTGTTTCTCCTTCCGCTGATTCCAGAAGGGCAGTTGTCAGCTACTGGTGAAAGTATGGGCACTCAGTACTGGTTAACCTCGTAAGAGGTCTAAGCCTGCCCATGAATAGTGTGGTTAGGTTAACTGACCGTCCCAACATGACCAAAGCTGTTTACCGTGGAGGTAAAACAACAAATCAATCAATCAGTCAATCTTTCCTCTAAGAACTGATTATTTTTGAGGAAGGAGACTGAAATGAAAATTGCAGAGTTGCTTCCCCTGAAAGTGTATGGATGTGCCTTCAAGGGAGGTCACAGACTTAGAAGTTTAGGTATTTGCTATCCTTCTTATGGGGATAGGAGCCCTGGTAGCTCTGAGTTTAGCACTGGCTGCAATTCAGGCTGGAAGCAGAAATTTTTGCAATTGTTAAGAGGGTTCCATTGCACAAACCTTTCATTATCAATCTCCCATTGTCCTGATATGACTGAAATACTGTTGAAAAAGATGTAAAATCGCGAGTCATACATCCAGCTAATCGGGATCTTTGCTTCAGAGAGTGAATTCTGTAAGACTAGCCAATAGTCTGTTTATGTTGTGTAGCTAATAAAAGTAGTGGCCAAACCATGAGGCTGAAAGCATGCACCTGGAAACATCTGCTGGACTTTGAATAAAAATATGACAGTAAGCTTGATACTTAGAATGTGAATTATAAAACAAGAAAGGGAAAATCTAGTATGCAGTCTGTTGTGTTATCAGTTTTCTCTTTTGTGCTCTGTCTAGATTTAATATTGAACGATTTTAATTTAGTTTGTTAGATCCTTTATTTTTTCCCTGAAACTTCTGAGGTCTTCTGGAAAACTTTTTTTTTTCCATTTGGCACTCATCACAGTTTTCCAGAGAAGAAAATTCAAAGACACGTATTATGAGACTGGTGTAAAAACTAAACATACAAAAGTCTATTTTTAGTCATATAACATAAATCTTCTTTCATTCAGCTTCCTCTCTTCTTCAAACTGAAGAGGATGCGGACAGACTCAGTGTCATGAGGTGAATCTTATTGATTTTGTTCCTTTGAGCCTCCTGGGGAACCTCAGTTTGAGAATTGAGCACAAAAAATACAAAAATGTGTATTTTATTACTGGTTTATTTTAACAAAAAATAAATAAAAAGGAAAAAATTAAAAGAGGTTGAAAAAAAAAAAAAATAGAAAAAAAAATTCTTACAAACTAATGGCAATGTCTCAGAAGTTTTGTTGTATGGAAAGTTTTTCCAGAAGTTTCTCAGAATTTTTAATGTGTGGAACACTAACTTAGAGCCTGATGTTGTTAACTTATACCTGTTCTAGTGGGAGTTGAAGAAAGCTCCACCTAAGTTGGTTGTGTCTCAAATGTTGAAAGCTCCTGTGGCTAGTAGAAACCCAATCAAGGTAGGTAGCATCAGGATATGCCGACAGACAGTTTTGCATTTTATTTTCATTTATTTTTTTCATTTTCAGTGATTACACATTAAACAAATTTATTATTATTTTTATTATTATTTTTTTTGCATGCATTATATATTTACCTTAAAATTTCTAAAGATTGGGAGACCTGAAATAATTACTGTACAGTGCAACTTCTGTACAACGGCCAACATCCGGAACAGCCAAAACTGGCTGTTGTAGAGAGGTGGCTGTTGTTCAGAGGATTTGACTCACGGGCTATCAATTGGTATTTGACCACTGAGTACCAGTGAAGCAACATTATTAATGATGTATATGTCTGTAAATGTAAATATGTTGTGTGATCTTCACATTTACCATGAATATACATTATTGCTATTAGCTGATAAGTAACAAACCGTAAAATATAGCTCGGTATTTGAAAAAGACCTGTACTCCACCATGAAAAATTGGCCGTTACACAGTTAATTATGACCGTTTTTTGTGTGGAAGGTTATCGTTTGGGGAGGTTGGACTCTAATTGTCCTAAAACTGGAATGATTTTGTTTTACAATACTGTAATGTGTCCAAAAGATGCAAATAGAATGGCAAATTGTAATAAACAAATAGAAAGGTTAGAAGGCAAGCACAATAACTTATAAAGTTTCTCTCCTTAAGCTTCCTGTTCCATATTGAGAAACTGGAAGGCTGAGGAATTTTACTTGGAGAAAAACAATTTTTTTCTTAAAATTCATTTTGATTAGATCTTTTAATTATACAAATTACATATTATTTTGCCACTTTGATCAAGCAAAGTTCTGATGTTAATTTTAGGATAATTGTTCATATTTCTGTATGAAAACATGTAATGACCCCTCATCAGAATGTATCAGTGAAGCAGTACTAAATAGGTCTCACACAAATCACCATATCTATCTAGATATTAGACATTTTTTCAGTCCTTTTCTCCAAAACAGTCTAGAAAATCTACAAAGATCCATGTTACAAGATGGTTCTACATATATCAGATATTTATGCAAGGGAAAAGAATGATTTAGATATTTGAGGGGGGGGGGGGGGTGGGGGGGTATGTGTGGATGGTGTGCAGATGTGTTATAACCAAAAAAATGTGGTTTACTTTATTGAGAAGGAATAGAACTGATCTCAGAATTATCATATTGTCTATAAGTATTGGGACACGGAAAATCATCAATTTTTCATTTGTTCCAAATGGAAAATTAATGATTTTAAGTCACTGAAAATTATTAATATTTCATTTGTTCCAAATTCAAAAATTAATGGTTTAAAGTGTTCCAATATTTAAGCACATTCCTCACTTATCACCAGAGTGTCTTATGTCAAGTCTTATGAAAAACATGCTTTGACCACCTTGAAAGCATAGAAATGAAAGAACATAAAAAGCAAGAAAATTTTCAGAAATTTGGAAAACAGTTATTTCACAATTTACCAATAAACACTTTAAAATTACTATTTTGACCTATTTTAGATGGGAGAGATTGAAAATGAGAGCCCAGTACCTGCAATGGAGGATCACATTGAAATAGTTCGTAATGTGCAGGTCCACTCCAAGCCTCCTGCAGAGGTAGGCATTGACCAAATGGCTGGAGGAAGATTTGATACTCAAGAAGATAAGTTTGATTCTGATGAAGATATTGGAGATATAGAGAATGAAGAAGTGGCAGAAGAAGAAATAAAACCTGTGTATGGACAGAGAGAAGAAATGTCTAGAGAGGAAATAAAACCAGTGTTTGGACAGAGAGAGGAAATATTTACGACAAATGTATATGGAAAACAAGAACTATTTATGACTAATGGAGACATGGTTGCAGAAACTAAAGGCACAAGGTAAGGAACTATGTAGTATTGCTGTTGTGATTGGTTCTTTGGTTGGTGTTGTATTTGGATTGTCAGACAGTTTCAAAGATAGTGGGATATATGCAGCTAGCTAAGACTTAGATAAGCCTGTGTATCGAGGCTGCTTAGATGAGTCTTCACTGATCAGTACATACAGTAGAAATTCAATGGCTCATTGGTGGCTCCTTAAGCCTGCCTGACTAGAACTTTTTATTTGGTCCCTAGAGGTCACTTTATAGAAAACTAACCCTGGATGGCTAGATGTACTCTTGGCTGGAACTAATTTTCATGACCCCAAGCATGTTTGAGCCAATGAAGTTCTGCTGTAGTTTTCCTTAGGTTCAAAATTACCATAAAATTTTAATATTGTGACACCTAAAATTATTGCCATAATTGTCCTAAAATTGACAAAGTTGGTTTTACAAGGCAGTAGTATGTCTAAAAGAAGCACACGGAATGGCAAACAGTGTAGATCCTGATCAGACTGCTCCTTTAGATCTTGTGATGCATCTGATCGTGACCTGCATTGTTTGCTACGAAATTATGTTTAGCCTAGTGTTAGAGTTTGCTTCTTCTAAATTATAGTTCTTACAGTTATCAAACATGACATAAAGCTCCCTCTTAGTATGAACTTCTGGGATGCTGCAGTAGTTTGTACCATTGACATATATTTCAAGCTCTGTTGTCTCTAGAACTTTTACTTCAGCCTCACATTCAATGTTGCACCAACTGTAGTATTTAGTTCCTTTCTCTGTAACTCTACCACCTAGTCATCAAACATGACCTGAAATTTATTCTCAAGCTTGTCTTATGGACTGTTGGCTTTCTTTACACCTTTATTCAAAATTTCATGCTTTGTTCACTCTGGGGAACTTTATGTCCAGAATCGAATTTTTCCTAGCTTATAAGACCTTTCATCTCAAATTTCTAAACATAATTCATCAAAGCTTGCTTGCAATGATGAAGTGCAAGGCAGGTGCAAACAGTGTTCTGTGGAATTCTTGTTACAAACTTGAGACAACTTTTATGACCTTCTGGTTGTTTTCCTGGGTGTTGAAACCCTTTCAAAGAGGGTCTACTCTTAAAGGAAGACATTTGTTCATAGAGGAGCAAGTTCTTTTCTTTACGTGTTGAAACCCAAATCAGTATTGTGTATTTCAGCTAGCTATAAAACAGTTTTTTCTCATCCAAAACAATCTAGATTGGTTTGTAATAGAAAAATTTGTCTTATAACTAAATAAATACAATAAAAATGTTTTTGGTTTTGACATAGCTTCATTTCTGCACTCTGTCTCCTCAATGGATTGATGGATTTTGATCAAACTTACCCAGATACAATGTATGCAATTGGGTAGGGGAAAAGAAGTGGTTAGATTTTTGTGACGTTGACCCCATTTTCAAGGTTGCATGATGTTTTAGAATGTTGGAAAATGGCTTTCGTGCAATATATCTCCTGAAGGGATGGACACATTTTGATCAAACTTGCACAGATATATTACTGGGACATGGGAAAGATCTGATTAAATTTTGCTGACCTTGACCCCATTTTCATGGTCACTTGCAGGACTCTTAAAATATCAAAAAATGACTTGTCCGCACAATAATTCCTGAAGGGATAGATGGATTTTGAGCAAAATGGCACAGATATATTGTTTGGACATGGAAAGGAACTGATTATGTTTTAGTGACATTGACTGTATTTTCAAAGTCATACAAAGTTGTAGAATACTGAAAAAGGCTTGTATGCACCATATCTCCTGAAGAGACATATGGACTTTGACCAAACTTGCACAGATATATTACTGGGACATGGGAAAGAACTGATTAGATTTTGGTGGCCTTTACTTTATATTCAAGGTCACATGGGGTCTTAGAATATTGAAAATGGTTTGTGGTATTTTATCCGCTATGGGAGGGCTGGATTTTGACCAAACTTGCACATGTTTTTGTTGTGGCATAAAAAAGAATTGGTTATGTTTTGGTGACCTTGACCTCATTTTGAAAGTCACAGGAGGTCTTAAATCATTGAAAAAAATGGGTGGTTGTAGAATGTAAGGAGCAGCTTATCTGCTGAACCTATCTCCTGTTGTATGTTTTTGGAACATGAGAAAGAACTGATTATATTTTGGTAACCTTGACCCTATTTCAAGGTCAAAGGAGGCTTAGAATGTTGAAGAATTGCTTGTCTGCACCATATCTCTTGAAAGAATGGCTGTATTGTGACCAAACTTGCTCAGTTTATTGTTGTGACATGGAAAAGAATGACTGTGTTTTGGTGACAATAACCTCATTTTGAAGGTCACAGGAGGTCTTGCATTGTTGAGATATTGCTTGTCTGCACCTTATTTCTTGAATCAGAATGAAATGGTAGATTTTGACCAAGCTACATATAGCAGAGAATCATAAACTGTAGAAAGGGGAAGGACTGATTATTTTTTTGGTGACCTTGACTGTATTTTCAAGGCTTTAGGTGATTGAAGAATGTCAAGAAATGGCGTATCTGCTGAACCAATCTCTTGAACTATATGGTTGAGTCACATACTAAATTAACATTAAATCATTAGCTAAGTGGTCGGTTGACTTCACTCTAACAGTTCCTTAGTTTGTCATATTAACTAGCAACATCTAGAAGAAATGATACTGCTAAATATTGGGACAAAATTGATAATTTTAGGTGTCCCAATATTTAAGCACATTAGGGTATTTTTGGTGCATATAGGAGTTTGTCTTTAACCAAAGATTGATTTGCTTTAGAAGCATACCTGATCAATAAATGTCAATTTTGTGAAGTTTATGATGACCATAAAAACGAGAAACAATCTGGCATTTGGTAAATTTGTATAATTACGTTATTGACTAATATCTAAATAGCTTAGTCATTCTGGTGACAATAGTAGCTGGATTCTAAATAACATTGAGAAATAACAAACTTACCTAATTGTCGAGCCCGCTTGCGGTGAGCGAGACATAGTTGTTACAATGTCAGCTCGGTGTATGTCCGTGTGTGCGTTAGTGCGTGCGTGCGTTAGTGTGTGCATGCGTGCGTCCGGTCCGATTTGTCCGGGCCATAACTTCTACATTTATTGATGGATTTCAAAATAATTTGGCACAATTGTTCTCCTTGATGAGTAGAAGTGCCATTTGAAACATTTGTTCAGGTAGGTCCAAGGTCAAGGTCACACTTGAAGGTCAAATGATAAAATGGCCATAAATTGAGCTTGTCCGAGTCATAACTTCTACATTTATGGATGGATTACAAAATAATATGGCACAATTGTTTTCCTTTATGAGTAGAAGTGCCATTTGAAATATTTGTTCAGGTAGGTCAAAGGTCAAGGTCTCACTTGAAGGTCAAATGATAAAATGGCCATAAATTGAGCTTGTCCGAGCCATAACTTCTACATTTACGAATGGATTTCAAAATAATTTGGCACAATTGTTCTCCTTGATGAATAGAAGTGCCATTTGAAACATTTGTTCAGGTAGGTCCAAGGTCAAGGTCACACTTGAAGGTCAAATGGTAAAATGGCCATAAATTGAGCTTGTCCGAGCCATTACTTCTACATTTATGGATGGATTTCAAAATAATTTGGCCCAATTGTTCTCCTTGATGTTTTAAAGTGCCATTTGGAAAATTTATTTAGGTAGGTCCAAGGTCAAGGTCACACTTGAAGGTCAAATGATAAAATGGCCATAATTTGAGCTTGTCTGAGCCATAACTTCAACATTTACGAATGGATTTCAAAATAATTTAACACAATTGTTCTCCTTGATAAGTAGAAGTGCCATTTGGAACATTTGTTCAAGTAGGTCCAAAGTCAAGTTCACACTTGAAGGTCAAATGATAAAATGGTCATAAATTGAGCTTGTCTGAGCCATTACTTCTACATTTACGGATGGATTTCAAAATAATTTGGCTCAATTGTTCTTCTTGATGAGTGGAAGTATTAAGTGACATATGTGTTTGGGTAGGTCCAAGGTCAAGGTCACACTTGAAGGTCAGATATTGTAACTGTCATAAATTTAGCTTGTCTGGGTCATCACTTTTACTTATTTTCCTTTGTGAAAATTTGAAAAAAAGAAGAAAATGCTGGCTAAGCATGATGGTTTTTGGCTTCTTTCTAGAGTGAAACAGTTACTTAGTCTTGACATACTTATAGGTCACTAAAGCGAACAGCGGGCTCGACCAGTTGTCCCTGGACAACCTTCTAGTTTTAAAACAGCTTTCTGCCTTGTTCACTGAGTAACTTTTGCTGAAAGTATTAAACAGCAGAGTCTTGCATTGTGGATGCCTTCCTGTTTCATGCTCTTTATATAGGATAATTTCCGTATGCAACCCCTAAGCGCACTGTGCACATGACATTTTCAAAATGGCATTAAATACTTGCAGTAGACTTTCTTCCTAATAAGCACACATTTCAAAGAAATATTAGATACAGAATTTAATGTTTAAAGCATCAGAGAAAAGCTGATTGTAGTCATGAAGGATGGAGAAGCTTTGTAAGCGAAAACTGAAAGAGAACTATAGTTTTTCAATCATTGTAAACAAGCAATCAAAGGAATAAACTGGTGAAAATATGTGTGCTTATAATCATATGCCTCAGGAATTCCTATGCTGTACACTTATTGGGGCATGTGCGCTAACTAGGTCGAATACAGTATGAAAACATAACTGCTGATTGCCCTGATAAGGGCACAGCCTGTAATATAGGCATCTCATTTAGTGCCAAAAAGATGTTGTTTCTCAGTTATAATATGCACTAGATGTCTACACCATTTGAGATTAAATTAAAAAGCTTCAGTAAATTTTAGTATATTTTTAAACTATGATAGTTTTCAGAACAGATAAACAGCCTTCATTTACTAGCTTTTAGCTGATAGGAAATAAACCTTTATCAGGACTGGTATTTAAGGCCTTATACAATATCGGTAGATGGAATTGGGTTGAATAATAATGTACCCAAAACCCATTTTCCTGCACTGGGTACACTTATTAGAGAAAATATGGGATCTGCTTAAGCATTGTATTCTACATCACATCTCTTACATGGCAGGCAAGGCTTCTATATATGGCAGTACGGCTGTAAAATATCTATAGTTGGCTTCTTAGCTCTCTGATTTCCACAGAAAGATAAATATTTAATGACAGCAACAATTATTTGATGAAGAAGTTGTTTTATGAGTCAGAGAAACATATGGTCATCTATTGGTATTTCCATTATGAGGTACAAGAAAAGGTTGCTTTCTGCATGTGAGTTGTAATGACTCAGATCAGCCTGGCTTCCACACATGTAATTGCAGTTTTTGCTTTTCTTTGTATAAATTCTTCTGGATCTACATATTATTTATGCCTACAGGAGGACTCCGATTAGACTGCACAGATTATAATGGCATTTAATAGCATTTGAAGGTTCTAAACTTAGAATTCTATTTTAACTATTTAAATGATTACAAAGGAAAAAATAGCAAAATAAGTCAAACCTTGGACTATAGATCAGCTGAGCTTAGTTATAGGTAATAATTAAATGAATTCTAAAATCAAAATATAAACACATGATAATAACATTGCCATCTTAACCCAGTTGCACTATACCATAAGGTATATTTTTTCATGGCGTTGTTCCTATGGAAGAACTCTGTAACATATTAAGAGGTGATTGATCTTAATTTGGAGTTTATCTATGCTGTCTGCCTTTATATAGGTATGTTTAGCTGATTTAACAATATTTGTCCATAATACATTGTTGTTTAATTGACTCTTTGTTTTAGTTGTGTACTTTTGTGGATTTGTAAACAATACAAAGTCGATAGTATTGGTTTGATAGGCAAAGAACCACTAAGGCTGCCAAAATATTGCATGTGTTTCTGTTTGTTTCATGTATTTTTATATCTTATCAGTTCTTTCCATTTGTATGATATCATGAAATTATTTATTCATTAATTATTCTGTTGGAATTCTTATTATTGAGGAAGTATAAGTGTTGAAGAAAGGAATAAGATAAATACGTGTATATTAATGTTGTAAATTGACGATATGAAAGTGGAAATTCCTGATAATGCTACAAGGTAATTATATCACCTTTGTCATCATCTTAAATTTTTTATAAGTAGAAAAAATAATACAAATTTTGTGTGACTTCAGCAGCTCATATTTTAGTAATCATAAAATTTTAAGTGTTAAAACATTTTAAGTGTTTGAATTTTGCTTGGCAAGTATGCTCAGATTTTTTTAATTATCAAATGGAGCCTAAATTCATGCATTTCATGGGCACACACACTTTGGAAATCAGTAGTCAGGTTTTGAGTAGCTGGCACAATAAATTGTCAGCTCATGCACCAAATTTACCAATAGACTGACCCATTGCTGTGTCAAGTGGGGGTGCATGGTCAAAGTTAAAAAATAGGATTGAAAAGCTGTAGAGTGTCATAAGCTTTACAAAGACCATTTGCATTTGTGTAACTGGTACATGTATATGTGTCATACTTTTTAGACACTAAAAGAGATGTGATAGTTCCATAAATGGAATTACGAGAGGTCCCAACCAGTTAATAGTCAAAACTCCCAATCGTGAAAACTATTCACTCTTAAAAGTGTCATACAAATTCATTTTAAATATGAAAGTCGTAACTTCTTTGTTTACGGTCAGATTTTGTTTAACAGTAATTCATCAAAAGTAAGCCGGGCCGGGTAGCGCAATCGGTAGGGCACCTGACTCGTAAGTCAGAGGTCCTGGGTTCGAATCCCGGTCTGGCCACATACTTTCGTTTCTCCTTCCGCTGATTCAAGAAGGGCAGTTGTCAGTTACTGGCGAAAGTATGTGCACTTAGTACTGGTTAACCGCTTAGGAGGTCTAAGCCTGCCCAGGAATAGTGTGGTTAGGTTAACTGACCGTCCCGACATGACCTTAGTTGTTTACCGTGGACGTTAAGCATCAAATCAACCAACCAAAAATCATCAAAAGTACAAAAGATTTTGCAGGTAAAATGTGGATACGAAATCTCAAGAAATGCTTCACAGCAGCAAGATGGTACTGAATGTGTTAAGTTTGTTTTGGACTAGATCAATGTTATTGATGTCTGAATTACAGCATGTTGGGGAAGATGGTGTCAATAGTATCAGATATACTTTGGTCAATAAATAGATCTGAGGCTGAGATGAGGGTTATTATGAGGTGTTAACTCTGACACTAGGAGCTTGATACTGATTGATCTTTGTACCAGTGACCACAAAAATATCTCCATCTTTAAGCTTTTAACCTGTTTTGGAGGCAAACAGACAGGTTTGAAATAAAAACATTAGGCCATTATTTTTTAATTTTCTGATTTACGAGAAATTTTTCAAATTTTTTGAGTCGGGGGGTTGAAATAAAAATAAAATTAAAATCTCAAAAACAGAGCAGTCGAATAAAAAAAAAAAAAAAAAAAAAAAGCATAATCTTCTTTTTTTTTTTTTCGAGTACCATTACCAAAGGTAATCTAAGTGTATCTAAACTGAAGGAAAATCATAAATTACAATTAGAAAGTAAACCAGCGAAATTCTGAATCATGTTTCTATGTTTAAAATCACATTTTAAGTTACACAAAAGATGTGAGCTGCGTGTTTTGTCCCATCGACTGGAACAGTGACTTATCTATCCGGCAACCATGCGTTTGTATGGTAAATAGGTCCACACCACACCACATTTTTAAATCCTCGATACTTTTTTTCAGTTTAATCTGCCCTCTTGTTTGAAATACAAAAAATATAAATTCCACACAGTTTGACAAAACTCAAATGGTAAAAGGGATAGATATCCCATAGGCTAGTAGCCGTAGGGGCAGTTGGGGATAGAGGTCCACTGTATTTTGGGCACAGCAGATAAAATGTGGAGCCAGACCCCATCCTTTCGCTGCCTTATCCTTCCCTGATTTGAAAACGGTACCCATTCATTGCTGGTTTGACAGAGTGTTCCAGTCATCAGATGGCCAAGCCAAGGTTTAAACTCACAACCTTCCGATGACTTTCTTCACCGTAACCAAGCGTCTCTAACCACTGCACCACAGCTCCTCTCTGAAATGATATACGGTTAAATAGAAAAAAAATGAACAGGTAAGAACGGTATTGCATGGTCAGGGTGGGTGGGGGTAAAGCCGTTTTACCTCAACCAGAACATGGCAATCTTATTGGGCAAACTCAGAAACGAGAAAGAAAAAAAAATGATAACAAAGGTTGGTTAGCTTTACAATCAAATTAATTATTGGTAATTAGTGTGGTAATAAAGATTTGTAAACGAAAGAGACATCGTTTTCTTTGATGACGTTTTGCAGGCTTAATAAAGTTTTTCCACCTTTACTGGTGTCCAGTAAGGTATAAGATGGAGATCAGTGCTGAGAAGACCAAACTGATGACAAATAGCGTAGATGGCATCCAGAGTGAGATCAAGGTAAAGGGGCAGAAGCTGGGTACTGTAAGCAGCTTCAAATATCTCGGAGCAGTTGTCTCAGATGATGGCTCAAAACAGGAGGTTCTCTCAAGGATAGCACAAGCCACTTCAGCTCTTGCCAAGCTGAAACCAATTTGGAGAGATAACATATCTCTTGGATCAAAGGTGAAACTTATGCGCTCCCTTGTCATTTCCATATTTCTGTATGCCTGTGAATCAAGGACCTTGACAGCAGAGTTAGAGAAAAGAACGCAGGCCTTTGAGATGAGATGCTACCGAAGGTTACTGAACATTTCGTACAAGGACCATATAACCAATGAGGAGGTTTGCAGGAAGATCCAAGCAGCCATTGGAGAATATGATGAACTCCTGACACTGGTCAAGAAACGGAAACTAAGGTGGTTTGGCCACGTCTCGAGGTCTTCTGGTTTAGCAAAGACAAATCTTCAGGGCACAGTGAAAGGAAAAAGAAGAAGAGGTAGACAGAAGAAAAGGTGGGAAGACAATATCAAGGAGTGGACAGGAATGGATTTTGCCAGCTCAACTAGGGCAGCTGAAGACAGGACAAGGTGGAAAGGGATTGTTTTGAAGTCAGCTGTGGTGCCCCAACGACCTAGTAAGGTTAAGGGATAGAATAGAATAGAATAGACTGGTGTCCAAACAAACAATCGACGCTCAACAATTAATTGATCGGTCCAGTCGATCCACTTTCTGCAATTATTGTTGCGTTTGATGTTGCCGAAAATAAGTGACCTGAACTCGCTGGTTTTCCGAACAGAATTGATGCTATAACGATCGTTCGTGCGAGCATGGCACCAGTTTTGTTTTTCGAAGCTGGTTTCCCTGTGCAATAGCAGAATGAATTGCGACTCAGAAACCATTAGATTGTTCGATTAGCTCATACACTGCTGTATTCTGTTGTTTGAACCGTAGTGCGGTTAAACGGGTCCTACTAAAGACAGAAAAGAACTTTTGCCACCGAAAACGACCGAAAAGAACTTTCGGGCACCGAAAAGGACTTTTTAAATGCCATTTTATCCTATAAAAACGTTTAAAATATATATAGGGTAAATATTTTATTTCCAAACATAATTTTTTAGAACATTAAGTGAAAAATGCCCTTTTCGGTGCCCGAAATTCGGCATTTGCGATGTCCTGTCTCTTCACTGACCTGAAGTGGAGTCCTTTTAGGTGCTGTAATTTTTTTGTAAAATTTTAGGATGAAGATACTACAATTCACAAACTTCTTATTCAAGCGCTGATTACTATTATGATGATATTAAAATTTCTAAAACATGTTTTATATGACATTTAACGGCAAATAAAAGTCTTTTCGGTCCTTTTCGGTGGGATAAGTCCTTTTCTGTCATACTCCACCGAAAAGGACCGAGAAGGTCATAAGTTTCAGTACCGTTTAGAACATGGTTTAACCGCGGTCCTACTAATGTCCTTTTCTGTCTTTAGTAGGACCGCGGTTAAACCATGTTCTGAACGGCACTGAAACTTATGACTGATATAATGTTCGAAAGAATTATCAAAAGCGGCCACAACAACACATCAATATGGCCGCTTTCTCGGTTTGTTTCCGCGCATTGGAGAGGATAAAACTGTATAACTGAACATTTTTATTTCGATGGCTATTGAAACCTTGGAGTCGGCGAAGAAAAAAAGAATAAAAGAGCATTATTGCTTTTTTATTTTTATTTTGATTTTCCAAAAAATACGGTCGGCGGGTTTGTAAATCAGAAAATTAAAAAATGATGGCCTTATTATGACTTCAAGATAATGAGCAAAGTTAAAATCTATATACACTGCTCAAAACATTTGAAGGAATGCCAAATATTTTTCCGTAGACGACAGTGCAACGCATTCCCACTTTGAGCAGTGTATATAGATTTTAAAAAATATCAGCTGTTCCTTTAAATATTTTGAGCAGTGTATGAAAAATTGTCCAAAATAGAAAAAAATCATGCCTATCATTTTCCTTTAATGATGTTTTCATTGATAAACACAGTCAAGGTGGTCTTACCATAAATAATTGGTATATATGACAATCAGAGAAATAAAACATTTTCCCTTTCATCTGTATATGAGCTGCAACACGCAAAAATGGAACTTGAGGCATTGCAACCAGTAAAAGCTGAGGCTGGACTGAAGGCTCTCAGACCAGACTGAAGGCTCCCAGACCAGACTCCATCTGCACAGTCTGATCAGAGCCTTTGTTGTTGGCTTCCACCATGGATGTACCATGAGAAAATTTACAGGCAGAACATATAGGGTCTACCTAGACTGCATGGATTCCCATACTGATTCCAGCTTCGATGTTTGCAAACTGGTTAAGATACCTGTATGATTGACGTACATACAGTCTGTATAACGAGAAAAAAATAATTTGTCCAATGTTTCATCCAATCTGTATTGTATTGAAAACACAAAGACTAGTGGGCAAACATTGTAGATCCAGATGAGGTGGCTCATTATGAGCCGCCTCATCTGGGTCTACGCTGTTTGCCAATTCAACTATCTTCTTTCTCTTTTTTCGGCGTCAAGTGTTGAGTACCTTTCTTAATGATGCTACATAAATTCTTTTCAGCCTTCAAAGACCACATTAGTATTATTAATAGCAGCGAAATATGTGCTTGTGTGGTGTTTAATTTCACTTGATTTTGGCGATCAGTATTACTGATAGTACTTACAGCCCTTGTCAATAAACTCTTAAAATTAATTGCCTCGTAATCGTCCATTTTAACATCTACTCTAAAATACTGTTTGAGTTGCGACACTGAAACAGATACCTTATTCCATGCTCAAACAAAGACTCCAGATCATCCTGTGCATCTGTGCAATCTGATATAAGTCTTGAATAATTTATCAGTCTTGATATTAGGAGTTTGCGAAGCAAAAGCAAAGACTGATCAAGTGTATGCTAATGATTTGCCAACTGATCCGAGCCTTCATTGTTAACACTTAAAGGGCCAAAAATGAACAAGCTTGGGACCATGAAAATGAGTTCCAGCCAAGGGTACTTGTTCTAGCCATCGAGGGTAAGTTTCTATATAAAGAGACCTCTTGGGTTCAAGGAAAGAGTTCTAGCCAGACAGGGTTAGAGCGCCATCAGGGTTTGAGGCATTGAAGTTCTACTGTAGTTGAATTTGCAAACGGTGAAGATCCAGATGAGGCAGCTCATTATGAGCTGCCTCATCTGGATCTACACTGTTTGCCTTTTAATCTTTGCATTTTCAATTTGATATACATGTAGCTTGAACAAAACATTTTTGAAATTTTGCAGGCATAAATTTTGTTGTCTGCTTTTTTGGTACTTTCAGGGTTAATACATGTAACAAGGCAGCTTTTCTTGCAGCATGACTCCTTTGAACGATTCTAAAAGCATTAAATAAAATAGGTGAAGATCAAGGGATAAGTAAAATTTTTGTTTGAACAAAAGGTTGAAATAAAACAATGAAAGTGAACTGCCACGGGGGTCGCCCATGAAGAATACAACTGTCATGATACATACTGTAGAAAAGTTTGTATTAGGCATGGGTTGACACTGTAGTTTTGGTCTTTGTGTTTGTATGTGCAAGATCCTGGGAATTTTTTATGTATAAATAAATAAATATGTAAATAAATGAATAAATAAACATAACTAACACAGTAGTAAAAATGATATTAATAAATAAAAGTTGGTGAAAATGCAGTGGTTCTTAGGATGTTTTACTATTGTTCCATGGATTTTAAGTCATTGACAAGTAGATCTTTAAAAGTTCAGTCAAAAGCTTGTGAAAATTAAAACAATTTTGAGATGAAACTTGTATTGAGTAATTTATTTTTCATGCAAACATATTATATGCATGTGGAATCCCTTTAGAAAAAAAAATGTGTCATATGCATATGTATTAAAGTGCCTAGCTGCTTTCAAAAGGGAGCATGGTGATTGCTTCATAAATGATGAACAAATTAAGAAACTGAACAGGGTTTAAAGTGAATCAAGGGAATCAACTTTGCCATTTTTACTTTTGCCCCCTTCTTAATAGGGGTCAACTCTTAGATGAAAGAATTTGCTCCACTAGGAGCAAATTCTTTCCTGTAAGAGTAGACCCCTATTAGAAAGTGCTTTGTGATACAGGGAACCAAACCAAAATTAAGTCTACGAAGTTGTCTCCTATTGAAAAAATGGCAGAAACCATGGAGATGTAGCCATACAACTTAATAGCCTTGATCAGACTAACTCAGACATACTACTAATCATCACATACTAAAATGTACATTGTATAATTTTTCCAACAAAAAGTTAATTTTCCAAGTTCATGGTAGCATATTCATGGTAGCCACTTTGCTAGTGGCTTTAATGGTATCCCACAGCATAATTATGCCATTCACTGCAGGAGGGGAAGGAATCAACATTTGTTACCCCGAAATTTAGCTACTCATGAGCTCTAGTTCAAGAATCTTTATGACAGTTAATCAGAACAAGCAGAAATTAATCAGGATTTAAAGTCAATATAATAGGCTTATTTGGATGTACTGTGATTATTAGGTTGACTCTTCATATCTAATAACACACATCGGAGATTGGCATTCACTCATATTTTTTTATTTGACCTGAAATTTTTTAAATGGTTGAAATCTGAAATTTGTCTGTAATAAATTTTGATGCTTTTATGCTACAAATGGAGGATCTGACATTGAGAAGACAATATATTTGGAATCAATTTGTACTAGGATGTAACACAAGTTAATGTGCATCCTGCCTACATGTTTAGAGGAAACATTGTTATGGTTATAAGGCTGTCACACTATAGGTGGACCTGCAAGCAGATTAATCAAATCAGTGAATATTTCAGTTCTATAAACTATGTATTATGTGAAATTCAAACAAAAAGTTAATTTGACAAACTAGCCAAATACAGGAACTCAAAGATCTCATCAGAAGGATGAAAATGTAAATTTTGAAATTACATTAGTTGTTGCTTGATACGTCTACCATTTCAGTAGCTGATGTTACAGCCAAAGGGGGAGTAGGAATTTCTCAATAGAAACTAAATTAAATTATTGAGGTCTGTCAGATTGACCTGAAAAGAATGGTTTAAGAATGAGAAATCCTTAAAGCAAAGTTACTTAAATCTACAGGTTTTATACTAATTATGGGAAAGTATGGATAATGTTACGCTAGATTCAGATAATAATAATAACAACAATATGGACTACAATGTGGATTATGATATTCGGTTAAGTAAGGCAAGGCAAGAGTTTAATGCCTTACTTAATAGTCGTCTGGGCAGGTATTTTACCAGGTAGGTTTCATCCAAGATTATTTTGTCCCTGTCTAAGGTAGTTTGAACATGAAGCAGCTAATAAAGGATGTGGCCAGGAGAAAGAAAAATATGGTTTATTTTAGCATTCTTCCTAGGAGTGGGTAAGATGACCTTAATATGCTGTTGACAGTTATTTTGCACTGGTAGAATGATAATTTTTTTAGCTTTTTGTTTTGAAATTTGACCAAAATCTTCTATCCTGATATACTGTAAAAATTGTGAAAATTCGAACACACTAAAATGATTACCCTAATTGTCATAAAAAATGAAGCAGTTTGGTTTTACAATGCAATAATTCATCTAAAAGATGCAGACTTGAAATGGAAAAGAGCAGTCTGATCTGGCTCTGCACTGTTTTGCCCAGCCCTGTCTGTCCCAGTACTTAGACTTTTTATGGTGAAAGAAGATGTTTGCTATTTCAAACAGTACAGACCCTGATCAGACTCTGATCTGGATCTGCACTGTTTGCTGAAGCTCAGCCTGTACCAGTAATCAGGGTTGTTATTGTACCTTGCAATTTTCAGTTGTTGTTTTAACTTACTTTCAGGCAGGACCTGTCAACTCCAGCTGTACCTAATGACAGTGTTTATGATGCCATCTCAGCTGACCAGCCTCCAGCACCAGTAAGCTCCGCCCCCAAGGCTATGTCATCACAGAGTGATGGGAACAATCCAGACCATGATGCTGTGGATGTAGTAGACTCCGTTAGACATTCCCAACACAGGTTAGTCATATGTCTGTCTTTATACTAAATTTTTCGGGGCTCAAATGCATGATTCAAACTGCAGATATGAATGATAAAATTTGTCTGATTTCAGGGAGAAGTATCTGCCCATCTTTCATCTTTGCATATAGGTATAGCTTCTCCTTTAGCTCAAAACAGGGAGAAGCTTTCTCAAATAGTTTGATCCCTGACAAAGTGTTAGTGAAGGATTTATTTAATGTTCTTGTACACATAAAATGAAGTGGCCTAATACTTTCTGCTGAAAAATCTGAGAGCTTTTGCAGTGCAAAAACTCTTACTGCAAAAGCTCTTCGCATTTTGTCAGCAAAAAGAAAAATGGCAGTGTTTTTGTATCCCCTGCATTGAAAATGTAATGTCTCATTAACTACCAACATCACTAATTTTAACCAACTGGACCCGAACCGTTATAATAGGAGCACATTGTACAGTGGTCAAGAATAAAAAGGCTGGAACTATTGGTCAGTGAACTTGTATTTTAGGTCTATGGATACACCTCCAATTAAGGTCGATCAATCTAATCTGAGAGTATTTGTCTCCCTTGTCACAGGCAGCTGCTTTTAAAGGAAATTGTTGGCTCTCAGTAGAGAGCAAATTCTTTCTTTTCAGAGCAGGCACGAGACCACAATTAGTTTTACTATACAGTTTAATTATCCATCCTTCCATGAAACTTTTTTCACAACACCCCAGGCACTTTGAACTCTCTTTTCCTCAAGTCCCTGAGGCATGGCAAACTATTTTCAAACAGTTTCAACAGGGAAAACCTGGCTTCTGTTTTCGCTGTTCCTTCGGTAAACAATGACCCGTCAACTTATGAGACAATCTGCCGTTGTAGGGGCACCTATGAAGGGTGTGATTAGGTTCCTCTAGTTACCTCCAGTGCTGGGGATTCTGAACTAATTATACATTTTCAAGAAGCATATCCAAGGCTCTTTTCAGTTTGCTATAGCAAGCAGGATATTCAGTCAAACTGGCTTCTTAGAAATCGATGAACCAGGGAACTATTTGTGCGAAAGTATATCCTGAAAGCGTTCAACCAATCAAGGGAAATAATTATGGACTGATTCCTATGTATCTCCCAGTTGAGAATGGTTTCACATATCAAGGAAGCACATAATCAAACCCTGGAAGTGTATCCATAAACCTTTTAATGAACCAGAATGGGTAATTGATTAACATTAATACTCACAATGTTTGGATTCCTTAAACACTGGAAGCAAAAACGAAGTAAGTTGAACTTGCAAACAGTGTAGAACCAGATCATAATAAGCTTCCTCATCTGGATCTTCCCGGTTTGCCCTCTAGTCTTTGATACTTCAACATGATATAGATTGTATGAAACATTTTTGTCGCACCTGCTTTAGCAAGGTGCAATATAGGCGTCTGGTTTTCCGTCTGTCATTCCGTCCGTCAGTCTGACCGTCCGTCAGTCCATTCACATTTACGTTAACCCTGGCGTTAAACGTTAATTTCTCCAAAACCACTGCACCCATGGTTCTCAAATTTCATATGGAGCATGACCAGACTGCAAGACCTCAGAATGATAAAAATCAGCTTGGTCGAGAATCCAAGATGGCCGCCATTGCAACAAATTTATGTTCACATTAATTTTACATTAACCCTGGCGTTAAATTCTATTAAATTAAAAACCACTGTACCCATTATTCTTTAATTTTACATGGAGCATGTTCAGACTGCAAGACCTCAGAATGATAAAAATCAGCCAGGTCGAGAATCCAAGATGGCCGCCATTGCAACAAATTTCCGTTCACGTTAATTTTACATTAACTCTGGCGTTAAATTCTATTTAATTGAAAACCACTGCACTTATTGTTCTCAAATTCCATATGGAGCATGACCAGACTGCAATACTTCAAAATGGTAAAATTCAGCCTTGTCAAGAATCCAAGATGGCCGCCATTGCAACAAAAAAGCACTCACATTTATGTTAACCCTGGCGTTAAGGTCTATATTTAATTAATTTCTCCAAAACCACTGCACAATGGTGGTTCTTAAATTTTATATGGAGCATGACCAGACTGCAATGCTTCAGAAAGATCAAATTCAGCCAGGTCGAGAATCAAAGATGTTTGCCACTGCAACAAAAACGTTCACATTTACGTTAACCCTGGTGTTAAAGTCTGTTCAATTAATTTCTCCAAAACCATTTCACCTATAGTTTTCAAATTTCATATAAAGGTAAAATTCAGCCAGGTCGAGAATCCAAGATGGCTGCCTTTACTAAAAATGGCAAAAACAACAAAATCAGCTTCTTTTTCAGAACCACTCGGTATATTTGGTTGAAATATTGCATGGAACATCAGTGGGCCATGACCTCTGCTACTGTGGAAGTGCAATGCAGGTGTGACATAGCATTCCGCAGAATTCTTGTTTGTTATACCCCCGGTATACGAAGTATATAGGGGGTATATAGTTTTTGGTTTTTCTGTTAATATGTTTGTGTGTGTGTATGTTAACATTTTTTCTGTCAAAGTTTTCTCAGGAACCACAATAGCTAGGATCTTGAAATTTGGTACAAACGTTGGGTATGACTGGTTGTACCGTGTAAGAGACAATCAGCCTTCTCCTGCTTATCATTCCCTTTTTTTGTTCATTTTTTCTTTCTCTCCAATAAAATTTCTGTCACAGATTTCTCAGGAACCATGATAGCTAGGATCTTGAAATTTGGTACAAACATTGCGTATGACTAGTTGTACCATGTAAGAGACAATCAACCTTCTCCTGCTTATCATTCCCTTTGTTTGTCCATTTTTTCTTTCTCTCCATTAAAATTTCTGTCACAGATTTCTCAGGAACCATAATAGCTAGGATCTTGAAATTTGGTACAAACGTTGGATATGACTAGTTGTACCGTGTAAGAGACAATCAGCCTTCTCCTGCTTATCATTCCCTTTGTTTGTTCATTTTTTCTTTCTCTCCAATAAAATTTCTGTCACAGATTTCTCAGGAACCACGATAGCTAGGATCTTGAAATTTGGTACAAACGTTGGGTATGACTGGTTGTACCGTGTAAGAGACAATCAGCCTTCTCCCGCTTATCATTCCCTTTGTTTGTTCATTTTTTCTTTCTCTCCATTAAAATTTCTGTCCCAGATTTCTCAGGAACCATGATAGCTAGGATCTTGAAATTTGGTACAAACATTGGGTATGACTAGTTGTACCGTGTAAGAGACAATCAGCCTTCTCCTCTTATCATTCCCTTTTTTTGTCCATTTTTTCTTTCTCTCCAATAAAATTTCTGTCACAGATTTCTCAGGAACCACAATAGCTAGGATCTTGAAATATGGTACGAACGTTGGGTATGACTAGTTGTACCGTGTAAGAGACAATCAGTCTTCCCCTGCTTATCATTCCCTTTGTTTGTCCAATTTTTTCTTTCTCTCCATTAAAATTTCTGTCACAGATTTCTCAGGAACCACAATAGCTAGGATTTTGAAATTTGGTACAAACATTGGAAATGACTAGTTGTACCGTGTAAGAGACAATCAGCCTTCTCTTGCTTATCATTCCCTTTGTTTGATCATTTTTTCTTTCTCTCCAAATAAATTTGTCACAGATTTCTCAGAACCACAACAGCTAGGATTTTGAAATTTGGTACAAATGTTGGATATGACTAGTTGTACAGTGTAAGAGACAATTAGCCTTCTCTTGCTTATCATTCCCTTTGTTTGTTCAGTTTTTCATTCTCTCCTATAAAATTAACTTTTTTTTCCTGTCCAAGATTTTTCAGGAACCACAACTGCTAGGATTTTGAAATTTGGGTGCAAATGTTGGAAATGACTGGTTGTATCATGTAAGAGAGTATCAGCTTCCTTCTGCATATCATTCCCTTTGTTTGTCCATTTTTCTTTCTCTCCAATTTATTTTTGTCACAGTTTTAACAGGGATCAAGCTAGGGGGCGATTTGGGCGAAATAATCGCCCTAGGGGCCGAAATTTCGCCCTAAATTGGGCTTAGGGAGAAGTGGGAGTCTCCCTAAAAAAAAAAAAATATATATATATATATATATTTATTTATTTTTTTTTTTTTTAGGTAGAATTTTCATCAAATCATTCCACAAACAAGCTGTTATGACAATTTGCCCTATAAACCCATTGCAGCTTATTAATCTTTCAATTTAATGTTAATAGTATGCATAATAGCTATTTTTCTTTAAAACTGAATGAAAAATGTCATAATAGCGCAATACCATTTTTCCCTTCACGGCTGTCACTTCTCCCTATTTCAGCTGGAGGGAGAAGTCACTTCTCTCTAAACTTTGAGTCTAGCTTGATCCCTGAGTTTTCTCTGTTCCTAAGAGAGCCACAGTCTTCAAATTTTGTATACATCTTGAGAATGGCCAAGTTTATTGTTGGAAAGAAAATCAAAACACTAAGATTTTTTTTTTTGCCTTCTTTTGCATTTTTGCTGTTTTTCCATCTTGATCTCCAATGGAATAAATGGGAAAATTTATGTCAAAGATTTCCCAGATTGCCATGTAACTAGGTTTAGTTATATATTAAAACTGACTAGTTGACATCATCTGGATGCTGTTGCTGACTTAAGGTCAGTGTCACTGACATAGAAGTTTATGTAAACTTGTGTTGAAGTTTTGTGTTAAATTTGTATTTTCTTTTGATTACATAATTTGCATATTTTAATGGAACCATTGTGTATTTGTCTATAGGCCTTTCACTGTATTTGTAAATGATTGTCCATTCATCTGTCTGTTATTTAACATTTGCTTTAAAATTTTGTATTAAGTGTGTTTATATAAGGCGATGGCACTGGCCGGGGGTATACGTGAGCCCCTGCTCACATGCTCTTGTTAAATTTTGCAGACATAAATTATATTGTCTGTTAATTTGGCGCGAAAGGGCTTAAGTTTTATGTTGACATAATCTGGCAAAAAATTGTTGTAGGAATGGCAGATAGTTTGTCAGTCATACTCTATTTTATGTCTAAATTCATGTTAAATAGTTGTTAAATCTTGTGTTATTTGTTGATGGGTCACAGTCTTAATGTAATGAAAATCGTTAAATTTTTGTTTTTTATGAAGGAGAACAGAAGAAAATAGATCATGTAAGGTCATGGATAATTGATTATCAAGTTAAGCAACTATCCAATTAGAAATCAAGAGTTGCAGTTCCTGTTGTTTTCATGATGTCATGTTTGATGACATCAGCTGGTCATGTGACAAAAACAATACCTCACTTCCTGTCTGCAATGGAGGGTAAATATTCACACTGGCTGCATTTTTGTGCAATTTTAATTAAATTGTGGGCTTTGTTCCTGTCAGATTTTAAGAAAAACATGTTAAATGTATTTTACCCTATGTTTCACAATGTTTGCAGTTCATTTTTTGGCCTGACAGACATGTAGGAAATTAGGAATGCATTTCAGTGAGCTTGTTTACTTTAAAAAACAGGAAGACATTTGTTTCAGTTCAACCGTCAGTAATCAGTAAATCTTCACCACCACAAGATATAGAATTTCAAAGAATTTTCTCACAGCTGCGTACAGGGTACTGTAAACTAAATTATTACCTACACAAAATCAATCTGAAAGACACCCCAGAATGTTCATGTGGATACTCAGAGACAGTGGCTCATTATATTGAAGATTGTGAAGAATATGCAGATATTAGAGAAAGAATCAGAATTAGTTTATTTCAACAAACAGGAATCAGTGACTTTTCTACCAAGCTTTTCTTTGAGACTAAAGATAAGGACATTTATAAAGAGGACCGGCAAAGCATTAACCAGGCTTTTGTTGACTATGTCACAGAAACTGGTAGATTCAAAATCAAATCAAAGCCATTTTAGACCAATCACCAGAGCACGCGTTTTCATATATGTTTACTTGAGAGTTATACTTGAGAAGTTTTTGTACCAGAGCCTGATTTAATACCAGAGAGATACTGCGGCTAAAAGGCTTCGACCAAACCAACCAACCAACCTTAAAAATGGGTGGTCAGCAGTAGTGCTATGCCTGTGGCAACTTTTGCACTTTGGAGTAAAAGATTAGAAAAATTCTGATGTCCTATTTGAAAAGAAACCTTTTGGTGCTGATGTGACTCCATGGACACCAGCCTATCAAGTCACCCATACAGTGAATGTTGCTTAACTTGCAACGGCAGTCCGGATCCACCACTCTATTATACCACATCACCACATACTTCCACAGCAAAGTGTTAGTTTCTACTGAAACCTGAATCCACTTAAATCACCAGGGTCACCCATTCAGGGATGGTACAAGCCAACCCAAACGTTACTTAGCTTACAACAACAGCCTACCACTCTAACACGTTGCCATAAAAGCATGCTTCTACAGCAAGGCGCTAGTAGTTGATACGCCCAATCACCTAGCCATCAGAAGTTTTTAGCCTAGCCAAATAAAATCTACTGCAGTACCATGTGGCTGTGAGCACTGAAGTTATAATGGTGATGAACACTTCTGTCCACCATCTGCATCACATCATTTGAGCCACGACAAGAGAAAACCAACAAAGTGGTTGTGTGCTCAGCACAGACTTAGATCAGCCTGGACATCCGCCCAGTATGATCAGACTCTTCGCTAAGCACTCAAAGGGTAGCTAAGGGTCTTAGCTACCTTCATGCGGACAGTGAAGAATCTGATCAGACTGGATGGACGCCCAGGCTGATCCGAGTCTGCGCTAGGTGCACAACCACTTTGTTGGTTTTGTCGTGTTGTGGCTCATTTGTAGTGTAGTGAATGGAAATGCAAGGTCATGGTTATTTAAACATTACTTTAAACCTTAAAGTACCAGTAAAGCAGATGAAAAAAATTATGTCTGCAAAATTCTTCCAAGCTGTATCATAAAAGTTGAGAATTCAAACACTAGAGGACAAACAGTATAAGTCCAGATGAAGTTGCCGGTTTTGAGCTGCCTCAGCCCTCATCTAGATCTATGCTGTTTGCAAAGTCAGCTACCTGGATTTCAGTAACTTTAAGAATTAAATCTTATTTGGAAGCCACTGTGCTCAAAGGACCATCCATGCTTATTGCCACTGACGTTTTCTTGTTTTCCAGGCCAGGAAGCCCTCCTTTCAACCTTCCAGACCTTTCAGGGAACACAGGCCTCTATTCCTCAGGCCTTGAGGTTCCCTTCGATGATGATGGCCTGTCGGTGACGTCAACAGAAAACGGTGATATTAGTGTTAGATCAGAGAATCTACCTTATGGCAAAGACATGTTGGTGAATATGAATCTAAATGGTAAGTTACTTACACATCTACGGTAAAAATTCTAAAAATTCTATTGGGACACAATCATACCTGCCAAGTTTTCGATTAACAAAAGAGTGAGACTGCACGCGAAGCCTCGATTTAGCCCCCCTTTCCACGTTAGTTCATTCGCGGAGAAACCCATTGACAATGGAAAAGAGTGAGATTTTTGTGTCATTTTTTTTCTCTTTATGCGAAACTAGAGATTGGGGATGGCAGTGGGGGAGGAGTAATCGACCCATTTACCGCACATGCCCCTATAACCGCACACCAAGGCCATTTCCGGAAAAACTGCACAAGCGGACACTGCTTTTTCTTTGAAACTCTCACAAAACCCAATAACTAACAGGGAACTCAAGGCTTTCATATGATAAAAAGTATAAACACAAGGTAATTCCAGTCCTACCCATGTTGCGTCTTTCCAGTCACCCTTCATTTCATTGTTCTGAGTGTGCGGTTATTAGATACATTTTAACCACATCTTTTTGTTGCAATTTTGAAAAAGTTAAGCGCACGGTGCGGTAAATGGGTCGATTACGGTAGTTCTTAAATGAAGATAAACATCAAGTATTCTTATTTACAGCTATTATTTTACTAAGATTTTATACATTGAGGTTGTTAAAGTGATCTGCTATCAAAAATGGCAAGTTAGGTTCTGCAATGAAGTTGCTTTAGAGAGTTTCAGCTCTGATAACATTTTGGTCTGTCTAGGTAACAACAAAATCAGATACCGATTGCTAATGTTTTGACGTT